>JAZEWU010000036.1:1685971-1709383 GCA_036362915.1 Geotria australis
GCCTTAATCATTACATTTTTTTTGTTCCTTTGGTTTTTATTTTTTTTCATTGTTGACATGCCGTTCTCTTCGCTGCCCTTCTGCAGCGCTTTGTGACCCTCGGGTGAAAGGTGCTATATAACACGCTATTATTATTATTATTCAGATCCCCGATTAGGCCACCCTTGATTACACACCCGGGTTCCTCTCTGGTGTGGTTTCAGCCCGGTCAGAGATGGCTACGCGCTCGGGAATAACAATACGTTTGGTTTGGCACTGAGTTTGGGAAAAACTCCTTCTGTGCGAATTAACAAAAGATCAGTTTTGATTCTCACGCGATAAACACACATATCTCCGCGGATTTTCTGACTCGGGACGGAATCTCGGCGCGCGGGGCATCCCGGGCTTCGGCGCCTCGCCGCGGAATCCCCGCGCCGAATCGGTTCAGCTGAGTGACGCGGCGCGCACTTGCAATGGGAGAGATAAGCGTCTGCAAGGGTAGCGGAGGGGGAGAGCACGGGGCGGGAAGGAGGGAGCAAGTGAGCGGTGGAGGAGGTGGAGGACGGGAGGGGGTCCCATTATGACCTTGCGTCGCGGTGACGATGATGGCACTTCTCGCCTTATCTTATCGCCGGCTCGGAGGAGGTACGGGAACCGTCGATCATGGCTCTCTCCTCCTCCCTCCTCGTCTTACCCCCCCTCTCATTCCCCCTCCTCCTCCGCCGCAGCCTTCGCGGGGAGCGAGCAGCTGCCCCTCAACCAGATTGTGATGTAACGGGTGCCGCTCTTTTGCCTGTGTTTAGTTTATATTTTTTTTGTATACGTATTTCACGGCAGACGATTGGAAGCGTCGCGACGAGTCAAGGGCGAGGAAAACGCGCCGGAGAGCGCTGACTGACGCACGCCGACAATTTGCACATTCACAGGCCACGAGCAAACACGCGCACCCAACGCCTCCACCTCCAACATCAAAGAAAAAAAGACAAAGATCCCCCGTATAGCATTAACAGACTGTCGCATCAAGTACCGTGGCCGAGCACCTATGAAGGTCGACACGGCACACGAGGGGGTGGGTGACCAGCACCACGCCCGGCTGCCTTTGTCTCCCTCCTGTCAATGTTTGCACATCGCACTAGGTACTAATTTGAGGCTGAGTCGACCTAGGGGAGGGCCTTGGAGCGATTCAGAAAATCGTCAGGATTCGAACTCGGGTCGCCAGATTTGTAGCACAGCGCGCTAACCACTGAGCTACCGCTTCCCACTCCAACACCTCCCCCGCCCCCCATACACACACACAACGAACCACACATGATACAGCCCGCAATCGTCTGTTGGAGGACAAGCGCTGTGAGCGAGCATCTATGGATTTTAGGCTGAGCTGACCTAGAGCCGCCGCTTCTCAACCATCAGTGCGCCGCGAGCACCGCCTAGTGGTCCGTGGAGACCAGACCCAAGTCGGCCTTGCGGCGTAATTTGTTGAGAACCCCTGACCTAGAGGAAGGTCCACGACGCGTGGAGATACCACGTGTGACCTGTGGCTGGAATCTAACACAGTGTGAGCTAACTCGGGGGTTCTCAACATTTAAACGGTGAATTAATTCACGAGCGTGTTTTTAGTTGTAGGGGGAAACCGGCGAACCCGGAGGAAACCCACGCAGAACAGGATGTGAGGGGGGGGAGATAACACACAAACTCCGCACAGAAAGGCGCCCGAGGTGGGCATCGAACCGCCTCAGGCAGGACCATCTCTCCGTGCGGCGCCGATGGCACCACTGCATAGACACGCTGCCGCAAATTCAACTAATATAAATCACGAACTGCCGAGCGTTGTGATGGAAGAAGGTGCGGGTTACACACGTGGTGCGCGTAATCACGCTGGAGCGTGTGTTTCCGGAATTCCGTTCGCTCACTTGCCGAGGATTTTAATTATATGTATTCGTGCGTCATTAAATCGTTCCATTACGAAAATGCAAACGCTTCCAGACAAATATTCAAGGAGCTTCAATTTCATTAGCTCGCGGCTAATGTGTCTGGATTATATATGGGTCTGCATGGGATTAAGTAGATTATTATTATTAACCGAGGAGCGTATTACTGAAACTCGTTATACTTTATTAGAGGAAGCCGGTACAAAGTTTGGCCCGTGTTTGAATCGACGCTGCTGGAATTACGTGATCCCAGAAGGCCACGCGGCTTATGAGTTGTATGAAAATCCGTTGTTTTCAATGTGACAGGACGGATAAATTAGGGAAGCATATTGTCTGGTTGTCTGTTTTTAAAACAAATTATTCTCCGCAACGACGCTAATGACTGTTTTGAGTCGTTAATTTGGAGATGTTGGCATTGGAATGGTTGGGCCGATTACTAAGTGAGCACTTTGCATGCACAGGAAGAGACTGGAGTGACCAGGGAAAACCTACAAACATGAGGGGAAAACGCTCAACAATACACAGCTGCCGGTCGGACGCCCATGATCAAGCCACTGCTGGATGAAAATATCCACAATCTGATGGATGCTTATCAAAGTTGTTCTTTCGGGATATCCGTTTCGAGCGCTCCCTCTGTCTCTCTTTCGCGACGTTTCGCCTCCCGCGTTGGAGGCATCTTCAGGCGTGCTTCCCAGACGTCGCGCAGGAGAGAGAGGGAGCGCTCGACACGGCTATCCCGACAGAACAGCTTTGAAAAGCAATCATCATACATCGAAGGCGCTGTATAAATTGATATTATTATTATTGATATTATTATTATCACCCTCGGGTGAAAGGCGCTATATAAAATGCTATTATTATTATCGAGACCTCCTCTTGTTTCCATTCCGTAGTTCGTCTCGACCAGAGACGTGACCTTCACCAAACCCGGCGCAAGATGACCGATGCACAAACGTTTCCGTTGCGAGACCCTGGCTGGCACATTTTCCCATCGCTGAAATCCACACGAAAGACAAAGCTCCCCCCGTATAGCCTGCCCATACATTTGGGGCAAGTGCTGTTAGCGAGCGGCCTTAATCGGAAAGCCGCACAAACAACCCACAACAACCGCCATTCGCCACTAAGTCGCGGCGACGCCACCGCGCCCGCTCGTGCCAGGCCAGGTGCACTTTGAGGCCACGCGAAGTGTCGAAGGCTCGCTCGTGGGGAGGTCGCGGGACAGATCCAGGTGTCACGGGTTGCCTGGCTGAGATGACCGACAGATTCACCACGCACACCCGAGCACGCCGCACACCGCGTTTAATAATCGCCTCGCGCGTTCGACAGCAAACACTGCAGAGTGACGCGGAGAGGCACGGAGCGACGCACGGCCTGGCAATGACATTGAGAGGAGAGGGGAACGGATCATTAGAGAGCGCGCAACAGCTTACGTAGAGAAAGAGAGAGAGGTCGTTGACACCGTTAAGACAACAAACAAGAAGGTGACTCGGGCAGCAAAACGCGGCCGCCGGCGCCGGGAGCATAGCGAGGGATAGATAGACAGCTAGATGTTTATTATTATAATTACAGCAGAAAAATACCCAGCGAGCTTGCAAGCTCTTTCAGGGGATTCCCGCATTAACACAACAAACACCGCGTAGGGAGCGGTGGCCGAGGAATGCAACGCGACCAGAGAGATGGAGAGACCCCTAAATCAGCTCGCGTGCCGGGCCTCTGCGTGATGGATCGTTAACATCGCCGAACCGTGCCACGTGTTGAGGCTCGGGCGGCCTGGTGCCGGTGTGTGTGGGGGGGGGAACTCCAGCAGTGGATCGATCACGACTGATGGCAGAGGCGGCGGCTGCGGCGGCGGTGGTGGTGGTGATGATGAGAGCGCGAAGATTAAGAGGCGAGCGGCGGCCGATGAGACAGCTAAAGGTGACGGAAGTGCCGCGCGGCCGCGGTAGCTCGTGAATGCTAAACAACGCGGGCCGAGGCGCCATCCAGACAAAGACGCCCCCCGTAATAGCCTCGTCGAGCTCCCAGCGGCAAGTGCTCCTCGCGAGCAGGCCCGGCGCTAACATTAGGCCAACCAGGCAGCCGCCTCCGGCGCAGACCTCAGAGGGGCGCGTTACTGACCTTTAAGGGGGGGTCACAGTTTTATACAAATGATTGTCTTAAGAAAAATATAATAAAAAGGAAAATATAATAGTTCATTGTTAGTTCATAACCAGTTGGTAGTTTTTTGTTTGTGGGTGGGGGGATGCAAAGTAGCTGGCCTTGGCGAGGGCGCAAAATAGTCTGGTGACGGCCCTGCTCGTGAGCACCTATTGAGGCCGGCACGGCTCACAGCGGAGCGTCGTGCCTCGGCAGCCTTTGTATCTCCCCCCGGTGCTTATTGTTAACACGCTCCGTACCAGGTGCTCGTTTAAGGCTGAGCTGACCTAGAGGAGGTCTAAGATAAGCTCAGATACCTCTTGCGCCTGACTGGTAGTTATGTATGGATGGAATCTAACCCGGAGCACTAAACGTGCCACCACCAGACAAAGACAAAGATGTCCCGTGTAGCCTTATTACTGTCGGAGCAGGTGCTGTTAGCGCGCACCCTATTAAAGATTGCACGGAACGTGAAGGCGGTCACGTGGCCAGCACCACGTCCGGCCGCCTTTGTCTCGCCAGTACTGACATTTACACACCACACACGATACTCGTGTAGGCTGAGTCGACGTAAGGGACAGCCGGGACCAGCTTAGATATCACCGGCTACCAATGTTAGCCATGGCCAGGAATCGAACTCGGGTCACGGCACAGACACGAGGCGGTCTAACACTTATAACAAACATTACAAGTACAGAGGCCGCAACCTATTGCTCCAACATTTGGTTTGCGGAAGCCGTCACTTTCAATAAAAATCATGACCATAAATTACACAAACGGCGCTGCAGCCGGGATTAAATATGTTTATATAAAGGGCTGGCAATGCATGAGACGTAAAGTTCATGTCATGTGTGAATGTATTATTATTATTGGGCTTGGTCTTACGTAATAGTCTGTCGTATTTCACATTAAGGAAAATTGCTATTTTGTCACATAATAGTAGAGTCAATTTATAACGCGCGCATATTCATTTGATGTCGAAGGCAGTCGAAGAGAGAATGATTCTGGGCAGCGAGGAAACCGTACAGAGGTGGGGGGAAGGCAGCCACGCAGTTAGCCGGCGTCAACATTCGGCAGACGCTGCTTCCTATGTATTGTGATGTTATCGGTGAATAAATTAATGCGTGTGGGTGCTACAGGCTTATTGAAAACGTCTGGCTAGCTGGTACGGGTTTTGCCAAGTTATGTCGAAGTGAGACCCTTGCTCCGGGAGTGGTGTCAGCAATAACTCTAGGGCCTGAAACTTAAACCTAAAAAAAATAACATAAAGGCAACTGAACCGAAGGAAGGTACACTTAACAACAAGGCACAGAGAGTGACGCTTTTAAAAATTACGAAGCGAAGAGTTTCTGGATTAATTTTAAATAAGTTCATTTTTATTTCAGTGACGTTATCAAAAAGTGGATGGTTCAGCTTTCTTTGGAGTCTCCAAAAAGTCAGCGTCGTCTCACACGTTGGAATTATTCATAGAAATGCACTTAGCACGGGGGCGCAAGACGCTGCGTGAACAATGGGGCACTTCTATCATGTTACTAATACAAATTTTACATTTATAACGCGCACATATTCATTCAATGTCGAAGGTATTAATTCGACGAGAAAACGACTCGGAGGCGCGAGGAAAGCGCAGAGAGGCGGACGAGGCAGCCAGGCGGTTTGCCGGCGCCAACATATTGCCACACACTGCTTCCTATATATTATGATGTTATCGGCCAATTCATTAACGAGTGTTTTTTTTTTAAGTTGTGGGAGGAAACCGGAGAACCCGCAGGAAACCTACTCAGAACAGGAGCAGAACACAGAAACTCCACACAGAAAGGCGCCCGAGCCGGGATTCGAAGCCGGGTACCTTATTGCTGTGAGTCGGCAGCGCTACTCACCGTGCCGCCTCTAGCTGGTTGTTATTAACAGTCAAAATTTTCTGTTGAGGAGGTGTTCAGTGCAACGTGCCGCGTCCTCTCCCTAAACACAACAATGCTAATGCTTCGTGACCTCAAGGCCGCCTCTGGGTCCCCCGTGTGAGATGTTAATGAGCTGCTAAATAACCATGATCAAGTGACGGGCCCTTCGGCATTATCACTGCGTGCTGTGCGTCAAGTCCAACAAGGTCAAAAGTGACTTCCTGCTCAGATGAGCATTCACGCGGCGCTCGTTTTCGCCCGTTTACAGCCTGCTGCCGTTCTCGGGAAATTCCACATTCCTACGGCGAGGGAATAGTTTATCCACATGTTAACCACCCGCTGGGCATCTGTTACAAAGATGCTCATGAACTGTTACTAAGAGCTACATAGCTCAACGGTTTCTTCTAGCCTAAGTTAAGACTGGCTGACACTGGTGACTTCATGATGGTTGCTCTTCGGAGCTGATCTTTCGGGATAGCCGTGTCGAGCGATCTCCCTCTCTCCGACGCGACGTTTCGCCTCCCACGTTGGGAGCATCATCAGGCCTTACGTGGGAAGCGAAACATCGCGAGAGGTTAGAGAGGGCGATCCCTCAGTGACACGGCTATCCCGAAAGAACAGCTCTGAAGAGCAACCATCATGAATCGAGCCGTGAAAACCTCCATCAATACATCTGGTGACTTCTGCACAAAGTGGTGCATTTTAAACAACCTCAGAGAGACGATGGATTGAGTCAAATCCAGACCAGGATTTGAACCTTTAACCTGCCGATAGTGAGCCACATGGCGGGAACTGTGTGTGCTGAATTAAATTCAATATTGAGAGGTGACCGGGTGGATCTGGGAGCTAATACTGTGTCCACTCGGGTACAAATGTGTTCCCACCAGTGAACAATTGATCCGCTGACTTATGTTTGCCCAGAGTAAGGGTTCAAGTTAGGCACTACATTGATTGAGAGAATGTGTGGAAATGTACTGATGTAGGCTTTCACGGACTTTTTTTTTTTCCCGGCTTGATGCAGGGACTGGACGAATCGTACATCGCGCAAGCGTGGAGGAACGACTACGAACAACCATCGTGGACACAAGACACCAACTCGACCACACTGATAATAAACTGTACAGTCCATCCATCCATTGTCAGAAACAATGTAAAGGCTTCACCCAGACACTCGGAACTCATAATGCCGGAGGATACCTCCGTGGGAGGCGAAACGTCCTGAACGAGAGAGAGAGCGCGCTCGACACAGCTATCCCGAAAGAACAGCTTTGAAATACAACCATCAAAGTTAGGAAATGGTACAAAAAAAAAGCATAAAGCAAACTCCAACTGAAAGCACGTTGCACGAGTGGAGGTTTTTCTGTAAACTTGGCACCAACGGCACTCGCTGTTCTGCGTCAGCCCGTAACATCGCAGACTTTTGCGCAGTGATAGACGAACCGTTCTGATGGAGGTTTTCACGGCTCGATGTATGAGAAAAACAAACTGTCTGCAGACAAAATGCACAAATTAGTCAAAGAAAAATTGCCGCAGCCTTTGCGCGTGTGCGCAGCAGGGCACGGGAGCCGTAGCAAAACGCGTAACCGAGCAGACCCGCGCCGTTACTCATTCTGTAAGCAGACGGTGAGCGATAAAATATAGCTTTATGACCAGTTACTTTTCGGCTCAGTGCGGGTGTCATGCCAAGTTTCAGCTATACCCTCCTGTGCCACCCGACGAAAGACAATCACATCGTCACGTAGGCAAGCATACCGACAATTTTCTTTGCTGTATCAACAACATCGGAATGTTTGAAAATATTTTCCACGTGTCCCGCTGTAGATTACACCCATCACCATCGGCCGTTAGCATCAACTCAGCAGCTCACGTCTAAAACCAGCTAAACTCGAGCCCAGTGGTTCGCACAGTGTGCGCCGCGAGATATTACAAATATTCGATATATGCCATATATTTTCTGACTTTGAGCGCAGCGGTAAAAATCCTGAAACACGAAGGGCGCCGTGAACCTAGAAAGTTTGGGGACCTCTGTATGTCCTGTGCATATGGTAGAGTTGACAAATAAAGTTGAATTGAATTGAATTACAATGCGTTGACAGTTTGACATTGACTGTGTTGAGAGCCATTCCCAGCCCCTCTTTAATGTTCTTGTATGCCCTCCGTTAAACCAGGTGGAGACCACGGAATCAGTGTTTATTTTGTAGATACTTTTTTTTACTGTGAACATCCGAGCGCCTGTGCCACACACCCGTGAAATTACCGGTGCCATTAATCAGCGCATGGAAACGGCGTCATTAAACTTTTAAGGCTTCACGTGTCGCATTTCCTCCACCAGTGCACCCGCCAACATTGGGGGGGACGTGGGGAGGTGGAGGGGGGGGTGGATTCAAATGAATGTCAACATAAAATTGGGGCAAACAATTTCACTGTTGGGTGACGCTTGGTTCAAGCAGAGGTTTCTCTGCACTAAGCTGGTGCTCTGTGAGCAAATAAGGGTCTTAGCGGACACGCACAGACACAGAGCGGCGCAGAAAGGCCACATGGACAGATATGGAGAGACAGAAAAAGACACAGGCCGCTGAGACAGAGAAACGAAGGGAAAGGGAGCATGGACAAATATGTAGAGGAGAAACAGCCATGCAGAGACAAAGAAAGACCTAAGGGAGATATAGAAAAAGCAGTGATAGCCCAAAGCTCTACATTGCTTAGGTTTCGTGCTCAACATTTCCAAAAATACGAACCCCATCAATCAGCAAACTTTGCCTCCACGTGAGTCACGAAATGCTGATAGAAGTCAGGCTAAGCGCATTGCCGGCTACTAGTTAATATATGATTACGGAGATTAATCGAGTGGTCTCCATCTCACATCATTCTGGGCCTGCGCCCGTTTGTTTAAAACCCTAAGCCAGCGGTAGATATTGCGCATCCTTGTGGGTGAATGTAGACGCGAGTGTGCAGTTCACTTGTGGGAAGTGTCAGACAGAAGCGAAATTGAGATGAAACGTATTAAGTTCATGCGGATTGAGTCTCACAGAGGAGTTGACCTTGAGGCGGTAGTGGTTTTGCATCGTTGTAACGGGTCGATCGCTTTCAGATAGAATCGTTTGCCAAGGAATTGTACCGAGAAGTGAGAATCCACGCGGCGCGTGTCCACAGCGCCATCGTGTGGCCATCGCTGTGTGCGACAGACCACACCACGACACATCACCATAGGCTCCGTCTTCATCGTTTATGACCGGGTGAAATAACAAGACAGCCCTGTGGCGCGGAGAGTAGCACTGTCACCTCACAGCAAGAAGGGCCCAGGTTCGCATCCCGGCACGGGTGCCTTTCTGTGCGGAGTTCGCACATTATCCGCGTGGGTTTTCGCCGAGCACTCCGGTTTTTGTTCCTTTGGTTTTTATTGGTTGTTTTTTCTTTCATTGTTGACATGCCGTTCTCTTCGCGGCCCTTGTGCAGCGCTTTGTGACCCTCGGGTGAAAGGCGCTATATAAAATGCTATTATTATTATTATTACCTCCCACAGTCCAAAGACATGCTACGGCATACGGCATGCGACTTCATTCTATGCAATGTATCCAATACTCATCGGCCATACCATCCGGACATATTTAATTGTTAAGTATTGAGTAATAACGGAAGACGATTTGCGGACTTTGATGACGACATCTGCATCATTGGCCGCATGGCGCTGGCCAAGATTTCCCGCCTTCAGATGACAGAATGTCCGGGCGGCCACCATTGTTAAAGGGATCAATGTATTCAACCTTGAATACAGTAGGCACTTAATCCACTTGACCGACTGATTGTCAGCATTAATTATTATTATTTTACTGTTATTTGTATGTCCTATGTCTTATAATTTACCGCTATTGCTTGACTCTCAGTTATTCTGTGGGGGTCAAGGTAGAAGCGTTCACGTCGCGATCCCTGTCAGGTAGTACTTGGTATTGCCTGCGAATTCTACCAAACACTTCGAAGCCAAGCTGAAAGACGACGATGTCCAGAAGCTAGCCATCGTGCTTCGAAGAATCGCAAAGAAGAAGAAGTTATTCTGTCTCCCCGTTGTTGACATGCCGTTCTCTCCACAGCTCGGATAAAAAAAAACTCCCAAAAAAATGTTGCTGATTTTCCGTTCTCTGTCGTTGTTGACATGTTGTTCTCTTCGCAGCCCTGTGCAGCGCTTTGTGGCCCTCGGGTGAAAAACGCTCTATAAATGCTATTATTTTTATAATGAACATATACATAAGACACGGATAGGTGGGCAGAGCAGTACTTTATTTCAGACCAATATACAGTAATGGACAAAGAAGATGCTTTTTAAATATCATTGATGATTGTGACCACTATTTCAACGTGTATAGCTGGTGAATCCAGCGGTGTGCAGCAGTGATGCCCAGGGGTGGTCATTTGGGATGCGGGTTTTAATCAGTGTCTAAAAACAAGAAAAACACACAATCACCTTTCATTTTACGACCAGTTTCAATTGTCCGATGTCCAATGTCTACAAAAGTTAATAACTTTTTCGGGGCTCAATATTTACAACAGTTGGCTGGATAGATTTCCTGACCGAGGTCTCCAGTCTCTGATTTGTCAATCCTAGCTTACACAATCAGTGCAAACTATCTTTGTAACCAAGTCGATCATTATCAATACCCGCTTAATCCTCCAGAGGCCTGCAGTGAGGCTGGAGCCTAGTCCAACAGACCCAGGTTGCAAGGCAGGGCTGTAACCATGATTGGACGTCAGTCCAATGCAGGGTATCAGAGGCAATTTAGGCATGCCAATTAGCCTAGGCAGGAGGTCTCTGGATTGTTGGAGGACACCGGGTTACCCAGCGAAAACGCACGCAGACACGGAGAGAACATGCACACTCCACAAAAAAATGCACCCGAAGCAGTAATCCAACCCGGAACTTTATTGCTTTAAGGTGGCGATGCTACTCACTGCGCCACCATGCTGCCCATAACCAAAGCATTTCAACATAATTTACCAACTCATGAACCCCATTCCAAACAACTTTGGCTGGGTCTGTCACCTGTTTAAGGAGTTGAAACAAAACGTGCACTTACCTTCTTCACTTGCCATGGGGATCCGCGCTCTCAAACACGCCCGCTTTTCGCATGGCTTCGAACTCCTTCTGGGCGTCGTAGTTCTTGTAAAAGTTGGCATAGGCGTGTTTCCTTGGCTCCATCACTCCGAACTTCAAAACACGCAAAATTATTTGTTCATATTAGCAAGCGGGTTTTTGAACCTTTATGGTCCTTTCACTTGTCACCTCTTTATAAGCGATACCTTTTCTCCAGGTACTTCTGTGTCCCCTACATATACGAAACCCTCCTTAAAATGTATTTGAATATTCATAAATGCGAGATTCTTTTGATGCTCGTGAGAATGTTCACGACTCGTTCAGACTTTGCAGGATAAATAACAACTGAATTACGTGGCCATAGCTGGTGGCCACGTGGACGCACCTTGTATCCGAGGGCCGCGAGAATGGAGAGGCTGAAGGCGATGGGGAGGTGAAAACGCAGACGCTTGCCCAGAAGACCACGCATCTGGGGCTTCGCGAGCCTTGCAACGGTGCCCGACATCTTGCTCTGCAGCACAACCCCAGGGAGGAGTACGTCAAAGGAAGAAAATGCGGTGTACAATCTCTCAACGCATTCGGGGGCATGCAACTCGCCCCGAATTTGGGGCATGCAACAAAGGCTCCCTGAATACAAACAGTAAAAAAAGCAAACGGATACAAGGCATTGGTGTTTATTATTATTACAGCAGAAACAATACTGAGTGCGCTTGCAAGCTCTTTACGGGACTCCTGCGACACAACAAACATGCGAGTTGCTGACAAAAATATAATATATACAAGATTATAAATAACAAAAAAAACGCGCAAAACTTCCAGCTGGAACATTCATTGATTCGTTTCCATCCATCTTCTAAACCGCTTGTCATGGTGAGGGTCGCGGTGACCGCAGTCCAAGGAGAGTGGACCAGACATCCCTTTCCTCAGCAACAGACTCCAGCTCTTCCTGGGGGATTCCCAGCCGTTCCCAGGCAAGCCGAAGGATATAATCCCTCCAACGTGTCCTAGGTCGGCCCCTAGGTCTCCGCCCGGTGGGCCGCGCCTGGAATACCTCCCGAGGGAATCTTCCGGGGGGCATCCTTACCAGATGCCCGAACCACCTCAACTGGCTCCTTTCATTCCGAAGAAGCAGCGACTCTACTCCGAGGTTGTCCTGCATTTCTGTGCTCCTCACTTTATCACGGAGAGTGAGCCCAGCAACCCTGCGGAGAAACCTCATTTCTGCCGCTTGTATCCGCGATCTCGTTCTTTCATGACCATAGGTGAGAATAGGGATGTAGATTGACCTGTAACCGCTTAATCCTGTACAGGGTTGCGGTGAGCCGGAGCATATCCCGGCAGACACAGGGCGTAAGGCAGGGCTATACCCTGGATGGGACGCCAGTCCACCACATCCAGCCGGCACATGATTCACCAAATAATTAAGCTGCAGACATTCCACACGAGACGTCCAAGCCTATTTGGCCTGTCAGTGATGACCTTGCAGTCTCTCGTTTGTGGACATATCCTAAATAAATGAGCAAAGTAATGCTATCGGGCCCGTGTTTAACCCTGGCCCGATAATAAACGTAGCCCGTAGAGAAAGCGGTTCGACCCCTAGAGGAGCCGTTCGCTCAGCCCAAGTTTCTCTCGACCTCCGGGCTAGGTCGCTCAGGAAACGCAGTAGGCCTGACGGTGAGTGACTAGGCCCAACCACATTTAATTCACTCACCAACTTTAATAAAACCTCGCTGTTGTTATTAAAGCAGTGGCATTTACACACAAGATCATTGAAGGCGATTAAACAACGATAAGATATTACTCACAGGAGGGTTTATACGCGAAGTTGACACAAGGAACTCTTGTGTGAGGGTCCACTCAAGGTTATGACGCGGGGCCGAGCTGTCGATAGAAGACGTACTCCGATTGGCTGCTCAGAGAGGACGGGCACCGGGAATGGTGCACCGTCTCCGATTGGACAACGGGAAGTCACGTAGCGCACGCAGCCGTTTCTGATTGGCTAGAAGCGGCCAGGGCTGGCGGCTTGACCAATCAGCGCTCCCCGAATGAGACGGTTCTCCACGCAGCGACTGTGGATCGATTGTCTAGTCTCCCTTATATGTTTTGCGCGCTTGCACACTGCGATTTCAACATCGCCCTTATCAATACGGAATCGATTCGTTACTTCCATTCAGTCAGAAGTCTCTTAATCCTGTACAGGGTTGCGGTGAACCGGATCCTATCCCAGCAGACACAGGGCGCAAGGCAGGGATACACCCAGGATGGGGCGCCAGTCCATCACAGGGCACCGGGGACAATTTAGTCAGCGGGCCAATTAACCTATTCAGCAGCATGTCTTTGGACTGTGGGAGGAAACCGGAGTACCCGGCGAAACCCACGCGGAGAACATGCAAACTCCACACAGAAAGGCACCCGAGCCGAGATTCGAACCCGGAACCTTCTTGCTGCGCCCTGTGATGGACTGGCGTCCCTTCATAGGTATAGCACTGACTTGCGCCCTGTGTCTGCCGGGATAGGCTCCGTCTCACCGCAACCCTTTTTAGGATAAGGCGGTTTCTGACCAGATGAAGCCATCTCCGCGGCCCTTGTGTAGCGCTTTGTCACCCTCGGGTGAAAGGCGCTATATAAAATATTATTATCCTCAGATGCAGTTTAACACCATACCTGGGGGAATAAGTCAACCGGCAGTAAATTGGAAGGATTAAAGATCGGAAAGACTTTATTTATGTTGAATGAACGCATAATACAAGATACAATTTGAAAGCACATTTAAAACATTTAATTTCACATTTAAGTCTAGGTCGATTTCATTTTAGTCAGTGGTTTGCAACGCATTCTTTAAGGCACGCTGCACTGAGCTTCTTCATTCAAAAATAAAGTATATTTGAGCACCAAGCACCCCGCACAGACGACTGTAAACAAGGACACGCCACCCACAACAGCACGTTTGCACCTAGTGTAAAACAGCAAGTGTGCAAGTAGCCGAAAGACATCAGTAACGTAAAAAATATATATCTGTAGTTTTCAAATAAGCATTAGACCTATATATACCAGTGAACTCGTGCGTAGCACTAAACACACATTACATTGTTCCAATATAACTTAAATATTGGAATTGCATTTAACAATTCCTACTTTGTCATAATTATTGTATGTCCTGTTTTGAAACGTTCAAGTATATGGCTATTGCATTGTTAAATAGCAAAAAACAGATTTACAAACGCCTCTAAAGACTTGGTCAATCGCTTAAGCTTAACTTATAAGTCCACACACATCCCATTGTAAACAGCTTTACCATTCATTCTTAAACAAGTAGAGTTAATAATTACACGAACTTGCAGGACATGGACAAATGGAGTCTTTCAAGGGGGACCGTTAAAAGTGAAGGCACAGACGGCTTTTCATCTCATTCAGAATAAATACGCACTTCAAAAGGCACAATTGGCAAAATGTGTCTACGAACATCACAGCTGCAAAGCTTTGGTCTCTATACATCGCTTGAACAAGCTGTCTATAAAATGTTCATGTAGCGGTTACTCCCATTGTGAATGTTATTGCATTAACACTGATATTCCATGTATGAACTGTCACATTACGTCTACCAACCGCAACCCTTGCAAGTGGCAATGTCTGATACCTTCTTGGTCAATCTCTAGATGGGAATTAAGGCACACGTATAGGCAACAATTTCGTAAAACATTTGACTTAAGATTGGCACGGTAAGAATAATTCCTAAAAGATTAACTTTCGCAATGATAGAGATTAAAACATATACCCAACGTATTAAAAGGCTTATATATATTTAATGCACACAAGTATTTGCTCCAACCATTTCATTATTGCGGGAGGACAATTGTTATAGTTTGTGCTATTGAAAAGATTCTTGCAAGAATATAATCTTGGCTGCAGAGCAATATCATGCATACCAAGGTGCACATCTTATATCCAGCCTAAATAAACGGCATCGCACATTTCATGACAAGCCTCAACAAAATAATTATACATGTGTTCCTAAGAATTAGCAAACAAAAACACATTAACAGTTTATTTTCTATTTTAGATTTGTTTTTCTCAACTGTACAAGCTACCCATATTTCTGGTTGTAAACTGGGTGCAATTTTATTAGAATATATGATTAACGCTTAGCCACCTGGAGTCCAGCACTCTTGGTATGGTCTCCCTTGGTGAACCGCTCTGGGTGGAAGGTTCCATACAAATGACGATACTTAGACCCTCCAACTAAAGGAGAATGGCATCAGCTAGGGCATTCGGCTGTAAAATTCTGCCCCGATACACCCATCATCAGGGGGCACTGGTCAACCTGGGTTAACCCGGATACCTGCCGTTTAAAACGACGACATATGCTTTTGCAAGCACTGCGTGGCACCTTTTAAAACCTGAGTGTAAAGGAAAACAGTGTGACAACTCAACTGTGGTCTCAAGGAATACTGAACACCAGGGTTCTTCAGCAGGTGCCCAATGGGACACGCGACCCACGCAGGGTTTGGAGTGGTCTGCCATAATAATGGCTCAGCAAGAGATGTGGCTCACCTAGACAAAGATACAGAATAGTAAGGTGAAAACAGGCCGAACAATATAGACAGGCAGACAAGAGATATATATTCGTGAGATGATGAACACGATAGAGACGAGAACAAGTGGGACAAACTACGAGACTTGGAGAAAAATAGTGTAGACAGATTACATCACTACACCATGCGATGTCGCAACGTCTGTGCACACGACACTCATCACGAACCCAACCACACCACTCGAATATTATTGTGTCACGCCAGTTAATTCATAGGGGGTCAAGGTAGAAGCGTTCACGTCGCGATCCCTGTCAGGTAGTACTTGGTATTGCCTGCGAATTCTACCAAACACTTCGAAGCCAAGCTGAGGGACGACCATGTCCAGAGGCTGGCCATCGTGCTTCGAAGAATCGCAAAGAAGAAGAAGTTAATTCATATAGACGAAGAACTCTGCTGTACACCGCAGCTAAGCAGAGATCAAACCTGAGCTCTCTCCAACGACACCACAGCTCTCTCCCATGCGCACCAGCATCCCGACAATATAGCATTAACTCTGAACGTCCACAGTCAAGCCGCAATCACGAATCGGCGTCGGAGAATCAGAGCCGTTTAAGGTTGCGCCGGCTGCGCCTGCTGCCCGGCAGGCCGCTTCCAGCTTTCGAGCTTTTGCCACCGTTTGACGGCGCGGTGCAGCAGCTGCACATTCCGCGGTAGGCGCACAGGCAGCGCGTGCAGAAGTCGTACGCGCAGGAGCCGTTGGTGCAGAGAGCGCGCGTGTGGGAGCGCGTGCAGCGTGCAGGCCAGCTGCACAGGTGGCACACGCGCAGCTCCTCGTCCTGGGACAGCTCCCGTGCCGCCTGCGCGGGCGAAACCAAACGGCACACGGTGATGACACCGGCTATCCCGAAAAAGCAATTCTCATACATCAGGCCGTAAAAACCTATAGCTCGACAGGCGTTGTTCGGCAGGATGTCCGACGTTTCATATCACGTGCTAAAGAAGCTCCCGCCGCTGACGCCAAAACAATAGGAACACCATGTCGGACCACACACGGCACAACCTGGAAACACATCGGCACGCCATAGAGCACAACCTCCCAAATCCTACACATTTGTATTAACCTCTTATATTGGTGACAGGGTATGTCTGTCCACATTATGTGTACTAATGTATGTTATCACGGCCCTATGTATGACTCTCTATAGCCGTTTTCGGGTTAGCAGTGTCGAATGTTCTTTCTCGCTCGTTCGCAACGTTTCGCCTCCCACTTTGGCCGCACCATCCGGCGTTCGGAACCCCGTGGAGAGCGATTCTGTCCACATTATAGCAACGGCATACTATTCGTTTATTCGGTTCTCATCCGGTCCCACTCAGCGACATACCTTAAAAAAGCGGCTGGCCCTGTCGACTGGCTCTTTTGTGGCACCGCCACTCTTGGTTTCCGCTGCTCCAGGACCCACAGACCTGTTTCCCCTTGGCACGTGGTTGAGCTGTTTCAACACCCTGAGCGTAGATACATTCTTGTTCCGCTTGTCACGGAGGGAGCGGGTCACGTGCGTCTACGGAGCGAAGGAAAGGTGGAGTAGGAAACATTAAAATGGAAAGCATTTAAACGAAAAAACCTTTCAAAACTAACAAATGAGACGGGGTTACGATTGTGGTCAGCATGACAGTCAACGCACTGGTAAGTCTTCACCTTATTTAGAAGTTGGTTTGAACAATCCAACACTGGAATAAAGGGCTTTTGCATGTAGGGAATGTTAGTGTCATTAATTAGTTGGCCGATAAGATCATAATATACAGGAAGCAGTGTGCGGCAATATGGCGCCGGCAAACTGCCTCGTCCAATGAATATCTTCGACATTGAATGAACATGCGAGCGTTATAAGTGTAAAATTATTATTGTTTAGCATACAGAAGGGCTAGATGGATTATTGCATCGAGAGACCATGATAGACGGCGACGGCTAAGAAAAGACCTTTATCCAGCAGCGGCAAAATCATGGCTAGTGGCGACAACGAGTCCTGTAGAGGTGGCACCCACCTGCTTGTTGGCTGCACTCCAAATGCGCCAGTGTTTGCGCAGCGTCTTCTTCTCACAAGTGACAATCTCCTGCCACTGCTTGTTCACCACCAGCACACTAGTTACAAAAAGCAAAAAAAAAGCTCAGCGATCCATTTCCACGGCACTAGAAACATTTACAACGAAACGGCATTTGTGTCTGCAAGTGACTTTGCAGCTTGCACTGTACAGTAATGGCATGAGGCGACAGTTTTGTCTCGGTAATAAAAAAAAATGGCGGGGAATATATTTTGGGTACACATTTACAATAACGATTCTCCCCTAATATTACCCAAGTCCATCAACGACATAAAACCACCTTCGAAAAAAGGAGATGACAACATGTACGCACCAACAGAGACCGTGAGGCAGGCCTAACAAAAAAGGTCATTCAAAATCGTACAGCTCGAAGGACTGTGGAGTGGACGTAGAGATGACCCAGGACATTAATGGGTTAAGATAATCGTGAAGACAGGCTCCATGAAACGACGATTCTCGGTCGCGGCACCCACAACCTGGAACAGCCTGCCACACCTACTGCGTCAAACAGTCCCCCACAGCCTTCAAAAGTCACCTCTTCACCAACTCACAACAAACCGACTGAGCAGGGCTCCGCGCCTCCGAATCAACAGGTGCAATGCGCCCGGAGAAAATGCGCGCGTTACAAAAGTTGATTATTATTATTATTATTGGGAAAATTGCAAAGAGTAGCAGGATGAGACCACGGCCTAGACAGGAAAAATGTAAGTTTATCATGCAGGTTCGGAGCAGGAGACGACGGTTGAGCTCAAGTGCCCGTGCAGCATCCTCACCTTGCGACATCGCCGGCCGGGAGATGCAACAACACTTTTTGAATGACGTGTCGCAGGTTGCGCGCTGCCAGCTCGCCGAGGATGTCCACTTGCTCCTTGCCCATTTTGCGGCCGATGAGGTGGACGAGGCGCGCTTTCAGCGCAGGGTTCACGAGCGCCAGCGGGCTCCCGAGCGGCATCGCCGCCTGTCCCCCATCGCTGGGAGTGCCGAGCGTGCCGTCGATGCTCGTTCGCATGCGAAAGAAGACGGCCAACTCCCAGGCAAATCTGACAAGTGGCACCAAAAATAATGCCAGGTGTAAGCGAATTGGTGGTTACCACCATTATCGTCACTAACGACTATCCTCACCTCCGTTACCACTTTGGCTTTCATTTTTTGTAATTATTACGATTGACCAACATCACCATCACCACCGTGGCTAAACTCACATTATCACCACTATCCTCACCACCACCATTTCAAGTCACCAAATTACCCTGATTTACAAGGAATGTTGAAAGAAGAAGATGCCTTTAGGAGAAATCCGAGTTTAAATAATACTAGGGTCAACATAAGTACATGATTACAAATGTAAAAACATCGCTTTGGTCAATGAACAGCCCAGTGGATTTAGATGTTTCACAAATATGTGAGTCACCAACACCGACCGCCAAAGCGCTGCTTCGCAGGCACACACTACCAAGCAGACGAACAACAGACGGCAAATATTTAAGACAACCCTGGAGAGTTTATTTGAGGCGTCACACAGCGATTTTCACTGCCGAACTAAGCCGATCGCTTCGAGGACCGCCGACAAAAAACCAACAATCACCTGAGCGCTGGCGTGTGCGCCGCGTTCGGCACAGGGACACAGCGCGCGCAGACCCTGGCTCCACTTTCACGATCGTCACCGTCCGGCCCGTCATCGCCCGACGGCTCGCGACCGTGGCTGCACTTGAGCGCGAATCTGTCCAAGAGCTGACACGCGCTTCCATCCGTAGCAGCCTCACCCACCGCGGCTACATGCTCAACACCCTCACTGGCCGTGCCGAAGCCCGGAGGAACGCCTTGCAAAGAAGAGCGAGTTGGCCTTCGCGAATGTGAGCGCTTGTTAGAGTCTCGACTGGCGAACGCGACGTTTTGGTACGCGCGTGACGAATGCTTGTGCGTTGACTCGTGCCCTCCGTCTGCTGCGGATTCAACGTGCCGATTATGCTTCGGGAATTCGGGGCGAGTCGTGGTGGCTGGTCCCATTTTGGCTGGCTTCTTCGCAGGGCTGACGGCACAATTACTTAAACTCAGGCGACAACCACCGATGCCCGCACTTGTAGTGTCACATTCTGGGTCAAAGCAATTGTCCAATTCCATAAACTTTTCACTGCCTGTGGCCAATTCAAGTTTGCCGTTACTGGAGGAACACGAGCCTTCCAGTGTCGCCGAGTCCTCATCCCCCAGCCCTATTCCCGAGTCTCTATCTTGGCGGTGGGACGCTGCTGCAATCTTAGGCATAAATATGTTGGCAGGGGAGGCGAAAAACACCTCCTCTGTGGAAGGAAAGAGGGCTTTATGGCTGCTCAGTTGTGTATGGGGACCCGAGCTGGATGGGATCAGGTCGGCAGCGTTGACACACATGATCGGCACCGCAGCAGGCATTGTGAATGTCTTGTTGACCTGCTTTAGTTTCCTCCTCCGAGAAAATCTGTCAAGAGAGAATTGCAATAAAAAACAATTAAGATTTAGAAATATATGTTGTACTAGTCACGAATAGCCGGCGTTGTTTTTTCAGCTTTAACGTCACACCGTGGAAGGTAACTTACTTGGTTCACTTACAGCGGTTCGTGTTTGGCACGAGGTTTAAATCAATTAAGAACATTCGGTTTGATTAACCAGAGTGAGACCTATCACCCTTAAATGTCGAAATTGTACAAAATAAATTTTGTTTTTTCACAACACTCAATGACATATATAAAACATTTAAGCTTTATTATACCCTTTAAAACATCATTAGAATGTGTCACTTGATTACGATCACACGTACGTGGCACTCGTACATCCATCAGAAACACCAAGCGCCAATCATTTTGCAGCTAAACTAACTCAAAATGAACTTTGGTCGTAACAATATTTGTTAAATAACAACATGAAACAGCACATTACCAAGATGAAAGTATATTTTAATTGCAGTACTGTTTGTGAAATTGACTGTACAATCGCAGCAGAATCGTCGAACCCAAAACCCGACACAAAAGCAGTTTTCACAACGGGCGCCAACTCGTACATTTCACATCAAAGTTATTATCACTAATCCAGTAATCACACAAAACTAACAAGAATGTATGCAAGAGACTGTTATTATATGAGCTTTAGCTGATATTTAGTGTTTGGGCAATACATTTGACCAACCGCAAAGCAGAAAACTTCAACGAAGAGCCAAATCGCGAAATGGAGGAAGTCTTTGCCGCCTTTACGGGGCGACTCCCTTATTTAATTCGTATTTCCAAAAATATACACTTCTATTCAACAACACACATCACAGGTGATAGTTAACAATATCAGCAATGCATACCCATCAACAGATATTCTACAATAGGTGTTTGTGAATTTTTATTTGATTTCGCGAGTAAGGGGGAAAGAAAATGAGCGCCCTTTTTTGACGCGCCAAAACTAGTTGGGCGCCCGTCACATTGCACTCGCTTCACCTTCGTTTCTTGAACTCCCACTACTACCAACAAGTTGTAACAACGCAACAACGACCGCTGAAACATATCTCACTTCATGTACTTTAATAAAAAAATCTGTAAGTTTTAATTAATCGTAAAAGGTTCGTAACGCAAGCGCGGGAGCAGCAGTCAATTTCACAATAGCAAGCCATTGCAGCCGATATGAAAAGTAGCGATGAAACGTAGATTAAATAAACCATTCATATTTACACTACGTTTACGATATATATAAATTGCATTGAGTCATTCGTTTATTTTATCCCACAGCAATACGTGATAAATATGCAACAATCTGCTTCTACACATAATGAATGAACAAGGCACCAGTCCGCGAGCAAGCCTTACGACTTTCCTAGCGATTCTTACCGGCTTCGGGGCGGGGTACCCCGGGTAACCAGACGTCGGCGTCGGGGGTCGGTCTGTAAAGTCGATGCAACGACGCGATCAACCTCCACAATCTCCTGAACGCGACCCAAGGGGTTACGAAGCATTAGCCGGGACCACCATTTTTTTTTTTAAACAACTCGTTGTCATAACTTAAGCATGAAGGGAGAGAGACCAGTTGACGCGGCTACGCGGGAGAAATCCGCGGGCAACTCTGAGCCTTTTAAATTTGGAGCCGAGGGAAACCGCGACCCCGCCCACTGCACACAGCCCCGCCCCCACGTGACGTCCCTGAGAGCCGTCTTGAGTAAAGGGATAAGTGGATAGATAAGATGTTTATAATTACAGCAGAAAAATGCCCAGTGAGCATGCAAGCTATTTACGGGACTCCTGCATTGACACAACAAACATGCGAATTGCTGACAATAATTCACATGTAACCAACATTTAAATCAACCAAAGAAAAAAACACATTAACACGCAGCATTCATTCATTGTCAGAAACCGCTTAATCCTGTGCACAGGGTTGCGATGAGCCGGAGACTATCCCGGCAGACACAGGGCGCAAGGCAGGGCTATATCAAGGATTGGACGCCAGTCTATCACAGGGCACCGGGGGTAATTTAATTTCGTCTGCACCCATCCATTATCAGAACCCGCTTAACTCTGCTAGAGCAGTGGTTCCCAATTGTTCTCGGTTCACGACGCTCTTAGTGTATCAGCATTTTTTTCACTGCTGTAAAGGACTATGCCGAGGATGCCACACCAGTGCATGACAGGGCACCGCGGACAATTTAGTCAGCAAACAATTACAAACAATTAACAAAACTCAGAGTGCAGTTTCTCAACGCCCCCCCTCGCCTCCGAATAATATACGTGACGTGTGAAAACACGTCATTGGATCCTTAGGCTGGGGCGTGGCGTGGAAATGTGTATATAATTCTGTGTGTTGTTGGGCCGTGTTCGTACCAGTTAGCTGCGGCAGATGCCTACGTTAGTCGAGTGCCGTGTTAGTGAACGTGTGTTTGTGGTGTTACAACCCGGGCGACGTTAAGGTATGTCCCCTTTGCGCCAACGAGACAACCGCTCAAGTGCTGTGTGCTAACACTAAGAAGGCCTTGTGTGCCTGCCATAGAGGGCTTGTGCTCGGGCCTACACTGTTGTTGTTTTAAACACGCAATGTATTCACGCGTTGTGGGTGTGTCTCTCATTAAGTTGGTTAAATCGGCTACTAAGTGCCGCTCTGTCGTGTTGATTTAGACATGCGCGCGCCTGCGTATTGTGTTGAGTGTCGCGCCTATGCAGTGGTTACGTACGGGACACGCGCACTAGTGTACGCAGTCGCGTGTTGACAAGTCATTTGTAATGGGCCCACGTCTCGTTAGAACTGTCTGGTTAAGAAGCGTGTATGAGTCTGGGCGGTACACAGATGTGCTTTGATGGACGAACACTGCTCCCCTTTGGAATTCCCTTTTCCAAAGCTGGTACTGTATACTATTAACAGCCTTGCTCAAGTTTAATTGATTGGTCAATTGTCACCGATTTACAACTGAGTGTGCTGTTTGCTGCTGGCCGCCTGATGTTTTGCGCCTGTTGTGCCTGTGTTCAGCCGTGTTGTAAAATCACTAATGCACCGGGTGTCATAGACTGCACTCCGAGAATGTGCGAGGCGGCAACACTCAATGCCTGTTTGTGAGCCTGGGTGAGGCATCTCCGCTACGCCTGCGGGAAGGGAGTGTCACAACATGTGTAAATATGTCTGTGTGTAATTCACAAAGTCCCACAGCCTACACAGGCGTGATGATCATCGCCCTTCACTCTCCCTGCGCCTTGCGTGTCTGAGCGGTGGCTCAGTGGTTAGTGCGCTGGGCTACAAAGCTGGCGACCCAAGTT
>JAZEWU010000036.1:1709501-1720220 GCA_036362915.1 Geotria australis
CCCCTCGTGTGCCGTGTCGACCTTCATAGGTGCTACTCGCTAACGGCACTTGCCCCTACAGTCTGTTCAGGCCATATGGGGGATCATTGTCTATCTTTGTCTTGTGTTTCCGTACAGACGCGCACCCAGCAAGGGAGGGAGGATGAATTACGTGGGGCAGCTGGCGGGGCACGTGTTCGTGACTGTCAAGGAGCTGTACCGGGGCTTGAACCCGGCCACGCTGAGCGGCTGTATCGATGTGATCGTGGTGCGCCAGCCAGACGGCTCCCTGGTCTGCTCACCCTTCCACGTGCGGTTTGGCAAGCTGGGCGTGCTGCGCTCCAAAGAGAAAGTGGTGCGTCCGTGTTTCGGCTGTTTTGTTTACGTTCGTTCGTGTACGCCGTACAACGTGCGGGTATTCCGCGCCTGCTGCTGTCGTCGCGTAATGATGGTTCGCACGCTGGGACTAGCGAGATTTTTTTCCATGTTGAAAAAGAGAGGACTTGACGTTATTTCAGCATCACGAGAATCACACGCACGCCGCAGATGTGTAACGCCACACTCCTCAGCCAAGTTATTCGGAGCCTGGTGATGCCTCCGGTGTGGGTTGTGAAACGTCGTTAAGGAGATGAGGAACGCTCAGCACGGCTATCGCGAAAGAGAGACGTAGCACCTTCGTTATAGCTTTGCACTATAACAAATGCGTAAATACAGAAATGCATGTATGATGATGTACAGTTGAACGGATAGTCGGTACACGTGAACGACCATGGTGAGTCGTGAGAACTCGAATTTTGGCAAACGCGGTGTGTTGACTCGGGCTAACAAGCCTGCTTGCTCCCTTGCTCTCCAGGTGGACATCGAAGTTAACGGGCGTCCCGTGAACCTGCACATGAAGCTCGGGGACAATGGAGAAGCATTCTTCGTCGAGGAGACTCAAATGCAAGAGGCAAGGAAACCGTTCTGTGCCATGGTTTTAAACGATACTTTGAACGCTTTCAAACCGAGGTTGAAAGCGTTTACGAATCGGTCAAACAATCCCCGACACTGACTATGTGCGGGGAGCGGAGGATATTGCAAATCACAAATTTGTAATGCGCTGCAGTTTCAGTGTTTTCAGAGACGTGGGAAACCATAAACCAGCGAAAAGGCAGCCAGAGCCAATAATTGGCTAGGCTCCATAGCCACTATATTGGGATGTTTGGCCAACTCATTTCACAAAGGGCTCTTTTATTTTACTATTTCGTATGAAACTAGTCATGAGATTTGTGGTCGCTATACATTTTATTTATCATTATATCGCTATCAAGTCTGTAAGGAAAGAGCCCACTTTTGAGCGTTTCTGAACGTTCCCTGCACATAAATATTGTCTGAACATTAATAACATATTAACCAGGGAGGAAGGATTAATCGATCTTTGCGGCAGAGGGCATTGCAGCAAAACCCACCGTTGTACTGTACATATACACTCGCACGTCTCTGTTTCCAACTTTCCAACCTCTGCTTCCAACCTTCCAACCTTGCTAGTTTCATGACCTTTCGGTGTATTCGAACCAGCCTTAATCATTACATTTTTGTTGCTTTGTTTTTTTTATTAGTTGGTTTTTTCTGTCGTTGTTGACATGCCGTTCTCTCCGCGGCCCTTATGCAGCGCTTTGTGACCCTCGGGTGAAAGGCGCTATATAAATCGTTATTATTATTATTCACAAACCCGCCACTGACCAGCGCGGTGAAGTACGGTCAAATAACCCCCACGAGCCACACAGCCCCGGGATGCCTTTTAAATCTGGGTTTGCCCTCACATCATTGTTTGTTGCTAATATGTGGGGGTTCAGTTTGTTGTTTTCACGTGAGTTTGTTATTCTTATCCTTTCGTACAGACTGTTTTGGTTTTCTCCTTGTGGCTGGGCCCGTTTCCGTGGTTGTTGTTATCCTCTCTCGCGTATCGGGTCTGGTGGTTTAGGTTCCCCTCGCCGTGCGTTGCGGTTTTTTGTTGCGAGTGCGTCGCGGTTGTGTCGACCTCGCTGTGACATCGTCCTCTGCCGTGCTTCTCCCGCAGAACATGGTGCCGGCGCGTCTCGTCACGTCCCCGATCCCCTGCTCGGACAGGGACGAGGATGAGGACGAGTCTGACGAGATGGAGCCGAGCCTCGCAGACCAGGGAGATGAGGATATCGGCAAGGCCCGAGGCGATTTGCCCCAGGTGAGTGACGGCGCCGCTGTCACTCGACTCGAAATATAAATATAATCTGCCCAAGTTGACTTGCGCTCCAGGACATTTTATTTAACATCGATGTATGTTTGAAATATTATAGATTTCTCACGTGACGATGTTTTTGATTTTGTTCCGATTTTTTACATTGCTGTATATTATTTAATTTGTCCTGCTTTTGCGGGTTTTGGTGACCCAGGTCACCCATGGAATAGAGACCCATCCTGGTCTCTTATCTGTTTAAACAAAGGACTCTTGAACATTGGCTCAATCCTGCAGTTAGTAACACATCCTGTTTAAACTCTGAATCACGTGTTATCAGACCGTCAGGTATGATGTCCAAGGCTGTCCTGACCATGGTGTGAAGCTTTGTCAATGATTAACGTGACTTCAGGTAAACCCACTCTCTGGCGGTACAGTCACGATAGCCTAAGCTAAGATGCTGGGCCAGAGAGCCTCTCCATCGTCTTCCGCGTCACCTTAGTGCCGTCAATCTTTAGGACTTTAGTCCCTCACGGGCTATGTGTGCTCCCACGAGACAAGTCCTAATTGTGTTTTGACTTGTCTGTGTCAAAACGTAATTTTAACCTTGGTGGTGTTAGAGAGACAGAGAGGTGGGGGGGGGGTGAAAAAACACAACATTCGGATAGTTTTTCGCATATTGCACCACGCCCTGGCACTTTTGCCTTCCCCAGTGCCATCGTTCACGCATCACAGGACGGTTCACCTCCACGTGCACTCGCGAGGAACAAGACCCGCTGATTCGTTCCCCCTCCCCGCCCCGTGTCAGCCGCTCGCAGGAGAGGAGGCGCCGTCCCCGAGCGCGCCGTTGCCGCTCGTGTCGCCGCCCTCGGCCTCCAAGAAGCGGCGCAAGCGGCGGCGCAAGTCGAAGATGGACACGGGCGGCAGCCGCAGGGAGTCTGCCGCGACGCCCGCCTCGCACGACAGCGAAATCTTCGCGATGGAGATGAACTCCGACGAGGAGGAGGAGGCGGCGGCGGCGACGTCGCCCGCCCTCAGGTCTCGCTGTGCCCGTGTGTGCGTCTGTGTGTGGTGCGAGCCGTCTGTTAAGGCTGTACGGTGGATCTTTGTCTTTGGTGCCAGCCGTAGTGATGCTGTCGCCTCCCCTCACCACGGAAACATCCACTGCTAGCGGCTGTGTACATTGGGGCTGATGTGTTGTTGTCTCTTGGTCGCTGTTAATTAGAAGTCACGTTTTTCACCAGTGAACTCGTTTGTATGTTGTCCAAGCTTTGACTCATTAAACTGGGTGTTTACAAAGTTGCCATTCATTTGTTCCGCGATCTGCGTTGCTTCATTTATTAGTTGTTTGTTTTCGTTGCGTGCGCTGCAGAAGCAGCTCCTTCCAAGTGAATAACGGCATGGAGGCGGCATTCTTCTCGGGCGTCCCAATTCACCCGCATTCCGACGGCGACTGGTCCCCACTGCAAAGGTATCGGCCCACTCTCCACAAACATACACATTTCTACCACCCCGCACCCCCTTCCATAGCCTTAACAGACTGTTGGGTCAAGTTCCGTTAGCGAGCGCCTATGAAGGTCAACACGGCACACGAGGAGGGTTGGTGTGACCAGCACCACGCCTGGCCAACTTCTCTTTCCCAATGGCGGTGTTTACGCACACCACCAGGTGCTAACTTTAGGCCGAGTCGACTTGCTTGGAAGACCGCGACCCGTTCCTCGGACGTGTCTCACCAATGTTGACCACGGGCTGGGATTAAACCCGGGTTTGTCGCGCAGCGCGTTTTGTTTGACTCGCAGTCCGTGATGCCCACTGCTCCCTCCTGCCCCCACAGCCCATCCTCGCTGCGTCCCATGTCTCCCAAGAGCGACTCGGAGCTCGTGTCGAAGGCGTCGGAGAGCGACCTCCTGCGCAACATGCAGTGGTCCTGGGGGCAGCTGCCCGAGAGAGCACAGGTGGGTGACGCGCACTGAGCTTCTGCTGCCGCTTCTGTCGGAGCGGTTTATAGAATTTGTATCGTTAAGAGACGCTGGTGGGGGGGGACGTCTCGTTGCGTGTGCACGTGTGCAAAGCCTTCATCCGGCAGCAGTAGAGAGTTAATGGTGCCTGCAGTTGCCGCTGATGTTAATGTACTGATGTAGGTTTGTCACGGCTCGATGTATGGGAATTGCTGCTCTCCATGGCTGTTCCGTTGGCATCGCCTTGTCGAATGGTCCATCTCTCTCCTTCGCAACATTTCGCCTCCCACGTTTTAAGTTCAAGTTTATTGTCAATTCTGCCACTATGTGTACAGGACATATAGAGGATCGAAATGTCGTTTCTCTCAGACCCCGGTGTTGGCATATAATGCCATCAGCACGGGGTGGCGAAACGTCGCGAAGGAGAGGGATTGTTAACGTTTTGTGCCGTGCCCGCCCGCGCCGCCCGCAGCTGACGAGCTTGGACATGGAGGACGACGATCCCCTCGTGGTGGTCGACATCGCCCCGCTCGACACCACCCACTTCCGCGTCATCGTCGAGCCGCCAAACTCCTCGGGCGACACCGACGACGATGTATTTGCGCCTCGGCCGCCGCCTCCGCCACGCGCCGAGCCGCCACCGCGCGCCGAGCCGCCCACCGAGCCGCCCGCCTTCCACTCCACCTCCTCGCCCGACGATTACGACGGGAGCGGCGGCGACGAAGGGAGCGGCGGCGGCGACGGCGTCGGCTGCGACGACGGCGGAGCGATGTCTGCGGGCGAGGCGGAGGGCGACGCGTCGTGCTGGAACGTGCTGTGCGCGTCGCCGCCGCCACTCACCAGCCGCCCCACCGTGCGGCCCGAGATGCTGCTCAAGCCCAAGGCGTCGCCGCCGGGGAGGAGGGAGCACGGCGACGGGAGGGCCGAGGAGCCGGCCACGGCGCAACCGGGTGGGTGCGCGGCCGGAAGTGTGGCGGTTAGCGCTGGGCTACGAATCTGGCGACCCGAGTTCAAATCCCGCTCACGGCCAACGCCAGCGACGGTTTTGCGAACCGGTCCTGTGCTTTCCCTTGGTCGACTCGGCCTCAAATGAGTACCTAGTGCGGTGTGTAAATATTGCCACTTAGGGAGACAAAGGCGGCCGGGCGTGGTGGTGGTGGTCACCCACCCCCTCGTGTGCCGTGTCGACCTTCACAGGTGCTCGCTAACGGCACTTGCCCCAACAGCCTGTTAAGGCTATACGGGGGATCTTTGTGTGCGCAGGCCATGTCAGGAACACGTGGCAGCCCGTGACACCTGGCTCTGTCCCATGACCGCCTGTCGGCGAGCCTTCCACACTTCACGTGCCCTCAGGGTGCATATGGCCTAGCACAGGCGAACGGCGGTTGTTGTTGTGTGCAGGCCATGTCAGGATTGAGTATACACACGGGAATATAAAATTTCGTCCCATATTTGTACGTGAACCGGTACAGCCGTTTTGACTTTAAAATAACTTTGGGGGGGGGAGGGTGTGGGTTGAAATTATTTTTTTGATTGTTTCAAACTAAACGGTGTAAGTTTTCGTTGCTCAGAATCTGGCTTCGGGGCGGCATCAGACCCGTCGGGATCGGTCGCACCGGGATCCGACGGCGCGGGATGCGACTCGGTGGCCCCGGACGCGGCGAGCGGCGATCTCGCGGAATCGGCACCGCCCCAGCTCGAGACGACTGACCCAGCCGACCCCAGCGCCCTCTCCAAGTCCGATTCGCCCGTCCGCAGAAAAGGTACGGCGCCTCCTGTCCGTTTGAGTTGCTTCTCGAACCCCATCTTCCCCCACACGCCTCTGCACACACGCTTCCCCCACACCCATCTCCATCCGAGCCGCATGGTCGTACATTTGTTGAGTGCGGCGTGCGGAAAACCGTGATGGTGTTTGTGACTCGTTTGTGTTGGAACAGAGGCGGGCAAGCGCAGCCAGTATCTGGGGCAGAGCGATATTTACCTGGACGAGCTGTCGAGGTTGGACCCGGTGGAAGCTGCCATGTACTTTCCCAAGAGGTAAACTGACCATTGTAATGTCGTTGTTGCCATCCATATCATCTCGCCCCTAATCGTCTTAAGCATTAGCATCATCTTCACTGTCGTCTAATTATCATCACTAATAATCGTCATGTTCACGTGATCTTGATTATTTATCGTTGTCTTCTACGTCATATCCGTTATCGGCATCATTAAAATCACTGGCCGCATAGGCCACGTTTGTTTTCTCACAAGCATCGCTAGGTCAGCTCTGAGCCGAGAGAACAACCTACAGCCGATTGGCGAGAGCCTCTGCAGAGTTGTCACGTTACACGACCAGCCAAGAGGAACAACTAAAATAACCTGGAATGACACCCAAACTGCTGCATTACATATAGAAGCTTATCCCATCCCTCCCCGCCGTGTCGTTCCGTCCGCCCCGACCCCAGCGAGGGAGAGGTGTGCCCGCCCGGGCGGGGTGGCGAGGCGGTGGCGGCGCCGGCCCGCTCGCCGTCCCACTCGCCGCAGTCGGTGGGCAGCGGTGCGGCTGACAGCGGCACCGAGTGCCTGTCGGACTCGGCCCAGGGCGACGCGGCCTCCGTCGCCCTGTCGCTGTGCGGCGGCCTCGCCGAGTCCTGCAACATCTCGCAGGGTGAGCCGCGCGGTCGTGGCTGATTTTGGTGATGGTAACGCTGCTGGTGCGGGTTTGGCGGTGATGCCGGTGGTCGTGGTGGGGTTCCTGGGCCCTCCCCTAGGTTCACTCAGCCTCAAATGAGTACCTGGTGTGGTGTGTAAACATTGCCACAAGGGAGACAGAGGCGGCCGGGCATGGTGCCGGTCACCCACCTCCTCGTGTGCCGTGTCGACTTTTATAGGTGCTCGCTAACGGCACTTGACCCTACAGTCTGTTAAGGCTATACGGGGGATCTTTGTCTCTTGCAGAGAAGTTCGAGGCTCACAGGGTCACCTTCCAGCAGTTCCTCGAAAACCCGGCTCTCATCGACGACCTCAACTTGGTGGTGCTCATTGGAAACAAGTGAGTGTGTGGGTCGAAGGCTGGCTAGAATGATTGTTAATAAGAATAATGGTCTCGATATTATAAAGCGTCCTTCCTATCGATATATCTCAACAGCGCTGTACGTAAACAGAACTCGCGCAGGTATAGCGGAATTCTAATCGATAATAACGACAATGTCATCAATACGCGATTATAAATACGAGGAAGCACAAACCGTCTGTCTCAGGGTTATTCCGAGCGTGCATCTCGGCACACTTATTTCAGCTGTTCCACGTTATATTGTTGGTGTCCCATGATTTCAGTCCATGTCAGGACAGGCCATGCACGGCGTTATTATGGCTTGCGGTGCGTCTATACGCGAGCTCCGGCGTGTGTAACGAGCGTGTCGCTCCCTCTGTAGGTATTACAACTGGGCAGTGGCTGCTCCGATGCTCTTGTCAATGCAGGCGTTCCACAAGCCCCTGCCAAAGGTACCAGACCGGAGACCAGCGTCGCTTCACTGGGTTTCCTTAATCGCTGAACACGGGCGCATACGGAGTATGCTTTGGATTTTTTGTTATTTTATTTTTACTCTCGTTTTAACCAAGAAAGGCTCGCCGAGTCTTGTAACTCGCTTTTACGGCAGGGTCCTGACAGGCGTTTGCGTAACGGGGTTGGGTTCGCAACGTTTGAGAGGTTTGGAATTGAACGCGGCTGGAAAGGCGTGGGAGACATGGGCAGGAATGCAGGTTTGCGATAGGTGATGCGTGCGGGGTGGAGGATTGTAATACATGTTGCATCTGTTACCCTGAAAAGAGTAGGACGTTACGAAGAACGTTGGTAAATGATTAAATGATAGTTGACAAACGAGCATGTCATTCTTGCTAAACATCACGTACCAAACGCTCACTCGCAGTCAAGCGCATCGACACGCAGATTTGTACACGGACAGCGCTTGCATCAATCCACAGCTGGACGATGGGGCTCCCCACGTTATGAGGGTTGCGGGGGTTATTTGACCATACTTCACCACACCGGTCAGCGCGGGCTGGTTTACGGGAGCAGCGTGGACGTCACAGCGTAATACGACGTAGGCAACGGTAACCGCCGGTAACCGCCGTAGCGACGCGACTAGGATGCGACTTGCCTGCAGATGGCGGTGGAGGCCCTGATGAAGGAGAAGATGCCCAAGAAGAGCAACCGCTGGTGGTTCTCCTGGCGACGCAGAGAAAACACGGCCAAGGCGGTGAGGCCTCCACAGCAGCACCACCTCATTCGGAAGCCGGCGATTTCGGGTTCGGATAGAAATGGTATCGCACTTGCCGATTTTTTACCTGGGCCTGTCAAATCGTAATGATGATATAAACGATTAACTGAAGGACTTCACACACAGTGTCCGTCACGGGCAGTTCTTTGACCGTACCATGCTGGTCAGTGTTGGTTACATTAGGAGCAGTACTTAGGACAACAAGATAATCAACGTAGCTGCGGGTGGGAACCGACCTCGGGTGTCTGGGTCCATAGCGTGATACAATAATAACTGCGCGGCTGCTATCAAATAATTTACTACCAATTTACTACTAATGGCAACGTTATAACGAATAAAAAAACGCTCATTAATTATTTGGCCGATAACATCGTAATGTATAGGAAGCAGTGTGTGGCAATATGGCGCCGGCAAAACCGCCAGGCTGCCTCCTCCGCCTCTCTGCTCTTTCCTCACGCCTCTGAGTCGTTCGCTCGTCGAATGAGGTACCTTCGACAGTGAATATGTGCGCGTTATAAATGTACAATCATTATTATTAATGAACAAACGATTGGTTATTCTTTCCCGACAAACGCCGCGTGCTCGCCGACCCCGCAGGAAGGGAAGCGGGAGCAGCTGCAGCCGGACAGCGGGATGAGCGGAGATAAGGCGGGACAGTCCGACACGGGCATCCGGTGAGCAGCTCGCCTGTCGCCTAGCAACGGCACCCTCGCTCTCCCCGCCCCTCATTCAACCTCACTCGGCTAACCTGCCCTCGGCATAGCGCCCGGCAACTCGCGTCGCACGTCCCCTCCAATCGGCGAACTTCATCTAACCTCGCTTCCTCTGACACCGCCATTCTCAACCGTTGGGTCGTGACTCGTTAGTGGGCCGCGAGCGCCACTTAGTGGTCCGTGGAGACCAGACCCAAGTGAGCCAAGTGGGGCTGTGAGGTGCGAAAGGTTGAGAACCCCTGGTCTAACAAACCCACGAGTCACGCTCCTTCACTCCCCGTCGTGTCTCTCCGAGTTCTTATCCCACCTCCCTCATCTACCCGCTCGAGTAAACATGCCCCCCCCCCCACAACCACCCATACCCGAGTGACCACCTCTCATCTCACCACCCCTCACTTCACAGGAGTAAAATTTAATTTTCAGTTTCTTACCAGTACGGTTGTATCGCAAACCCCGCCTGTCCCCCCCGCCAGCGCCTTTTCCACCCGTACCGTACGAAACGCTTCGGGGCCACTTTCTCACCAGTGCATCGTGCCGGCTCGCTTTCTCATCCCGCCTCGCCGCTCCCGCCACGCTTCCCCCGCCGCCCACCCAGGTTGCCGGGCGACGACTCGTCATCGTCGAGCGACGACGAGGAGCTGGGCGCCGCCGCGTCGCGCGCCGCTGCGCCGCCGGCTCTCCTCGAGAGGGAGCCTCACGTCACCGCGTTCCGCAAGTCGCTGCGCCTCTCCTCCGAGCAGATCGTACGTGACCCGCTACAGCTCCGAGCCTCGCCCGGCACCGGCCGTAGTAGCCGTGCCCGTGGCGACGGCTATACTGGATGCGATGTGCCGGGCGCGGGAGTTGTTTACAGGTTCCGCCGCGCGTTTGATGAACGCGGGTGAAGTGGACCGCCAGTTGCAAGGCCTCGCACACCCCCTCCAGTGTTGCCAGCGTGATGGGAGGGGTAGTAGGGTAGCAGGGAATTGACTGACCTTTGTGAAGTAGGTGGAGGACCGGTGGGGTTCTGGGGGAGGCTGTGGTATGAGACATGAGACAGAGTAGGGGGGGGAGGTGTTAAAGCCGGGAATATGGCCGATGGCACGGTGTGGGCGTTGAGTACAAAAACAAATCGGTGTCTGTGGGGAAGTGTTGGGCTTATGCCACAAGGCAGCTCTAGCGGAAGCGTGAGAGTGACGGCACGGCACGCTGACCTCTTGACCCTGACCCCCGGTGTGCAGGCGGAGCTGCAGCTGAAGGAAGGCCCCAACACGGTGAGCTTCAGCGTCACCACGCAGTACCAGGGCACCTGCCGCTGCGAGGGAACCATCTACCTGTGGAAGTGGGACGACAAGGTCGTCATCTCGGACATCGACGGCACCATCACCAAGTGAGCCGCGCTCGTTTCGCCGTGTCCGGCCCGTGCCGGACCTCGATTCCCGTACACTTGTCTTCGAGTTCATTTCCCGTGGGCAATTTCCAAAGCGCTTTCTCTGCCTGGTGTACCAGAAGAGAATGTTAGGGCAGCTATGCAGTGGTAACATCCGCACCTCGCAGAAAGAAAGTCCTGCCTGGGGGCGGTTCGCGTTTAACGAGTTTGTTTTCTTGCAGGTCGGACGCGCTGGGCCAGATTC
>JAZEWU010000036.1:1729896-1767744 GCA_036362915.1 Geotria australis
CTGCACGCGCAACCTGTACTCCTGCAGTACACGTCTGCAAACAAAGTCTTGGTCTTTGGCTACACCTGTACCCTCCTGTATCATCTTGTACCCACCTGTACCCTCCTGTATGCACCTGTACCCTCCTGTATCATCTTGTACCCACCTATATCCTCCTGTACACACCTGTATCACCTTGTAATAATAATAGCATTTTATAGAGCGCCTTTCACCCGAGGGTCACAAAGCGCAGTACAAGGGCCGCGGAGAGACGGCATGTCAACAACGACAGATAAAAAAAACAACTAATAAAACCAAAGCCCACAACAATTAAATGATTAAGGCTGCTTCGAATACACTGAAAGGTCGTAAAACTGGTAATCTTAAGAGCGGCAAAAATCTAAGATGGCCGTCACTTGTAACCACTTGTAACCATCCGTACACACTTGTAACCACTCGTTACCTTCCTGTACCCACCTATATCATCATGTACTCACCTGTACCCATCTGTACCCTTCTGTACCCACCTGGACCCTCCTGTACCCACCTGTACCCACCTGTACCCCCCTGCACACACCTGTACCCTCTGCTTAGTTAAACCTTACTTACCACACAGGTCTGTATTTTCTGAAGACACTTCACATTTTCCGCGCAAACATATAAAAGCCCGCTAATCCAATTGTTACGAGCCTCAGCACCACAGGCTTTACCAACAACAATGCCCAGCTCTGTTCATCTTTGGGGCACGATTGGCAGGTACACTCTGTAACAATCTGCTTCTTCACGCGTGTGCCCGTATGTAAGTGCATTTGTGTTTTTCCGTTCACGTACTACACATTTGTGCAGTTGATTGTTCTAACAGATGATAGATAGATTTTTTGTTTTTATTATAGGAGAAAATACCGAGTGAGCTCGCAAGCTCTTTACGGGATTATTCTGACACAACAAATATGCGAAATTACATTTTTTTTAAATACAATTCACAAACTCACACAAACAACCACAATAACAAATATTTAGGCTCCCTTTGAATTCTGGCTTTCCAGCTTGTTATTTAAGCATATTACTGTATAGCAGCGGTGGGTGTCTTCTGTGGCGTGGGAGGGCTGTATCGGTGGGATGTCACGGCAGCCAGGGTAGGGAATTGAACTCCCATCGCCTCCCTCGATGGTTTCAACAGGGGGATGAGAACGATCCTGAGCACCCCACACGCTACAGACACAAAATCACAAAAAACACAAGCAAATAATATCGGGGTTTTTTTTATTTAATCACAAATGCCTACATCTCCAAGCGACCGGTAACAAACAGCACTGGTTGAAGCTGTGATGCGGTATACGTGTGCGTTAACACGTTTTTTTGAAAATGAATGAGTGAAGCGAGTTAATTATTCGATGAACGAATCAGTGACCGAATGAATAAGCTAATGAATGACGGCTGTGGCCTCAGGAGCAAACCGCTGCCGTCTGTCCTCAATGAATGAAGAATGAATGAATACATTCGTCAATTCGTGGACGAATCAATTCGCGAATTAAAACTATGGCCTCAGAAACGACTGATGCTGTCTGCTCAAAATACACCGATACATGAAACACGCGCTGGTGCTGCATAGGTTAATTGGCCTATGGAATAAATTTTCCCCGGTGCCTTGCGATGTACTGGCGTCCCATCCTGGGTATAGCCCTGCCTTGAAAACAACGCCATTCATTAGTAGCTCGGCTCGAGCTGTAAAATCGATTTGTAACCCTAAAACGGGTACGGACAGTGATGATGATGATGAGTGAATGAATGAGTGATTGAGTGACGGGCTGTGACATTAGGAACGACTGCTGCTGTCCATCCTGCCGCACCACATCGCGGACGAGATGCTGACGGACATCAGGAAGGACAAGAGTCAAAACGACACGCAGCAGTTCAGTAGCCTCTACATGTACCGGCATGAGAACGTGAGGTCAGTGTGGGGGGGGCTTTGCGACCTTGTGGGGGGTCTTTTGGGGGGTCTTCTGGTGGAGGGAGACACCGGATAGTCCATGGGCGAGTTGCGCCCATGGACTATCCGTGGACTACCGTAATGATGGAAATTTTGTTACGTTCTTAACGCTTGTTAAATGTTAAGATCTGATGATGGTGAAGATGATATGATGATGGTGTTGATGTTGATGGTGGTGCTGATGATGATGGTGTTGATGGTGTGGTAGTATTCTGTTTGCGGACATCGTGGGCTTCACGCAGCTCGCCTCGGCGTGCAGCGCCAACGAGCTGGTGCGGCTCCTCAACGAGCTCTTCGCCAGATTCGATCAGCTGTCCGACGTGAGTTCCCCTCGCTCAATCACTCACTCACCCGCTCACCTGCTCACTCGCACACACTCACCTGCTCACTCACTCACCCTCATCCACTGTCACCCGCTCGCTCGCTCACTCTCACACACTCGCTCACCCGCTCTCACACACTCGCTCGCTCACCCACTCCCACTTGCTCACCTCACTCACCCACTCTCACCTGCTCACAAACCCTCACACACTCACTCTCACTCAATCACTGTCACCCGCTCATTCACGCACTCCCACCCGCTCGATTGAGATGATGTTTGGTCATGGTGGCGATGATGGTGACGATGCTGATGATGACGAACCTGTCGGCAGAATCACAAGCAGCTGCGCATCAAGATCCTGGGCGACTGCTACTACTGCGTGTGCGGGGTCCCCGAGTTCATCCCGGACCACGCCGTGTGCTGCATCAAGATGGGACTCGACATGGTGGAGGCCATCTCGTGAGACACTCAACTCGAACGCGGGGGAAACACACTCAGACACGGGGGAGACACACAAACACACACAGACACGGGGGGAACCAACAACAACAACCACGAAGTGACGGTGACGTCACCACAGCGCAGGTGCCAGGCCAGGTGCACCTTGAGGCCACGCAGATTGTCCCAAGGCTCGCTGACAGTAGGTCACGGGACAGACCCAGGTGCCACAGGCTGACAGACTGAGATGACTGGCTGGGGCACCACCTGCGTTCCCTACCGTGTTACCTCGCTTGGTTTTAGCCGCCCGGCGCTCGGCTCGACGTTGTGAGCGTCGCTCCTCCGCCCTCTGTTGTTATTGGAAGGCGACTGCCTCCAACTTCCCAGTAGCGTCCTTTACGGGGGAAACGCACACTCGGATACGGCGGAGACACACACAGACACGGCGAAGACACACACAGAAATTGAGAAGACACACACACAGAGACACGAGGTAACGCAGACATCAGAGCACAGAGGCACGGAAGCCGTGAAACCAATAACGTAGTGGCTTAGCACTTGCACCCAGATGCCTCTGGGAATGATTAATTAGTACCGTGATTACCCATTAACCTCCCGACTCGGTGGAGCGCCTCTGAAAATGAGCGCACTTAAACATTGATGTTGCACGTGTGATTACTATGCCGGGTGCGGGCGTCCTAATTGGTTAATTACCGCTTGTGCTCACTAATTGACTGAACCTGACCGCCTACTGGACCTGGGGAAACCCGCTGCCGGAATTACAATTAACTCATCCTTTCAGTCTGGCCACGTGCTTTGAATTACACTCAAGGATCAGACACAGCTGTTGCACTATGGGCACCTTTTTGCCAGTGTACACATACATGTAATGTAAACAATATTCGAGGTTTTTACATTTTCTGCCAATGAGACAAGTGGCCGATAACATCATAATATATAGGACGTGGTGTGTGGCGATATGTTGAGCGCCGCCAAACCGCTTGGCTGCCTCCTCCGCCTCTCTGCGATTTCCTCTCGCCTCCGAGTCGTTCTCGCTTCGAATTGATACCTGCTAAATTGAATGAAAAATAGCGTGTTTTATTGTTATTCATATTTATAATCTCTGGCAGCTACGTGCGTAAGATGACGAACACGGACGTAAACATGAGAGTGGGAATCCACACGGGCTGCGTGCTGGGCGGAGTGCTGGGACAGAAGAACTGGCAGTACGACGTCTGGTCCACCGACGTCACTCTCGCCAACAAGATGGAATCGGCTGGAATCCCAGGGTAAGAACTTCCTCGGATTTCTTTAACAATAATTTTGTTTAGAACGCACACATATTAATTCAATGTCAAAGGTACGTCTTCTTTGCGATTCTTCGAAGCACGATGGTCAGCCTCTGGACATCGTTATCTTTCAGCTCGGCCTCGAAGTGTTTGGTAGAATTCGCAGGCAATACCAAGTATTACCTGACAGGGATCGCGACGTGAACGCTTCTACCGTGACCCCCGTCAAAGGTACTCATTCGACGGGAGAACGACTCAGAGGCGAAGCGAGGAAAGCGCAGAGAGGCAGAGGAGGCAGCCAGGCGGTTTGCCGGCGCCAACATACTGCCACACACTGCTTCCTATTTATTAGGATGTTATCGGCCCACCTCACTGCCTCCCCGTGTTATTGACATGCCGTTCTCTCCACAGCCCTGTGCGGCGCTTTGTGACCCTCGGGTAAAAGGCGCTCTATTAATGCCCGCCTTGCCTTCACCCCCCCGCTAGGCGCGTGCACATCTCGCAGTCCACGTGCGTGTGCCTGCACGGGGAGTTCGCCCTGGAAGCCGGAAACGGCGGCGAACGCAGCGACTACCTCCGCAACAAGTCCATCATCACCTACCTGGTGGTGCCTCCGGTCGAGGGGGTGAGAGGTTCACGATGTTCACTGTCTGGTTTAATTGTGCGTGTGTGTGTACACACAACAGCAAGCCGAGCGCCGGACGGTAGGGAGCACAGGTGGTGCCTGAGCCAGTCATCTCAGTCAGTCAACCCGTGACACCTGGGTCTGTCCCGTGACCTCCTGTCGACATTCTGCGTGGCCTCAAGGTGCACCTGGCCTGGCACAGGCGCCGTGGTGACGTCACCGCCACTTAGTGGCATAATGCGGTTGTTGTTGTTGTGTGGACACAGGACCGTACAGTGTGTTAAAGTCTATACGGGGGATCTTTGTCTTTGCACACATTACCCTCCAGTCTGTTAAGGCTATACGGGGCATCTTTGTCTTTGTACACAGGAGACGCAGATCACGTCCCTCAGTGACAAGTCGTCGGAGCTGATCAAAACGCGGGACGGACCACCGGGACCGCGGCCTGCAACCCCCGCCGCTGGCCAAGGGGTGAATCCACGCACCACTTGGGCACTGGCCAGGGTCGGGGTGAAGCCCCTCCTGACTCATATTTATGGAATCTAACGTCAAGCAGTTTGGTGGATTGATTGATGTGTGCATGGCGCGCTCGCCGATTCACCGCCGCCATCTCTCAACCACGGGTCAGTCACCTGTCACTCATGTATGGCTACTGTCATGGACAGTGTTGCCGTGAACTTCGTTCCCGAACGCGTCTGCCCAAGGACTCGCTGTACGGATCCACTGTTTAATTCTCATCCAGACTTTTGCTCAGCCATCGCACTTCCATCCTCCTTCCTGTTTCCTTGAACCGTTTGTCTCTGCGTTCCTGTGTCTCCTCGTGTCCCCGCGTCTCCCTGCGTCTCCCCGCGTCTCCCCGTGCGTCCCCGCGTTCTCCCCATATGTCGCTGCGTGTCCTTTCATTTTGCCACTCGTCCTCATGAATCCCCGTGTCCCGCTGTCTCCCCGTGTTCCCACACGTCCCCGTGTCTCCCCGCGTCTCCCCGCGTGCCGCAGGGCACCGACGCGCTGGTGCTGAACCGCCGTAGCCGCGTTCACCCCGAGGGCCCTGGGCCCGACGCGGCCCCCGCCACCCCGTCGGGGGAGCCCGACCTCAGCGGCCTCCTGGACGCGGCCCTGGCGGCCAGAGAGACGGCCCGGACGTAAGGCCACACGTAACATAACATAACAACCGACATTCGCCACTAGCTGGCGGTGACGTCACCACGGCGCCCGTGCCAGGCCATGTGCAACTTGAGGCCGCGTGAAGTGTCGAAGGCTCGCCGGCAGGAGGTCACGGGACGGACCCAGGTTTCATGGGCTGCCTGACCGAGATGACTGGCAGATGCACCACCTGAGCTCCCTACCGTGCCAACTTGCTGTGCTTTGGCCGCTCGGCGGTCGGCTCGCTGTTGTGAGCGTCGCTCCTCCACCCTCCGTTGTTGCTGGAGGGCGACTGTCTTCAACCGCCCAGTAGCGTCCTTCACGAACGTCCTCCAACCGTACACACACACGTACATGCATGTACACACAGGCTACATGACTTTACCATATGAGTGCATACATAGTTCGGTTTGCGTGGCCACCACAAAGATCCCCCGTATAGCCTTAACAGATTGTCGGGTCAAGTGCTGTTAGCGAGCAGCACCTATCTAAGCCGACAAGGCACGTGAGAGTGTGGACGGCTAGCACCACGCACGGCCGCCTTTGTCTGCACCGGGTACTCGTTTGCGGCAGAGTCGACCGAGGGGAGGCCCAGTAATCGCGTCAGAAAATCCTCACCGGTATTGGTGGCCGTGGGCGGGAGAATCGTCGGGTTCGTATTGCAGTGTGCTAACCGCTACACCACCGCTCCAAACACATTATAATTGGATGTACACATCAGCCAACCCCAATTTTTTATAATGTAAAAAAAACCATTTTTGTTGTTGTTAAACAAACCATTAATTGCAATACGCAAAAAACTGCAAACACCAATTAATAACGGTTATTAATTTTACACTTTTTCCATCCATCCATTTTCTGAAACCGCTTAATCCAGTACAGGGTCGCGGTGGGCCGGAGCTTTACACTTTTATTGTATTGCAATTAATAGTGTGTTTAACAGAATTGGAGTTTGGCCCCATACATCCACAACACCGTCCGTTACCTATCGCTCACGCGAGGCGCGCGGCGCTGACGTCGGCCCGTGTGGCGCAGGGCCGAGGGGCGGCAGACCAGCAAGGCAACGCTGCGGTTCGTCGACTCGGAGCTGGAGTCTCGCTTCGCGTCCGAGCGGGAGCCTCAGAGCGGCGTGGCCGTGGGCTGCTCGGCGCTCATCCTCCTGCTCACCTTCCTCTCCAACATCCTCATCTCACCGCAGTGAGTCCGTGCGGTGCGCGTGCCTGTCATGGTCGTCCTGTTAGAGAAAGGAGCCAGGGTTAGAAATAGGAGCCAGTACCTTGTGTCGCAAGAATCCCGGCCTCCAGAGCTTGCAAGCTCAGTGAATATGTCGGAGCAGGAGGAGCCATCGCCGTCACAGCGGCGATTCGTCACTAAGCTGCTCCTGATTCGATTGCAGCGGTCCCTCGCTTTACGATGGCCTCACCATACGATGAAATCACTTTACGATATACGGTCTATAACAACATTAGTATCACATTATGATCGAATGTCAATTTATGATACGTGTTACGATATGGCTGCCCGTGGGCGTGGGCGGCCAGGCAGCCAATCAGCGATGCAAACGCATATCGCTTGGGTAGCTTCTCAGCCAATAGCAGCGCTTTTTGGTGTTTACATTTCAGTGTTTACTTCTCCTTTGTTCATTCATTGTCAGTAACTGCCTAATCCTGTACAGGGTTGTGGTGAGCCGGAGCCTATCCAGGCAGACACAAGTCCCAAGGCAGGGCTATACCCAGGATGGGAATCCAGTCCATCACAGGGCACCGGGGTCAACTTAGTCAGCAGGCCAAATAACCTATGCAGCAGCATGGTCTTTGTACTGTGGGAGGAAACCGGAGTGCCCGGCGAAAAACCCACGCGGACACGGGGAGAAGCATCACCAAGCCATGCACTCTCATCGGCCGTATAAAGACATCGCTACCAGGAGTAATTAATACACTTTGCCTAACGTTGGGTGGCACGGGTTGGGCTCCGGCGACACGCGCCGCGTACAGTGCGCGCCGCCTGGTCGCCACGCGGCGGTAGTGCCGGAACGCGTCGCCAGGCAACGGGGACCTCTGCTCCCAGGTCGCGCGTCGCTCCCCCCCTGCAGCCCGTGATGTCAAACGCGCCCTCCCTTGTGACAGCGCCGCCACACACCGTCCCTCCGTACCCTCGTATCTCCTCCCATCCCTCCCTCTCTCCCCTCCTTGGCTTCCCTCCCTGCCAGGCGCGTCGCAGCCGCGGGTGTTGCGGGTGTTGCGACACCCGTACTTTCACAGAAACATGATTCCATCCCCCCCACTTTTTCCTGAGGTAGTCTCGTATCGTATGTTGCGACACCCGCACTTTCACATTAACATGATTCCGTCCCCCCCCCCACTTTTTCCTGCAACACCCGCGGCTGTGACGCCGCCTGCTCCCTCCATCCCTCCCTCTAGTCCAGCCCTCCCATTCTTCCATCCCTCACCTCACTTCCCTCCCATCTCACCTCCCCTCGCTCCCAGCCTAGCCCAGGAGAGTGACTCTCATCAACCCAACCACATCCCACGCATTTCCTCGGCTCTATCGTGCGGCTAATGAGTGTCCTTCCCCCAGAGGAAACCCCGTCACCCCCCCGCGTTTAAATCCCAGCATCGCCTCCGCGTCAGATCCCCTTGTCGATGAGCCGCCGGCAGATGGGGGGGGGGTACAGTGCGGCCCCGCTCCCGGCACAAGAGCGCTCTTGCCATCCCTCCATCCATCGTCAGAAACCCGCTTAATCCTGTACAGGGTCGCGGTGAGCCGCAGCAACCTATCCCGGCAGACACAGGGCGCAAGGCAGGGGAACACCGAGGATGGGACGCCTGGGGAAATAATAATAATATCAATTTATATAGCGCCTTTCACCCGAGGGTCACAAAGCGCTGCACAAGAGCCGAGAAGAGGAAACGCCAATTAACCTGGCAGCATCTCTTTGGACGGTGGGAGGAAACCGGAGTGCCCGGCGAAAATCCACGCGGACACGGGGAGAACGTGCAAACTCCGCACAGAAAGCCCCCCGAGCCGAGATTTGAACCCGGTACCTTCTTGCTGTGAGGCGGCAGCGCTCCCCACAACGCCACTGTCTGACAAATAATGTTGAATTGAATTGAACCCTCACTCTCTCCAATGCAGGCTTATCGCCAACTACATCACGTTCGTGCTCGGGGAGACTGTGCTGGTGTCGCTGACGGCGTTGCTGCTCGCCGGAGTCTTCCCCAAGGTGAGCGGGGCCGCCCGGGCGCCGCGTGCACGCGCGGAGGCAAAGGTAAAAGCTCCACCTCGAAGCAGGCGCGTCGCAGCCGCGGGTGTTGCAGGAAAAAGCGGAGGGGGGGGAATCATGGTTCCGTGAAAGTGCGGGTGTCGCAACACCCGCGGCTGCGACGCGCCTGCCTCGTAGCCCACGCGGGCTGCCGGGGGCAAGTTGCTCGTTAACCGCGAGCGGTCGGATAGCTGGAGCGGGCGCGCGATGGGTGGCAGAGTGCCGCAGCAACCGCTCTAGTGTTTATTTGAAAACAACTTGCGCAATGCTACGTGTAAATGTTTTTTTTGCGGTTGATTTATCTTTTTTTTTACATTGTTTTTGTCAAAGTGCATGTTTGTTTGTTGTGTCGCAGGAATCCCGTAAAGAGCTTGCAAGCTCACTGGGTATTTTTTCTGCTGTAACAATAAACATCTATCTACCTCACACGCGGTCCCGATGATTTGAACATCGCGCCGTATGATCGATGATCGGTCGAGCACTTGCCCCCAACGGTCTGGTAAGGCTGTACGGGGGGTTCCTTGTGTGTAGATAGATGTTTATTATTACAGGAGAAAATGCTCGGTGAGCTTGCAAGCTCTTTCCAGGTTTCCTGATACACAACAAACAGGCGAATTGACGACAAAAACGGCTGTAGTTGGGTAGCAGTGGCGCACTGCGCTACAAACCCAGCGACCAGGGTTCGACCGTCGCTAACGATCAATAACAGTAGCGAAGATGGAAAACTGTACGGTGTTTGAACAGGGCCTGGGCCTCCCCCAAGTCAACTCGGCTATAAATTAAGACAAGGTAGCTAATTTAAGGCCCGGTTGACATAAGGGAGGAACCATTGAGCTGTGTAGCTTTTTGTAATACAACGTCTCAGGGTGCCGGGGGCAATTTAGTCAGGACATTTAACATAGGCAGCATGTATTTGGACTGTGGGAGGAAACCAGAGTGCCCGGCAAAGAAAAACCCACACGGACACGCGGAGAGCACGCAAACTCCACACAGAAAGTCAGCCGAGCCGGGAATGGAACCTTTTTCTTGTGAGGCAGCAGCGCTACCAACACCGCCACCGTTTAAGGCCGGGTAAACCTAAGGACGAGGCCCAGGAGCGGTTCAGATATTCACCAGTGACGCCAACCGTCAGTCAGAGGGGGCCCACAAATAAAACACACACACACTAACCATAACAGGATTACTATTATTTATAATATGAAACCTGGGTATAGATGGTTGAGCAACCCCCCCCCCCCTTGCCAGCCCCTGCCAGCGTCCCTCGGTCCACTCAGCTCTCCCAGAGGAAGCGTCTTTTCAGTTGAGGACCGATGGAAAATGTGTGTACAGACGGGAGCCGCCCCTGGGGCGATGTGCCGAGCACCTTGGCCGCGCAAAACGCCCCCCACCCACCCCGCACCAATTTATATTTAGTGTATGTGGGTGGCGTGTGCACGCGTGTTTGTGTACGTGTCTCTCTCTCTGTGTGTGGGTATGGGGGGTGGGTGGCGGTGGCGCGGTGGTTAGCACGCCGGGCTACAAACCTGGCGAGCCGAGTTGGATTCCCACTCACGGCCAACACCGGCGACGATTTTCTGAACCGGTCCTGAGCCTCCCTTAAGTCGACTCAGTCCGAAATGAGTACCGAGTGCGGTGTGTAAACATTGTCACGAGGAAGAGGTGGTGCTGGACACCCACCCCCTTTGTGTGCCGTGTCATTTTTTGCAGCCCCGGTAACATCCACCCACGTTTTTCCCCGAGCACGTGCTGACCTCCGACTCCTGACGAGCCACACACCCACAGCCACCTTGACGTGCGCCGCTAGATTTGTGATGACACGGTGTGTCTGCCCGTTCCTCTCGCTCCTCGTTGTTCATCTTGCTCCCCCGTTCCCCCCGTTCCCCCCGCTCCCCCCGCGCGCTCAGCTATTCAAGAAGAAGCTGGCGCGCCTGTCGGTGTGGGTCGACTCGACGCAGTGGGCACGCAACTCGTGCGCCGTCACCGCCATCGTGGTGCTCATCGTCGTCGAGATCGCCAACATGGTGCGCTGCGCGGTGTCCGGTGTGCGGTGCGGTGTGCGGTGTGGTGTGCGGTGCACGGTGCTGTGTGGGGTATGGCGGTATCGCTCCCAGCACCCTCCCGTCTCGGTCTACCACCACGCTTCACTCTCACAGCCGCTGAACCGCTGACTGGCTTGCTGGTCACTTGAGCGGTAGCCAAGTCGTATCGAGTACAGTCGTATCACAACCCGATTTCCCACCTGTACCGTACTGAATGCTTCGGCCACTTTCATGCCGGTACGCCGTACCAAACCATACCGAACCGGCTTACTTTCACATCTGAAGCACGGGCATGTCAGTAAAACTGTCCCGCGCACTTGTGCGGCGGCTGTGCCGTCATTACCCGCTCCCTCGCGTCGCTCGAATCGCGAACGATCCCCCGACGGTTCCCGGCTGGGCGCGCGATCGATGTCACATCTTTTCGTGTCGCCGGTGTTTTTACGGAACAAACAAAAAATCAAGTCACCGCTAGCGACCCGCAGCCGACGCGCGGCGGTTCAGTTCGCGCCACTCGTTAGCGAGGATTGCCGTCTCGTCGCGCGCGCTCAACCGATTAATTCTCCTTCGCGTCTCGGGTGGATGAACGTGTGGGTGTGTGCGCGCCGCACGAATGGGTTCGTGTTCGGGTCAGGGAATCCGACTGCTGTCGCTCGTCCCCTGCGGCGCCTTGCTCTCTTATTCCCAAAATATTGCTACGAACGCAACAGTCATAAAAATGTAGAATGTACGAGGTTGTACCCTTTCTGGCAATGAGAGAAGTGTTAAGATCTCAAAAACACTAAATGGACACCATTGCCGGAAGTGTAAAACCTCGTAAATTCTACATTATTTGTACACTGGCAAACAGGTGCTCATAGTCCTAAAAATACATATTTAGCTTCTTCCACCGGGCAGCACGGTGGCGTAGCCGGTGAGTAGCGCTGCCACCTCACAGCAAGAAGGGTCCCGGGTTCGAACCCCGGCTCCGGGTACCTTTCTGTGTGGAGTTTGCATATTCTCCCCATGCCTTGCGTGGGTTTTCGCCAGGTTCGAAACCAGCCTCTAATTGTCGCCGGCTCGGCCCACCGAGCCACCCAGCCACTTAACAGGTGGTGGCACAGCCTGATCGACATTCGGCTCTCGTGTGACGAACGAAACGGGGGGACGGGGGGCACGGGGGTGAGGGGACTCCGCGTCCAATTCCCCACTCTCCGTTTGCAACATGAATTCTGAGCGCAGTTGTACCGCCTGCACACTCGACAGTGACGCCGCTGCACCGCGGCGGCCTTGCTATTTTTACGAGCCCAGAATTGGCGGCGGCTGCGGTCCCCGCAGTGGGACGCCGGTGCCAAACTCCCCGGCCATGTGTCTTTCAATTCGACGGTTCCTGGGGAAGGCGCAGTGAACGAGGGGTTAGAGGCGCCGCTCGTTAGATGACGACTGGAAAATGCAAACGCTTGTGACGGTTGAGCCGCGTGGTGGCTCTGTGGTGGCGTAATAATAATAATAATAGCATTTATATAGCGCCTTTCATCCGAGGGTCACAAAGCGCTGCACAAGGGCCGCGAAGAGAACGGCATGTCGAGGGCGCAGGCGGTGCAAATGCACCCGCACCCCAAAAGTCATGTAATTTACTTGTGTAGGTTTGTCACGGCTCGATTCATGATGGCTGCTGTTCTTTTGGGATAGCCATGTCACTGAGCGCTCTCCCTCTTTCCCTAGCGACGTTTCGTCTCCCACGCCCGATGATGCCTCCAACCTGGGAGACGAAACGTCGCGAGGGAGAGAGGGAAAGCGCTCGACACGGCTATCCCGAAAGAACAGCTCTGAAGAGCAACCATCAATCATGTAATTTGTCCGCAAAAGGCTCGGTGAGTTCGAAGACCCCTTTATCAAGAGAGTCCTGCTTCGATCAGAACGTTTGCTCTCACGAGCGGTTTGCTTCACGCGGAAGGAACGTGGAGCAACCAGATAAATCTTACTCGCGGGTAACTCTCCACGGTCTGTACAGATGGGTTCGTGAACCCGCTCACTGCTCTGCCATCAACTGACCGCCTCCCATCCCAGTGGGGCCGTGAGAATGTCACAAACGTCCGTGATCCGCCAGAGCCTCTCGTGCAAAGCGGTGGCTCCGAAGCGTGCCGCATCGCGCCCAGCCAACCCAGCACAGGCACGCACTTTACCGCCGGATTACGAAATCACCGAGGGGGCCACGCGACTCTCGCCCAACATTGCGACTTAACCGCTCGGCGCTCATTACGCCGTAATCAGATTAACGGCGGCGGATTAAGGCCCCCCCCCCGCTTCAATTTCACGAACGCCAACATCGCCGTCGTTGGTTTTGACGTCGAGAACCGGACGCGGTCATTGCCGGCGGGCGGTGAACTTCGCGTCGGTTGGCGCCGGGCCGCAGCCGCGGCAGGCAGGGCCCGACGGCCGCGCTTGGGGCCCGGCCGGACGTTCACTCCGGCAGGTGTGGCCTCGCGACGTCGCGGCCCCGATTGGGCCCCCCGTTGTCCCAGAGACGGGTCGTTGCCTCCAACCCCGAGCGCGCTAGGGCGCCTCTCTCTGTCTCTCCGCTGGATATAAATGAGGCCGCATGGGTGCTCATTAGCGGAGCGTTAATGAGTCGGAGAGGCCCAGAATTGACGCTAAACAGGGATGATTTGCCGTGAATGCAAGCCGTTCCGTACAGTAGTCGCCGCTGCTCGACGATCTGGGATGCGGGTTGTTTATCTTGCGCCGCGGTGTTTGCGCCGCTGAGTGTTGTTTTATCATGTGAGAGTTGGAAATCATGAAGGGGCCAGCGGCGGCGGTGTTTTTACTGCCAAGTAACGATGAAAATTACAATTGCGCTAGTGGAGTGACTCAACGGTTGACGCTGATTGTAATGGATATAATTGACGTGGAATCAATTATTTGCCAATTTTCCTTAATTAGTATCTAGCTGTCGCGGTTGTAATGATAATAATCGAATACATACTGATGATTATTGGTGTTTTATTTCATATCTGCCGGCCGTTTTGTTTCATGTTATCGGCGATGGTTTGACGTGGCGTGATGCACCAGCCATCATCGCCAGCCATGATCGATCCACTGCTAGATGCCAAAATGTGTGCCCAGTGTCGATGCACCATCCACCACCACGGTCCGTTACATATAGACTATCATCATCATCAGCCGTGATCACTCCGCTGTTGGATTTCTAACATCATCGATCCACCGACCGTGTGGAGTGATCTGCACCTCACAGAAAGATTGCTCTTGCCCGAGGCGGTTCGATACACACCGCACCAGGTGCTCATTTGAGGCTGAGTCGACCTAGGGGAGTCCCGGGACTGGTTCAGAGAATTGTCACTGGTGTTGGCCGTGAGCGGGATTCGAACTCGGGTCGCCAGGTTTATAGCCCAGCGCGCTAACCACTGAGCCACCGCTCCAGACACACAGAGACATAGAGATACATAGAGACTCACATGGAGGGTGCCTTTCCACCCGCAGCTGTCCTGCTACGCGGGCACCGGCAACGCGGCGTGGGTGACGCAGGGCTACCTGAGCTGCGGCGGCCAGCCCGCCTACCACACGACGGCCGGCGTGCTGGCTCTGGTGGCGGCCGCGATGCTGGTGCAGGCCGACCACCTGCTCAAGCTGGCGCTGATGGCGGCGGCCACGGGCAGCTGGGCGACGCTGCACCTGGCCGCGTGGGGGTCGCTCTTCGACATGCACGACGGCGACCGCAGCCGGTGAGCTGCCCGGGGTGGGGGGCACGCGGGTTCGAGACACGGCTATCCCGAATGAGCAGCTATGGAGAGAAAATTGTCACGGTTACTATTGGCACACGGGCGGCACGGTGGCGCGGTGAGTAGCGCTGCTGCCTCACGGCAACAAGGGCCTGGGTTCGAATCCCCAGCTTGGGTGCCTGTCTGTGTGGAGTTTCCACGTTTTCCCCGTGTCTGCGTGGGTTTTCGCCGGGCACTCTGGCTTCCTCCCACAGTTCAAAGTCATGCTGCTGCATTGGTTAATTGGCCTGCGGACTAAATTGCCCCCGGTGCCCTGTGACGGACTGGCGTTCCATCCCGGGTATAGCCCTGCCTTGCGCCCCATGTCTGCCGGGTTAGGCTCCGGCTCACCGCGACCCTGTACAGGTTTTAGCTGTTTCTGACGATGAATGATGAACGAATGAACTATTATGACCGTCAATACTCTGCCGGCGCGTTTGTGGCTGTTTGCGTCGCGTGCGTAGACTGGACCTGGTCCCCACCAAGTACTCGTCGTGCGTCACACTGCTGCTTGTGCTGCTCTGCTTTCACTTCTTTAACCGGCACGTAAGTGACCTCTGCACCGCACGCAACGTGCAATTCACACTATTTGACGGGTGCTCGTGCGTAAGTACGAGCGTTTGTAAGTCGGACGTTCGTATGCTGGGGACTGCCTGTGTGTATGCGGTGGTCCCTCGCTTTACGATGGCCTCACAATACGACGAAATTACTTTGCGATAGACGACTTACACTCGATTTTTTTTCCGACGCGACAAAATACCCGTCGACTCGACGGCGATTCCGTTCACCCGGAGAGAACGTCGGCGTGATCGCTCGGCTGTTGTCGGCGCCAGTGATTGCTACGGCGCCGTATCGCTGCGTTCCATCGACCCGTTGGGCCCGGCCGCTCGCTGTGAATCCAAACGCGTTAAATCCGGCGTAGATTTTGTTTGCGCGGCGGGGAGGCGCGAGTCGCCCGCCTCGTTCACGCCTTCAGGCTCCGTTGAGCCGCGCGTCGCCTCCGGCCCCATCACCGCCGCATCACCGCGCCCGCTTCGCCGCTAATTGCCGTTTTAGCCGGCGGTTGCGTTTGTTTTTTTCCAAAACAACGCGCGGTGCCGTGTCGAGAAGCGCCAAGCCGCGCGTACGTGGTGCCGCGGAAGTGGGTCTGACAACCGCTTATTAGACCAACGCGCTGGGAACTCTGACATATGCGCAGCGGTCGTTTCGTAAGCGACGTTAAAACACGCGAGTTAATAACGGTGTCGGCCAACAGTCAGAATGAACCGCTACGCTGTGAGAGGGTGCTGCTGTGGTTTTACTGCACAGCACACTGGGCTGACGATTCCGAGGTCGCAGGATTGAACGCCAGGCGCGGCAGTTGAATCAATGGTGCGTGTGTCTTAAATCCCCCCCAACCAACCCACCGCTTCTGTCCACCCGGCGGTGTAAATGTGTCCACCGCAGTTAGCCTGTGATCGGCGGGTCGCGTGTGGTGGGGTAAAGTGTGGGTACTCCCACACCTTTCAAGACGTCTGGCCAGCGTGTAAAAGTATCGAGTTATTCTAGTAGATGCCCCTTACACCGGCAGTGGCACGAGCCAGCAATTGCAGGGCTGCACCTTAATCTGTTTTAATACATTTGGCTTTTGGTCTGACTGACCAACCGACGGACTAATCGAGCCTGCGCGTGTTTGTAACGTCGCTGGAATCCCTTAAACAGCTCGCAAGCTCACCGGCTATTTTATGCCGTGATAATAATAAACATCGATCGATCTATCTAATCTCCGCGTGGCTTGCCGACCAGTCGACCCCACTGAGCCGATCGACCGCGTGACCCGACTTGACCGCCGGCTTCCCCGCGCCAGGTCGAGCAGACGGCCCGCACGCTCTTCTTGTGGAAGCTGGACCTGGCGGCGCAGAAGGAGGAGGTGGGGACGATGAGGAGGTACAACGACGCGCTGGTCGCCAACATCCTGCCCGACCACGTGGCCGCCCACTTCCTCAGCTCCAACAAGCGCGACGACGTAAGCACGGAGCTAGGAGAGTCGGGGATAGTGACCCTCGGGTGAAAGGCGCTATATAAAATGCTATTATTATAACGAGCACCTAATACATGAGCACCTAAAATATATTTTTTCGTTTTTTCACCATCGCAATGCGTAACTGTATTTTTAATCGTTTATTTGAAACATGTGTGGACGTCTGTGTATTTTTACTTATTTATTTGAAAAATGCACCGCGACCCTGTACAGGATTAAGCGGTTTCTGAAAATGGATGGATGGATTTGAAAAATGTGTGCAGTGCTATGTATACATGTTTTTTTGTTGTTGATTTATTATTACTTTTTGTAAACATGTTTTATTTATTTTAAATTATTTTGGTCAATTTGCATGTTTGTTGTTGCGTCGCAGGAATCCTGTAAATAGATTTCAAGCTCACAGGGTATTCTTCTGCTGTAATAATAAACATCTGTCTAACTATGGGTATCTGAACAACAGCAGAAGTGCTGATGTAGGTTTTCACGGCTCGATTCATGATGGTTGCTCTTCGAAACTGTTTTTCGGAATAGCCGTGTCGGGCGTTCCTTCTTTCTCCTTTGCGGCGTTTCGCCTCCCACGTTGGAGGCATAATCAGACGTTTATGAACATAACAAAAAAAAATCCTGATGATGACTCCAACACTCGGCACGGCTATCCCGAAAGAACAGTTGTGGAGAGCGACCGTCAACTCGCGTCTGTGTCGCGTTCACCGTTCCCGCGGCGCAGGAGCTGTACAGCCAGTCGTACGACGAGGTGGGCGTCATGTTCGCCTCCATCGCCAACTTCTCGGACTTCTACACCGAGGAGGGCATCAACAACGGGGGCATCGAGTGCCTGCGCTTCCTCAACGAGATCATCTCCGACTTCGACTCGGTACGCGCTCCTCCTCCTCCCTCCCGCTCGCCGTCCCACCGCCAGCGAGCGAGCGCGTCGGTCTGCCCGTCTGAGTCGTTGCTCTGTTTACCGTGCCTACCTAATAGTAATAATGATTACAATTCATAACGCGTGGCACGTATTCATTCAGTGTCCATTCCATTGTCAGGAATCCGCTGCATTCCATATAGCAGTGGTTCCCAAGGTGTGCGCTTTGGGGCGCCGAAGCTAGCTCACAGGGGCACCGTGGGATATTCCACATTTTCGATATATGCCAGATATTTTCTGACTTTGGGTGCCGTGGAAAAAATCCTGATACACTAAGGGCACCGTGAACCGATTGAGTTTGGGAACCACTGCCATACAGGGTTGTGGTGAGCCAGAGGCTATCCCGGCAGACACAGGACGAAAGGCACGGCTATACCCAGGATGGGACGCCAGTCCAGCACAGGGCACCGGGGGCAATTTAGTCAGCAGGCTAATTAACCTACGCGGCGGCACGTTTTTGGACTGTCGGAGGAAACCGGAGTGCCCCGGCGAAAACCCACGCGGACACGGGGGAGAACATGCAAACTCCACACAGAAAGGCACCCGAACTGAGATTCGAATCCGGGACGTTCTTGCCGTGAGGCGGCAGCGCTACTCACCGCTACGCCACCGTGCCGCCCACAAAAAATTAATTACACAGTACAGTAGTTAAAACACCCAGATGGACCGGCGTCCCATCCTGGGTATAGCCCTGCCTTGCGCCCTGTGTCTGCCGTGATAGGCTCCGGCTCACCACAACCCTGTACAGGATTAAGCGGTTTCTGACGAACGAATGAATGAATGAGTAGTTAAAACAGTGAAACATCGCAGAATCGCGCGGTTCCGGTCACCGAGTGTGCCGTTGGTCTCGCCCTCCACGCGGGGGGTGTGGGGGGGTGGGCGACCGGGCGCGCCACACAGCTGCTGGACGAGACGCGCTTCCGCTGCATCACCAAGATCAAGACGATCGGCAGCACCTACATGGCGGCGTCGGGCCTCAACCAGAACGAGAACACCGTGGAGTACACCAGCAAGGACAAGGTGAGGGCTGAGCGGCGCGCGCGCGTCCGTGCATGCGTGCGTAATAACGACGAATATCCCCCGAATAGCCTTAACAGACTGTAGGGCCAAGTGCCGTTAGCGAGCACCTATGAAGGTCGACACGGCACACGAGCGGGGTGGGTGACCGGCACGAGTTCGAATCCCGCTCACGGCCACCCCCTAGGTCGACTCAGCCTCAAGCGAGTACCCAGCCGCGGTGTGTCTAAATATCGCCACGGGGGAGGCTTACACGGGGTGTGTGTGTGTGTGCGCGCGCAGGAGTCGGGCGCTCGCGTGCGGTGGCAACACGTGGCCGACCTGGCGGATTTCTCCCTGGCGCTCAAGATGACGCTCATGAACATCAACTGCCAGTCCTTCAACAACTTCATTCTGCGAATAGGTTAGCGGCCGAACCGGCGCTCTACAACCTTTTCGACAACACGAAGGGTCGCTTTGAAAATTCTGAGCGCAACACGAGAAATAATAATACTAATAACAGCATTTTATAGAGCGCCTTTCACCCGATGGTCACAAAGCGCTGCACAAGGGCCGCTGAGATAACGGAATATCAACGACGACAGAAAAAAACCTTTAAAAACCCTCCAAAAAGGTTACGGTCTGCATGACACTCGCATATTCTTAGTGTGACGCACGTGTTTGCGCGCTATTGTGAGTGCTTGCGCACAATCTGTAAGGTGGCTACACGTTTAGTTATTTTGAGCCGGTGGCCTGAACAAGGCTGAGAGCTTTTGTACGTGCAGTGAGGCGGCACGGCGGCGCGGTGAGTAGCGCCGCCGCCTTACGACAAGAAGGCCCCGGGTTCAAATCCCAGCTCGTGTGCCTTTCTGTGTGGAGTGTGCATGTGTGGTTTCCTCCTACAGTCCAAAGACACGCTGCCTCGGTCAATTGTCCTGACCTGAAGTTGTAATTTGCCCTGAGAAGTTGTAATTTGCTTACCCCCCTCCGTGCTGGACAACCGTTAAAAAGAGCCACAAACTGACCGACTGCCGGCCGCGCAGGTTTGAACAAGGGCCCGGTGCTGGCCGGAGTCATCGGCGCGCGGAAGCCCCACTACGACATCTGGGGGAACACGGTGAACGTGGCGAGCCGCATGGAGTCCACGGGACAGCTGGGCAACGTGCAGGTGCGTCGTAGGCGCAGGCGTGTGGCGGCAGCGGTAACATCCGCGCCTCGCAGAAAGAATGTTCTCGCCCTGGAGTTTGTGTGTTATTCTTCTCTCCCCCTGTTCTGTGTGGGTATCCTCCGCGGGTTCTCCCGTGTCCTCCCACAACCTTAATAAACAACCCTAATTAATTAATTGGCCGATAACATCGTAATATATAGGAAGCAGTGTGTGGCAATATGTCGGTACCGGCTAACATGTTTCCTCGCGCCTCTGTGTCGTTCTCTCTTCGAATGATTTACCTTCGACATTGAACGAATATCTGGCACGCGTTATAAATATAGATTATAGATTGCTAGTCTATCCACTGCTGGATGAAGGCCGTGCCGCGAGAATCCGCCCGTCTCTCGCGGCCTTGCGATGTAACGCCGCGTATCCGGCTCCGCACGAGCCGCCTTCACCTCTGGGAGCGCCGGGTGAAAGGCGCTATACGAGTGCAATACGTGATTATTATTACTATTATTATTAGTCTCTCTTTCCGTCGATGTGTGTTGGTAGTTCTCTCGGGAGCCATGGGTATGGCCGGGATACGTCGTCGCTAGACGGGGGGGTGGCGTGGGGCCCAGTGGGCGAGACTAACGACAGAGCAGCAGCCCAAGTGGCGAAACGCACCCGGGGCGGGAAGGGGGGACGTTCAGCCGCCGAGAAGCGGCGATGAAATTGGCGGGTGCCCGCTAAGTTCGGTGGGTCAGTACTTCGCGGGATCGTCACGAACGAGTGGGCGACGTGAAATTAATTCGTTCGTTGTCAGAGACCGCTTAATCCTGTACGGGGTCGCGGTGAGCCGGAGTCTATCCCGGCAGACACATGGCGCAAGGTAAAGGCTGTACCCAGGGTGGGACGCCAGTCCGTCACAGGGTACCTACGGCAATTATTAACGTGAAATGCAGTGAACCACCCGCCTTTTGCGACGGTGCCTCGCGATCGGCGAAGTGTTTTTTTTGCAATTTTCACTGAGACAACAATTGGTTGTAGGTGAGCGGAGAGTGGCTGGGTGTCCTCACTATGAGTGGCAAGGTTGTAGGTGAGCGGAGAGTGGCTGGGTGTCCCCACTATGGGTGGTAGGGGTGTAGGTGAGCGGCCGGGTGATTCACGCGGACAGATGCAGTGACGCGACGCGGCCGTGAGAGGGCACCCAGGACACTCGGCGCGTTACACGCGTTCCGCACTTGATTTCTATCATAGGTTCCCAGCCGCTGTGCTGCCACCGCAATGCTCCTCACGAAAGGGTGAATCCGCTCAATACGAAACTCGTGAACGGCATTATGCCAACCGAGCCTGACAGCGAGGCGCGTCGCAGCCGCGGGTGTTACGGGTGTTGCGACACCCGGACTTTCACAGAAACATGATTCCACCCCCCCACTTTTTCCTGAGGTAGTCTCATATCTACGGGTAGTCTGATGAAACGAAACTGAGTTCCCAACACATGAAAAACTATTGGTCAAGTTAAGATCGATTGAACGGCCATCCGGCCAATCACAGCCATTTGACCGAGGCACTAGACCAGCAGGACGGAAGAGTAAACAGTTGAAGTACGGTACGTGCGGGGGGCCGAAGGCGGGGGCGATTGCGGTGCTCGTGTCCCACCCCTAGAACCCCCACACACTTTTAAAATCGCTGCTCCACCCGCTACCGACAGCTGACGAGCACATCGGTCCGCGGTTTTTCTTCGCTTTGAAACCGATGCCGCCGGGGGTTCCGCGTTCCCACCAAACCACCTCTCGTCCACCAGGTGGTGGAGGAGACCTACCTGGTCCTCAAGGACTACGGCTTCCGGTTCGTGCGGCGAGGCCCCGTGTTCGTCAAGGGCAAGGGCGAGCTCATCACCTACTTCCTCAAGGGCCGCGAGAATCCGCCCAACGGTCTGCCTCACCAGGTCAGCGAGGAGGTGTTCGAGTTCACGGCCGACTGACCGTCGCTTGCCCCGCCCGCCGGCTCCTTCGCTCGGTCACGTGTCGGGCCAGTGGGGCAAACTTTCGGGTCGACCGATGTGTCCCGGCGCTCGCCGATTCGCTCCGGCCGCTCGCCGACCCGCGGTCGGTCGCCTCCTTATCGCTCTTGTGTAGCTGCTACCAGGGTTAACTGATCCACGCGAAGTTCACTCGTCGACGCCGTCATGCGTGTCGAGGACTCGGTCCGCCGGACGCGGGCTGTTTCATCTCGACGACGATGATGTTCAACCACACCCGCGGGGTCACAACAAGGCACACTCGCTCAGCCACAGAGCCATCCACTCGCCCACTCGCTATCTCACCCACGCACTCACATGTTTGTTGTGCCGCAGGAGTCCCGTAAAGAACTTGCGAAGATCACTTGGTATTTTTATGCGTATTTGCCTTAGCGTGCGCATTTACCAAATTGGTTTTGCAGGAGCATAACCCGCGCGGGCAGCGGGGTCACCTCCTGTTCTTTGGTGTAAAACTTAAAATTAACGTGGGTTTTTCAATTCAATTCAACATTATTGTCAATCCTGCCATTTGTATGGGACATACAGACGATCGAAATTCCGTTTCTCTCAGACCCCGGTGTTGGCATATACACGGCTCGATGTGCGAGTATTGCTCTCGAGAGCTGTGCGTTCAGGATAGCCGTGTCGAGCATCGCCCCCCTTCTCTTCTTCGCGACGTTTCGCCCCCCACGTTGCAGAAGCCTGGCGATTCCTCCAACGTGGGAGGCTAAACTTAAATGTGGACATCGCGTGACAACCACCACGTGAACGATTGTAAAGAAAACGTTAAACGACGTTTCCATCGCTTTCATTTGGTAAGTCTTAAACGCTGCGGAATTCACGCCGAAGGCCGTGGAAACTTCAACCCGGCCGCTGCTGAGCTCACAGCTCTGTCACGCCGCGCAAAGACAAAGATCCCCCCATATAGCCTCAACAGACCGTAGGGTCAAGTGCCGTTAGTGAGTAGCACGTATGAAGGTCGACACGGCACACGAGGCGGTGGGTGACCAGCACCACGCCGCACGCACACACACACACACAAACACAAGGGAGGAAGGTATTAAATTGCACTTGCTACCGGTCAAATCCGTCCCTTCCAGTGGGCCACGAACAAGGCGTGTAGTGCCTTACAGCGCAGCCGGCGGCACGGGTCGCCCACCGAGCGCGCAGCACCCCGCTATCCCCTCGTGTACATAACCCCACCAGAGTCTCTAACCCTACCGCTGACCAAAAAAAAAACTCACTAAAGATACCGGTGAGAAGCCCCATTGCGCTGGCGTCGAGACCTTGAGAGTGCGACGGTGGCCGCCCCCGCTGCTGATTAATGTCCTTCAAACGGCAGAAGCGATGATTGTAATTTTACGTTGAGGCGGTTGATGAGTCGGATGATTGCGTCAGGGTGTACATCGCTATAATGATGCTTCCTCCGTTTTTGGTGAATCGGGCGCCGGGTCGTTATTTTATTCCGTGACCTCTTCTGGGTGACCACAGGTGCCGCAAACTGCAGGAGGATTTTAAATTTTGTCGATTGTTTGTTAATAATTGCTTTTGATGAAGTGGTTGGAAGAAAGTGGCTGCATTTAAATGGCCACGTACCTAATTTTCATGCCGTTTAAACGACATCACTTGCAAGATTTTTTGTTTTTACTGTGCAAACTCCGAAACGGCCGCAGGTTACATTTGCGCGATCAAATGACGTCACGGCAGCACATTTGCACTCTTTAGCGAAAATCACTCCAGCTCAATGGGCTCTCACTTGATTACGTGTATATTTATGAAATTATACGAGAGGATTTCATTTAACTAATAGAGCAAATCTAGCAAAATGTAATAATGTATTCTAAACTTGAACATGTACGTGGGTCCGAAATGTGTTTCTGTACAGGGTTTTAGCAGTGTTTCTCTGTGACTTCCCCTAGCTATCCGATTAATCCTCGACTTAGGGCAGAGTTAGGGGCACGCATTGCAAGTCGTCACTCGTTGGCAGATGGGTCACGCAAACTGCTTTAGCCGTATTAATTATGCAGTATGAGTAGCGCAGGGCTGTACAAATGAGCATTGGTCTGGTCTTATTTATCCACATTTGTCATGGGAGGTAGGGTCAGCACGACCTGTACTGTGGCATCATCATCACCATCACCACCCTTACCACCAAAGACAAAGATCCCCTATATAGCCTTAAACTGTAGGGACAAGTGCCGTTAGCGAGCACCTATGAAGGTCGAAACGGCACAAGGGTGGGTGACCAGCACCATGTCCGGCCGCCTTTGTCTCCCTGGTGGCGATGTTTACACACCGCACCAGGTACTCATTTGAGGCTGAGTCGACCTAGGGGAGGCTCAGGACCGGTTTGGAAAATTGTCACTGGTGTCGGCCGTGAGCGGGATTCTAACTCGGGTCGCCGGGTTCATAGCTCAGCGCGCTAACCACTGAGCTACCGTTCCCCTTACCACCACCGCCACCATCATCACCACCACCTTCATCATCATCACCATCATTACCACCATGATCGCGATCGTCACCATCAGCCGCGATGATAAATTCACTTCAGGGATGAAGGCCTCCTCCCAGTGCCGTCGCCAACTGTCGCGACCTCTCGATGCCGACAAATCCATCCGGCTCCTCCGCACGAGCTGAACCCACGTGCACGCGTACGGCCCGTCGTGTCACTCTACTGCTGGATGCGGGCCTCGTGGGGAACATGATATATGTATGGAAAATAAATCTCCGACCCTATGCCCTAACCCGGCGCGGTCATCCCCACCACACTGCAGATAATACGCCTCAATTGCACCTGTTCCAGCAAATGACCATTGGGGCCTCACCTGGTCTGCTGATAGTGCTTTGCGACAGTGCCTAAACTGAACCACCTTTGCCTTAAATGTCATTAGTACCAGCGTGACGATGCATCGGTCCATTGACTAATATTAATTCCCTATATTTATTTTTCGTGGGATCGTCATATCGCCGTGGAGATTGTTGGCTGGCCCGCGCCGTGAATCGTCGCACTCTCGGTTAATTTGTTGTTTTTATATTTTTGTTTATTTTGTCCATTCGCGTGTTTGTTGTGTCGCAGGAATCCAGTCAAGAGCTAGCAAGCTCACTGGGTATTTTTTGTCTGCTGTAATAATAAACATCTATCTATCTATCTTAGCCGGTAACATTTTAACAGACCCGACTTCACCTGCAATAGATACAAACCTTACGAGTTGAGATCCGTATACTTGTACATACGAGAGACGGGTTGAAAGGTTTCGCGAATGAGATTATTACAAAAGCGCGTCGCAGAAACACAGTAAAACATCGCAGATTTTGGCCAATGTCGGCATTTGGTTGTTACGGCTGAACCAGCATTGGCAACAACGTTCCCTGTATCACTGGGAATCTAGCGTTCGGATTATTTTGACGCTTTCATGTAACAACTGTACAATAGGCCAATAACATGGGTGTGTCAGAGTTTGCTGATTTACAAGTGCAATGCGTCCTTTTGAATAGCTCGTTCTCAAAACGTTTCGAGCACATACCGTTTATATGTGTGTGTATACACGCATAGAAATATACGCACCCATAGCACGGGCTCGGCTCACTTCATGAACGGAGCTCGCACATGTTGAACTGAATGAGTCTTTGAAAGTATCGCTTTTAAACTGAAGTTGCCTCGAGAAAAAAAAAAACGAGACGGAACCTTTTAGCCGGCCGCTTTGTTCTGCACGTGGTCACTATTAGTCGCTGACAACACATGTGTTCTGCCTTGTGATAATGATCGCGAACGAGAGGTTCGGCCGCGGAAATAGTTTGGCCATATTTCAGCCGCAAGACCTTGCCACCATCTGGCAGAGCAGGACAACTTAGACTGTGATGCGAGCCTCAAGCGTTTTCACGGCACCCCGCCCAGCGATCGATCGTGGATCGTAATGTTGTCTGTGAAAACCTGCGTGTTTGTTAAACGCGTTATATTTTTAGCTTTTTTGCGCATCCCAGTTTAACGAGTAAAATTGGCTGTTGTGATTGTGTCATTCGATAAAGTGTCCGCTTGGAACTTACACGGTAAGCAGAGTTTTCACACCGTGTTAGAAAATAGCCCGCAGAACTGGCTATCACAAAAACATTGTGAGATCTCTTCAAATAACCTTAATTTTATCCACGTTAGGGGGTTATGGAACTTTACAACATACCCCGCTACCAATACACGTTCCATGCACGATATTTTAAACCAATATTTTTAAAATATAAAACCTATTCGGTGAAAAAACGAATTTAATGTGATGGGTATAGCCCTGCCTTGTGCCCTGTGTCTGCCAGGATAGGCTCTGGCTCACCGAGACCCTGTTCAAAATTAAGCGGTTTCGGAAAACGAATGGATGGATGGGTATTTTTTGTGTGCAGTCACTGGTGCCCAGGCCGAGACCCGTCAACTCAATTTAATCGCAAGCGGCTGAAACCCAGCTTCGAACCCGGCTTCTCAGCGTTGCCGCCTGAGTTATTTGACAACCGAGGGCCGAGCATCCACCTCCAGAACTTGACTCGACACCTGTAAATTGCGCAACGGGCGAGGGCCACGAATCCACGCGTGGAAACGGCGCGGACATCTCTGTTTTGTTTAGGCGTGCGACGGAGAGAGAGCGGAGGGCGCTCAGGCGTCATTGCGGGAGGCAGCTGGCCACGGGGTTTAATCAGACGGTTGTTCTCTCTGTGTTGTTCTTGTATGCGCCAGGCTGATAAAAGGAGAGGCACGTTTCATTGTTTGAATTACCGATTTTTTTATTTTTTTCCCCGGGCCACGGCCACTCAACCTACCACTTGAGAGCCATCCATCCGTCCATTGTCAGAAACCGCCTTAATCCTGTACAGTGTCGCTGTGAGCCGGAGCCTATCCCGACAGACACAGGGCGCGAGGCAGGGACGTACCCATGATGGGACGCCGGTCATTCACAGGGGCACCGGGGGGCAATTTAGTCCGAAGGTCAATTAACCTATGCGGCAGTATGTCTTTGGACTGTGGGAGGAAACCGGAGTGCCCGGCGAAAACCCACGCGGGCACGGGATGTGAGCGAGATGTTATGTTGGACCAGCGAGGCAGTGCGTTATTGCGGCGCTATCCCCTGCGTTCACGCGGCGTTGGGGTACGCGGCACACCCAGCCCGTCGCACCCCCCCTAGGCACGACGATAATTACTTCTGAATAATTTACAGCACTTTGTCATTCCGCTTCTGGACGAGATCCTCCCCGCGTCGTGGCGCAGGCGCGTCGCAGCCGCGGGTGTTGCAGTAAAAAGTTGGGGGGGAGGGATGGAATCATGTTTCTGTGAAAGTGCGGGTGTCGCAACATATGACGTGAGACTACCTCAGGAAAAAGTGGGGGGATGGAATCACGTTTCTGTGAAAGTCCGGGTGTCGCAACACCCGCGACACCCGCGGCTGCAACGCGACTGGTCGTGGGGATTGTTTGAGCATTACTTCACCGCGCCGCTCACTGTGGGGACGGTGGAGCTGAGTGGCAACAGACTGTGGGAATCAGCCACCGCCGGCGTTAGATGTGGTCAGGAATTGAACTCGGATCACCGGGTTCGTAACGCACTGCGCTAACCGGTCTGCCACCGCTCCCCACACGGAGCACACGTGTACACACGCAGTCGTGTATGTTCAAACAACAATAGCGTCGAGACTGCATTGGCAGCGGTGAGCAATTAAAACAAGCACGTCCCCTGTGCGGGCGGCACGGTGGCGCGGTGAGTAGCGCTGCCGCCTCACAGCAAGAAGCACCCGGGTTCGAATCCCGGCTCGGGTTTTTGCCGGGCACTACGGTTTCCTCTCACAGTCCAAAGACATGCTGCTGCATAGGTTAATTGGCCTGCTGACTAAATTTCCCCCGGTGCCCTGTGATGGACTGGTGTGCCATCCTGGGTATAGCACTGCCTTGCGCCCTGTGTCTGCCAGGATAGGCTCCGGCTCACCACGACCTTGTACATGATTAAGCGGTTTGTGAAAATGGATGGATGGATGACAATGAATGAATGAATGGCTGGACCATCCCATTCACCGGAACACCTCTGTCCATTTTTACCAAGCGACTGTCCATCAGGTGGTGCCCACCGCCTTGTGAACGATTTAGCCAAACCCTCACCTGGATTCCAACTCACGATTTCGCGAAGCGGTGCCCTGCCATTCTACCAACACGGTGACATTTCACCCACATCTGTTAGGTAGACCATCGCCCATTACAGCCGTGGCGTGACTATCGAGTGTGCAAGCGGCGCAACTGCACCAGGGCCCACCGCTCAGATGAGCATTGGCTCCGGGCTATAACTATGGGGGCAACTTATGGGGGAAGGGGGGACAGAGAGGAGTGACCTATTTGAATCCTCACACGGGGGGGTCATGCCAATCACGCTAGGACCCACACACAGCCAGTACGGAGCGTGGGCACACACTCGGTGGCAGGCGCGGGTGTTACGACACTTTTACCTCAGGTAAAAGTTGGGGGGGATGGAATCATGTTTCTGTGAAAGTGCGGGTGTCGTAACACCCGCAACACCCGCGGCTGCGACGCGCCTGCTCGGTGGGCTCAATCGGGCCCCACGACGCCGGCACCCCATCACCGCATCACCGCGTGGCGGCATCACGCCGTGGCGCCGAGCGGCCGCAGCGAGTCGACCTTCCGAGCGGAGGCCGCGGTTACGAGCGGTGGAGGCGCTGGTCCCGGCGGCGGCCGTCGTTGCTCCGGGATGTTGCGAGGCTCGACCACCGGCTGCCATCTCTTCTCCCGACGAGTGCTTCTCAAGCCGAGTTACGTTTCTCAAGTCCGCCTGACGTCTTTCATGCACGTATGTTCTCTAATCCGTGTGTTTGTCCCTCAGCGTAATTACCAAGCGTGCACCTCTCTCTGCTTGTATAGGGACTTTTTAAAGCTTTTGTTCTATTTATCAAAGGGAATGTTTCGGTTTGGGCAGCAGGGTAGTGCAGTGGTATGCCTATTTGGATGTTTATGCCCGAACGTTGCGTTTGCCTCGCCAAACATCCCATTGCATGCCCCTCCTTGCAAGAGTCTCGAGACTCGGTGAGGCTTACCGAGATAAACAAATGACGTTATTACATCTACGTGCATATGACGATGTTGATGGTGGTACATATGGACGTTGCGTATGTAGAGCCCAATTTAGGTGCCATGAATTGTTGGCCAAGAAAATGGTCATTTTTCAGCAATGGGGCAAATCACCAAGGCCATGTGCTTTGGTCATTTCGTTGTCATAATGTGGCCGGTTCAAAACATATTTTAAAAACGCTCTTTGTTTAATTTAGCTGTATAATTGTGCGCACCTATTTGCGTACCTGCACGCTGACACGATGAACGTACTAATTGTTTTCTGACTTTTACCGCAGGGTTTTTTCCGCCCGTCAGCAGCCATCAAATGCGCCAATTAGCCCAGATGACAACAGCGCTTGCACTAAATTTTATTTTAATAGTTATATTTTTAACCAAGCGTGGGTTGAAGGATGGAAATTCTCAGTCAGACGTCAAAACCCAGAGCGCTCTGTTCTTGTGGAACGAACCCCGGAGGAGACCAGCCCCTGCGAGACGGCGACACAAAATGACGACCTATCACACACGTCTTAATTACCAGGCTCATCTCTCCGATCGGATGCCACCCCAGGTCCGCTCGCTAGCCGTGCCGTGGCCGCCCGATGCTCCTGCCGTGCAGCTGACTCGTCTTGCGATTGTCCCGGAACCACGCGAAATCCAGGAACTCGTCCAGCGCCCCTTGGCATCAACAATGCACGCGGTATTAACGGAGTTGTATCGATGCAGAATTTCACGGCTCGATGTATGAGAATCGCTCTTAAGAGCTGTTCTTTCCGGATCGCCGTGGAGCGGAAAAACGCTTGCCACAGTTATCCTAAAATAACATCTAATAATACATATGATTATAATGGTGTTATTTTTCTAATTTGGCAAGCCCGCAGGCCACATGTGGCCATTGAAGGCCTTTGGAGTGGCCTGCTGAGCAATGGTCTGCCAATGGCTATGTTTTTCTGAGACATGAAGAGTTGCGCGTCGAGTGAGATGAACGACCTCGTGCCTCTCACGTTGAGCCCCTGACCCGGGGTCAATGGTTGAAGGGGTCGCTCACTTTGATACCCTCGCAAATGACCCCGGTCACTTTCACAAACGAGATCATTTTGGTCTCGTTGAGTTCTCACTTGGTTAAACGAATAAACTTGAATTTAAACTCGTGGCTATTTGCAAGCGCACGGTAAGTTGTCCAAGGTGGTAATGCTGCTGTGAGAATCCGTGCGGTGCCCGCTAGCCAGATAGATAGATATGTATTATTACAGCAGAAAAATACCCAGTGAGCTTGCAAACTCTTTACAGGATTCCTGCGATGCGACAAACACGGGAATTGACAAAAATAAATGAAAATATAAAAATAATAAATTAACCAAACAGAAAAATAACAATTTACACACAGCATTGCACACAAGTGACCAAATGATAAAAATTAAAATATACAAGGTAGTTAAAACGGTCTAACCTGTACAGGAATAAGCGGTTTCTGACAATGGACGGATGGATGAATGGATGGACTTTATCTCTAGCCGCGTGAGAGCCCAGTTTTCCAGTCGCGTGCAGGCAGTGCCACCACGAGGTTTCTCACTGCGTTTGCAGACAGCGCTTGTATGCTGGCTCAGGTTAACCAGGATGACGACTGCAGCCTTAATACAAAGATAGTTAACGTCAAGACCAATGCTCGTGATAAACAAGTACAATTATTGTTGATTAATTATTCTATGTGGTGGATCTTTTCTGGTGCCCGGAGCAGCATCAGAGAAATGTGTCGGAGGAACACGTGAGTTGACAGGGTCATGAGAAAGTGCAAATTGTAAACCAAAGATTTTTGCTATTACCCACCACATTCAGCAGCATTTAAGACGTGTCAAGTCCCTTGCAGATTGATTGCACTATTGATCCCATATAGATGGTCGCTAATGCTCGGGCTTTTATTGCATCTGACAGCGTTTAGATGCGGTTATAAATAGGGGCATTGATTTTTTGTTATTTGTCAATCGCAATGTTCGCCGACAGCACAAAAAAAATCCCCACGAACAAGTGTAAATGTGAACGTTGGGCACTAAATAACAGGGAGTATAATAATTCTATAAATAATAGTAATTTAAATTACTTGGTTGTGCCATAGAGGGCGGCACGGTGGCCCGGTGAGTAGCGCTGCCGCCTCACAGTAAGATGGCTCCCCGGTTCGAATCCCGGCTCGGATGCCTTTCTGTGTGGAGTTTGCGCGTGGGTTTTCGCGCGTGGGTTTTCGCCGGTCACTCCGGTTTCCTCCCAAAGTCCAAAGACATGCTGCTGCATAGGTTTATTAGCCTTCTGACTAAATTTCCCCCGCTGTGATGGACTTGCGTGCCATCCAGGTTATAGCCCGGCCTTGCGCCCTGTGTCTGCTGGGATAGACACCAGCCCACCGCAACCCTTTACTGTTACAGTTTACAGGATTAAGCAGTTTCTGACAATGAATGAATGAAATCACCAAGGGCCGTTTACTCTTTGGGTCACTTCTCCCTATGACTCATGTTATCAACCCCTTCGAGATGTCGACCTGCGGCTGGGATTTGAACTCTCAATGTTCCAGATTGCGATCCTGACAACTGCGTCCACCCGGACATATCTTGGAGAGTGACCGCAAAATAATAATGTTGTGTTCGAGGCTGCAAATGAACTTCGCAAAACTGTACGGTACATGTTACCGTTCGTTTGGGGGTCAAGGTAGAAGCGTTCACGTCGCGATCCCTGTCAGGTAATAATACTTGGTGTTGCCTGCGAATTCTACCAAACACTTCGAAGTCGAGCTGAAAGACAACGATGTCCAGAAGCTGACCATCGTGCTTAGAAGAATCGCAAAGAAGAAGAAGACCGTTCGCTTCAGCCCAACGATGAAAAACTGGGCCCGTACGCTCGCAGAAAGTTTGGCCCACAATTGTACCGCTGCGAATGTGAAAACAATTACGAGTGTGGTTGAACGCGAGGAAGTGAGAACACGTGTTTTGTTGGAAGCGCGGTCTTGCAGTGATTGCTCTTACAATCCATAAACGTCCCCCGCTTGAATTCTACGAACTTCTCGACCAAGGGGTGTTTAATGACGTAAAAACGTCGGTTCGAGACGACGGGCTTCAGCTGAAAAAAGTACAAAAAAAGACACCCGCAGTGCCTCGAGACAATTACACACGCAGTGCACTGCCTCAGATACAATTGAGCACGCTGGGTCGGTGTGCTGATTACTCTCTCCAACTCACAGGAGGTCTGTCGGTTTCCTCGTGTCACGAAAAACAATACAGATGTCAGGAAAGTTCCATCTATTGTCAGAAACCGTTTAACCCTATACAGGGTCGCGGTGAGCCGGAGTCTATCCCGGCAGACACAGCGCAAGGCAGGGTTAAACCCAGGATGGAGCGCCAGTCCATCACAGGGCACCGGGCGTGGGGGGAAATTTAGTCCGCAGGCCAATTAACCTATGCAGCGGCATGTATTTGGACTGTGGAAGGAAACCGGAGTGTTCCTTGCTCCTCTCTCATTCGCGATGTATCGCCTCCCACGTTGGCGGCATCATCAGACGTTCCCCCACGATGCCTCCAACGTGGGAGGTGAAACGTCGCAAAGCAGAGATAAAGAAGATGCGACACGGCTATCCCGACAGGACAGCTGTGGAGAGCAGCAATTCCCGTACATCGAGCCTCGACAAACCGACAGCAGACTTGTGCTTGTTGTCTCGTTCATTACAGAGCACATCGGTCTTTTGAAAACCGAATTGGTCAAATTAAATTCCAAATGTTGGAATAATCCACGCCTGGTGCAGGGTATTCACACATTCCCACAGCGGATTACAGCGTCCCACAGCCCCGGAGTATTGTGACATCCTCGGCTACGACAGTGTATTTTGAGAGGCGTACGAAGCGTGTGTACAGTGCCCACAACACAGTGGAATGCTTGAACACATTAAACCGTCCAAGTCACAGAAACAGGTGTTGCATAGCTGTCAGGGTTGCGAGGGGGGGAGGACGGGATGGAAAGCCCAACGTTACATGTGGCTTCATAGAATATTTTACATGTGCCTAAGAGCGAATTAGCCTCAATGCGTCCAATCTCATCGGTTCTCGCAAGCTAAGCGGGTCCAAGCCTGGTTAATAATTTGACGGGTGACCAGCAGGCGCGTCGCAGCCGTGGGTGTTGCGACACCCGCACTGTCACAGAAACATGATTCCATCCACCCCCCACTTTTCCCTGCAACACCCGCGGCTGCGACGCGCCTGGTGACCAGCAATGCACGCCATGTGTTGGTAGGCTGCAGGTAACGCAAAACAGATTTGCTTCGGATGGAGTGAAAGTTGCAACGTGCTGCATTACTGGCCAAAAAAATTCATTTTTATTGGCCATAAACTTGACCACTAAACGGCATCGCTAGTGTGTATTTTACTCTTAACCGCAGCTCCATAAAGCGCGGGAATATAAAGCCAAACAACAGCTTCCGTCGCAATACCTGCGTTTGGTTTTGGCTCCAGAGGCACGTCAGGTTGAAGCATTGGCGCCGGCGAATGGGGGTCAGAGTGCTAGAACTGATCTAAAGCCTTATAAGCCTGCAAAGAGCAGGGAGGGTCGGGAGGAAGATTGAACGAGTGTGGGACGCACGCTGTATCACAAAGACAAAGATCCCCGGTTAGCGTTACACACAGGGATTGAACGTCTCTTGGCAGTTGGCAAATATGGTCCCATCGCGGATGGCTATGATTCCGTGCCGCCCTGCGATTTATCCAACGGAAAAGAGGTGTGATCGCCGGGTTACTCACGTGTAGGTGGGTATTTTTTGGCGCGTCTCTCTCTCTCTCTCGGATCACAGCCCTCCAGCAAAGATCAATTTGGTTCATCTCAGAGATTTATTTGGTCACCACTCCTTCAGATGAAACATTTCCCAGCTTTCTGAAGCCTGAGTGCTAATCGGATCAACGCTGTAACAACAAAGGAGCTAATATTGTGACTTGACCCCCCAAAGGAAAAATAGTGTTAGACCATGATTGTTGCTCTTCAAAGCTGTTCTTTAGGGATAGCCGTGTCGAGCGATCTCCCTCGCTCCCTCGTGACGTTTCGCCTCCCACGTTGGAAACCATCATGAATCGAGCCGTGAAAACCTCCATCAGTACAAATTGTTGCATGCTTTAAAATGCAATATACGTAGACAAGAGTGCCGCATGTAAAAGCCATTGACAGAATTTCATTATTTAGAGCTGAGGCGTAGGGCCAGGGTGACGGTGTAAGGAATGAGTTATGCCCACATTGCACTTTGTTATCGCGGTGTTTATACCCTTACTCTTTCCTCCGACGCTCTATACGGCCTCTTGTACCACACATTATCAGTAAAACGCAGTGTTCTTTGCCAACAAGGTTCTTAAAATGCACATCTATTTTGCAGTTGGCAGATGGGTGTTGATTCTGTAACCAGATATTGTATTCGTCCGTAACCCTCCATCCATCATCAGCATGTCTGGCTTGGACTCAAATTATGATGACAATGTGCCAAGATGCTATCTTTTGAATGTCTGGTGCAAAACCCGATTTATTTAGGATTAAGAGGGGTGCGGTGTGGTTCACTGCGTGCAATCAGAAGACGCCAGTTCTTTACGCCAGCTTTGTGGATCTAATGAGTTTGCAAGAAACAATTCATCTCCCCCGCAATTTAATGGATTGCCACAATTTGGGATTATAATTAAATTGAATAATCAAATCTTTTTCCACGGTCCGTGCCTATAAACATCTGGCAGTTCACCAGCATTGGTTCAAGCAAGCCAGACTCCACAGATGAGACGCGAAATGTTGAAACCGATACAGTTTTCTTGTCTTGAACCAACGTTGATGAAATGACAGCTGTGTGGCTCATGGGATGTGAAAAAAACCCCCGATTTTATGGAGGGATAGATACGTGAATAAGGCATTCTTTCTGCCTGGCAATCAAGCTAGGACCACTTATGCGGCTCAACGCTGTCTGATTAGCGTTCTCAGTCGTTGATTTGTCGTTCTCTCCGCGGCCCTGTGCAGCGCTTTGTGACCCTCGGGTGGAAGGTGCTCTATAGATGCTATTATTATTTTTCTGCTGTCTTTATGTCCTATGCCCTATAATGTATCGCTATTGCTTGACCCTCAGTTTATCTGTCTTGATGTTATCGACATGCCGTTCTCTCCACAGCCTTGTGCAGCGCTTTGTGACCCTCGGGTAAAAGGCGCTCTATAAATGCTATTATTATTATTACTATGACCATAAACACAACAGCACGAGACCGCGGACACCGTGAGACTATCACCAGCAGGCTGACCTCACGAGCAGCGTGTGTACCCTGCAACACTGCCCTCAGATTTCTCGCCGCACTTGGTCGCATGGTGCAAGCACGTCTGCAGCTCTCCAGTCGCCCTCGCCTCCACGCTGGCTGCATTGGGCACGATGTTTGAGATTTCAATAACAACAATTTGTTCGCTGTCAAAGAGAGAGGAGAACGTTTGAAGAGGCGCGAGGAGCCGCAGCGAGACGGGTAAGGGGGAAAGGCAGCCGGCAGCAACATTTGCCACACTGCGTCCTCTATATATTAAGATGTTATCGGACTTACAGTGAGTGGGTTTTTTTCAGTTATGGGAGGAAACTGAAGCAGGGAAAAACCCACGTGGACACGGAGAAAACACACTCCACAAATGCACCCGACCTGGGAATCGAGCCCGGGTTATTCTTGCTCTGAGGCGGCTGTGCTATGCACCGCGTCACCCTGCCACTTGTCACACACACCTCTCTTTTACAAAACAGATCCTGTGGTATGTACAACCACAACAAAACAAGGCAGACCTTTCCTTGAATCTTATTAATGAAAAAAACGCAGCTATCAACAAAAAGTAATATTGTTCAGATTGTGTTGATAAGTGTCAAATTTAGAGGCGTTGAGGTTGACCCTCTTTGGTAACAACAACATGACATTGATCACGGAAAATACACAGAAGTTAATTTGTTTACAGCATTACGACATTTGTTTACCTTGCAGTTATACAAAAAAGCACCACAAACATGGCAACTTTGGACAGGGTAAACGTTGTCAATGAAATTGGGAAAAGACAACTGAGATATTACCTGCCAGCTTTTGTAACACACACCAACGCCCCACACTCTGCCAGAGGAATATGCTGGCGAAAAATACGCTACCGGATGGCGAAATTAATCGTTGAAAATAAAAAGGAGAGCCGTTGCGACAGTGTCGGGTGGCCCACGGTATAAATTATGTTATTTTCCCGCTCATTTAGATGCGTACGCAGTAGAGGCGTTTATAGTTTAGAGGGGAAGCACCGTCTTTCCTCATGTTTTATTTAATGTGTCAAGATTGGACAGCTGAGTCCAAGCGAACGCAGCTGTTTTTTTTTCTCCCACTCCATCGTTACTTAAATTAGTCACGGGTGGAGGGGTACAATGTAAATAAAGGACACGCTGTAGTAAATTAGCTGTCCTCACAACCTCAGCTCACTGCAATATAAGTCGACGGTCAACTGGCATCGATTGGGTTTACTTTCCAGCATCAATTCTCGGAGCTTCAGCATATCATAAAACGCCCTTGTCACGGGTGATGATTGAATACCTGAGCCAGCTACTAGTCAAGAGTGTTGGGTGGTTGGCCATAGCAGGGAGCTCTGCTGTGAAGCTCTCCACTGTTTTCACGTTGTACTTGCGTGTTGTTCGGCACAATACCCGACGTTTCAATCCACGTGTTGGGAGTTTCTCCCGTGGGGAGCAAATTCCTCCCAGTACACGGATAGATATATGTTTACTATTACAGCATAGAGTACCCAGTGATCTTGAAAGCTCTTTACAGGATAATGCGACACAACAATAACGCGAATTGACAAAAAAAAATCACAAATTAACCAAACAAAAAAAATCTAATTTACACACAACACTGCACATACACAGCCTTACACATACACCTTGTCTCCAGGGGTTCTCAACTTTTTGTACCTGAAGGCCCACTTGGCCCATTTGGTTTTGGTCTCCAGACTCCACAGACTACTGATGGGTCGTGACCCACAGGTTGAGAATGGCGGATATACTATATTGTGGTTTTGATGTACGAAGGCTGATTGCGAAATATGTCCATGTTTTTCCTGCAGAAAAGGTGGCAACCCCATAAAACATGCTCCATCACATAAATTACCGAAGCAGGTCTTCATCCAGTAGTACATTAACGAAAGGCTTTTATTTCTGACTTTTATGTAAAAAAAAAACAGGGCACAACTCTCCATACATTTGGGAATCCTACGGCCTCAGATGTGTGCACCTGAAAAGCACACAACGAAAGCCATAACTGTAATAGTTTGAGTGCTTCCTGACATTTGCAAATGGAATACTGCATTTAAATGGTTTCTCATATATTACCGTGAATACACCGTATTCGGTTTATCGAGTGGGTTATTTTGCATCCGAGCGATAGGCAGCTAAAAATTATTACCCTTCTAGTCTTCGCGGAAGATATTAGTTTTGCTCAAACCATAATTTCAGAGCAGGAGTATTGTCTGCAAAATCCAATAAAAGTGTAGACATGATGCACTTCAATTCAATTTTATTTGTCAACTCTACCATCTGTACAGGACATACAGAGAATCGAAATACCGTTTCTCTCAGACCCTCACTTGCAAAAGTAAAATGTACTACTATATGTGTTTCCATCCTTCCATCCGTTGTCAGAAACCGCTTAATCCTATACAGATTTGCTGTGAGCTGGAGCCTATCACGGCAGACACAGTGCGCAAGGTAGGTCCTTACCCAGGATGGGACGCCAGTCCATCACGGGGCACGGGGGGGCAATTTAATCCGCAGGCCAATCTTCTT
>JAZEWU010000036.1:1767914-1780886 GCA_036362915.1 Geotria australis
TGCGCAAGGTAGGGCCTTACCCAGGATGGGACGCCAGTCCATCACGGGGCACGGGGGGGCAATTTAATCCGCAGGCCAATTAACCTATGCAAGCAGCATGTATTTGGACTGTGGGAGGAAACCGGAGTGCCCGGCGAAAACCCACGCGGAAAAGGATACGAACCCAGGACCTTCTTGCCGTGAGGCGGCAGCGCGACTCACCGCACCACCGTGCCGCCCATGTTACAGAACCCGACACTGTGGAAAAAACCCCCACACATGCTAGTACAACATAGACTGCATTTATAGACTGTAGCACGCAGCGCACATTGGCCCCGCCCCACGGACGCTCATCACTACGCTTGTCCCGCCTTCGCTTACGCGCAAACCCAGTCCTGTCCTCGGGCAAAAACCAAAGGGAGATCGGCAACCCAAAGGCGACAAGGTAAGAGAGAGGACTTCCATGAAGGTAGACGTTTAGTGTCCGTGGCGCGGCGACGTTCGGTTCTCGTTCACAGGTCACTAGAGACGGGACATGTCGACGATGCCCCCTCCGCCGGCCTCTGGTGCGATCTGGCCGGCAGGGCTTTTTAGGAAAGCTCGGAGGCTTCGCGCGCCGGTTGCGGCCTACTACATTTGCGGACACACTCGTATATTGTCTTTAAACAGTGGTTGCTCTTAATGTTTCCCCTTCCCCCCCTGTGATAATAGGGAAGTTGATTACGGCAACGATTGAGGATGTTGCGTAAAAGTTTACCAACGTTTTGTGTGAAATTGGTTGTCTGATTTTGAGATTAAATCTTGTTGAGTGTGGTAATCGCAGTGGCGCCCGCCCGCCGTTCAGCCTCCCATTTTATACAATTTTTTGAAAAACATCTCAAATGTTTACGAATTAAACTCACGCGTTGTGCAATCAATCATTGCAAATCACAATGATCACCTCTCCGTTGTACAATATCCCAGTATGGTGGTGTCAAATGTTTTTCATAGATCACAGTAACGTGCCTTGTTTTAGGTAAATCCTCCTGTATATTCGCTGCCGCATGCACAAGTTGTGACTTAGGATGAGCGTACAGTACTGTATTCTGCTGTTTGTATTGTGTACTCATGCTGTGCAGTGTAAACCATATAAACTTTAGTGTTCAACGTAGTAATTTTGTCAAACCTATACTTCCGTAAAGACTGCTTATGACTTCGGACAAATGCGTGTCTGTACTTTACTGTGTGCGGTGTGTCTCAGTACTGTGTGTACTGGCCATGTGTGTACTGCCTGTATTCTGTACCGTATGGTGTGTGTTTTCTGTACGGCTCAATCGTGGGAGGTGCAGTCCTTGCACGGTGTGTTGTTTTGTAAGACATTACAGCAGTTGGATATCGGTATTGTGTACACTTGTATGTACACTACTGTGATGTGTAGTGTGCTGTTGTGCGCTCAGTGTCGTGTACTCTGTACTGTGTGAGCTGTATTGTGCAAAGTGCAGTGTGTGTGTGTGTGTGTCTCCTGAATTAATTGCTCAGCTGTGCAGTGTGTACTGCGTACAGTTGTTTACTTGTGCATGGTATGCATATCTTCTTTCTTTGCGATTCTTCGAAGCACGATGGTAAGGGGGTAACCCGACTGTGTGACCCGTCAACTCAGACATACTGTGTGTACGCGCATTAGCAAACTGCTAATGTGACTTGTTTCAAACAATTGGTGTTACTCATTTTTAGCTGGAGCGCAATTGCCACAGACGTTTGGGGTCATTTTTTTCGTCTAAATATCGTTTTGCAATTGAAATAATGGATGTCATTATTTGTGAGCTCTTGCATTGTACCGCTTACGTGTCTACAAATCGCAGCTATAGCTGTAATGTAAAGTTACCACTTCTGTTGGGCATTGCCTTTTGATGTTTAACAAGCTCTTCCTAGACCCGTTAATAATTAACACGCAGCGGGAGATCCCGTACAGTGTGTGTAGCCACGGTGGTTTACACTAGCTCTAAAAACAGATGTCGTTCATTCAGTGCTTGTAAAATCCTTATCGATCCAGAACCGGAGCCTCTGTCCGAGGACTTCAAGGCATAGTCAGATTTTCTGAGAATAGTTGAAATTATTAAAATGATAAATCTTAGTTCAGAATGTAAAGGCAGTTTTGTACAGATCCAGAGGGACCACCGTCATTCCCAGATGAGGTGGTATTATAGGCGACCTGATGCTTAAGTCACTGCTTTGTCAACCCATTGATGTATGTGTGCAGCCTTACATCAGTCCAATGCTGGATGAATGCTTCTCCCTGACCCTCGTGACTAGAGGTTCATAGTGCAGCGTGCTTGCTACTGATCAAACGCCACAATAATTAAATCGTTTGCAGTTTGGTAAATATGTGAATATTTGTGGTGGGGTAAACTGTGGGACCTCAACACTTGTTCCTCCCTAGCTTCACAGCACTGCAGCCAGTGAGAGCATTCCCCATCCATCCATTTTCTAAACCGCTTGTCCTGGTGAGGGTCGTGGCGGCAGCTGTTTAAGGAGAGTGGACCAGACATCCCTTTCCTCAGCAACAGATTCCAGCTCTTCCTGAGTAATTCCCAGCCGTTCCCAGGCCAGCCGAAGGATATAATCCCTCCAGCGTGTCCTGGGTCGGCCTCTAGGTCTCTGCCCAGTGGCCCGTGCCTGATAGACCTTCCGGGGGAGCCTCACAGGGGGCATCCTTACCAGATGCCGAACCACCTCAACTGGCTCCTCCCAATCCGAAGGAGCAGCGACTCTACTTTGAGGCTCTCCTGAATTGCTGTGCTCCTCACCCTGTCACGGAGAGTGAGCCCAGCAACCCTGCGGAGAAACCTAATTTCTGCCGCTTGTATCCGCGATCTTTTGCTTTCGGTCATTACCCAAACCTCATGACCATAGGTGACTATAGATTGACCTGTTTAACCGAGAGCTTAGTCTACTACAGACCGGTACAGTGTCCGCCCACGCATTCCGCTTTTATGATATTCACAAGAGGTGGCTGTCATTTATGCTCCGTCTGTAGTTGCAGATATGCATTACGTCCAATGTGGCCTGGTTATTATCATTCAACTCTGAACGATTGCCATGGCCAAAAATGTTTGTTCTTTTTCCAAAATGTTTTGGCTGTTTCAGCCGAATGTGTGGATTAAAAGCACATCTCTTGTGCGTTGTCTCGCTCAACACATCCAAAACTGTATTAGATGTCAGCATTTATCGACTGCCATTATTGTCAACATGTGATGTCTTGGCAGGCGATAACGTTGATTAAAGATGGTTGCGTGTATAAGTCTTTCATCACCATTTGTGACTCGACCTAAAATGATTAGCATCCTTCGGACTAATTGCCCTATATTGTCTTTTCTCTTGTCTGGCAGGTATGCTGGTGGATGTGATTAAATACAATTAGCGTATCTTCTCTCTAAATGTAATAATATGTCATGCATCCTCCACTGTACATACCCACTGCTTAATGTTGCGCGTGGATGTGCGTCTGTGGTTATTAATGAGTGGATTTAACATGAAAGATTTCGTGCGCATAAAAAGGGATATATGTGGATGTTTGTGCTTGTTGTGGAGATCGGTGGCTCGGTGATTAGCGCGCTGGGCAACAAACCTGGCGACTCGAGTTCGATTTCCCGATCACGGCCAACACCGGTGACGATTTTCTGAACCGGTCCTGGGCCTCCCCTAGGTCGACTCAGCCTCAAATTAATACCTAGTGCGGTGTGTAGACGTAACCACTAGGGCGACAAATGCAGCCGAGGGTGGTGCTGGCCACCCACCTCCTCCTGTGCCGTCTCACCCTTCATAGGTGCTCGCTAACGGCACTTGACTGTATAGTCTGTCAAGGCTATACGGGGGGGGATCTTTGTCTGTGTGCTTGTTAATGAGCTGCCCCTGTTGCCTTTTGTTCTGCTGCCGGATTGAATTCAATAGCTTCCCATTATGCAAGTGATTGAAGATGGTGCGCTGTGGGCTATCCTGGGGTTTGAGTCCACTCTGTGTGTGCAGCAATTGGTTATCTCCCCCCCACCCCCACATACCTTCCAGTCTCCCTGTGGTTTGGAATGAGTGCCCAGCGTTGCAAGCGGTGGGAGAGAAATAAAGGCAGTTCTGTGTGGATTCCCCTTGACCTCTTGTGTACGTCATCCAAGGAAACTAAAGTTCTCATGGTAGTGTTTACCAGTGCAAAGTCAAAATCTTTACGAATGACGGCCTTTATGTAATTAGAGTAATAATTCACAGCCTTTTGTTAAGCCACCGCTGGATAGAGGCCACCTTTCCTATGCTGTTACAGTCATTGGGTTTGTAGTCAAAACTCTTTGCCATGTGTTTCAGCGTGGGTTGGTATAAAGGAGGGAGGCTCACGACCGGTTCAGATATTTCTCGCCACTGGTGTTTGTTCATGGCTGGTATTCGAACTCAGGTCGCCAGGTTGCATTGCACGGTGTGCTAACTACCTCAATAATGTCATTTACTTTTTTTTATCATGTTGCACATTGTTTTGATACTGCGGGCATGTGGCTTTACGGTTAAAAATGAATCAAGGAGAGTTGTGTGATCGCAGCGGGGTGCCACTTAATACACTTCACCTATCATCATAAATGTAACACGAGGAAAACCAATGCTCTATTTTCATTACACCACCGGCAGGCTAAATGCAGCTCGACACAATCTTAAACAGCTTATTTTAAGTGTTTTTATTTTATTTGAGGCTTCCGTTCCACACGTCGTCATGCTTAATGTCAAGGATATAGGGATGCATGTGGGTTTGAACCGTGGAGTTCTCTTGTTACAAGGGAGCGTTGTTCCGTTATGACAGGCAACCACGGAGAGGTTAGCAGCTGTGTAAGCCCTTTGTGATGGTGGGCCTGCGTGGCTCCATTGGATTTCCACGACATTTGAGCACAACGCTGCTGGTTTTGGGGCGGGCGTTACACAGAGCTGACCTCTTCACTCAAGTTGGCACGAATCTGTGATGAAAGAACATTTCCTGGCACATGCTTGGGTGGCAATCCTGTTTGCCAACCCCACCAGTGTTTGCGCAGAAAGCGAGAGGGCCGAAATTATAGTGGGGGGAGGTGAGGGGGAATAAAAATTAAAGTGTTCAGTCTGTGCCGTGACCGACTGCCATTACGCCTGCTGCGTATGTCCTTGTCATCCCATGTCGCCCGCCTGTTGTGTGGGCCGAATTAAATTTGCATGCGTGTGTTTGCGTCAGTCGAGTGATTGTGCTCGGTCATTTTGCAACATAAACAAAATGTGGACAGTTATAAATGCATTTCAGAACCTTCTCGTGAGCAGAGTACTCCACCTTTGATTGCAAGAGCTCAGCTTAAAACGGAGTAAAGATATATTGTTGACATGCCGTTCTCTTCGCGGCCCTTGTGCAGCGCTTTGTGACCCCCGGGTGAAAGGCGCTATATAAAATCCTATTATTTTTATTATTCGTAGTCTGCCATGGTACAGGTTGTATAATTTTGCCATCCCGTATCAGTGATTTTAATACGAAAGGCTATATATACTTTTGCAAAAGCTGATTAAAATGGTAATACCCCCATAGAGTGTAGTTTGAAGTTAGTTTCTATTGTGCTTACAGCCGCACAAAATAAACCTTTAAGTAGATTTTATACCACACTATTTAAAGCTAGAAAATTTAAATATTTATTTAAGTCTGGCTTTAATAACCTTTTCCATTCTCTACTGTAAACGTCAGTCATAGCGGGTTGCAACGAGAATATAATACTTTTGGCAGCACGCGTATATATCCATAGGTAAAGCTCTGTTTATGGGTTTAGGTCGTGTGAGAAGGTATGTAATTGTTGTGCACCCGTCGATATGTTGGAGAATCAAGCGAGCACACACAAACAACACTTACCTCCAAAGATGTTACCGACGTTTCGTTGCAACTTACATCCAACGTCTTCAGGGTTGAAACCCTGTTCCAACGAAACGTCGGTAACATCTTTGGAGGCAAGTGCTGTGTGTGCTCGCTTGATTCTCCAACATTATTATTATATCGACGGGTGCACAACACTTACATAGCTTTTCACACGACCTAAACCCATAAACAGAGCTTTACCTATGGATAACATTGGTCATGAAAGCCTTCGAGTTAAATTTACGCAAATATATATATTTTCAAATTTGCAAACGTACGGTAGCTTGAGCGACGAACGCCACCGGTGCAAAACAATTTCGGAACCCGCTGTGCAAAGTTGAATATCAAGGTGCGCGTTGCCGGTGGCAGGGCAGGGCAGGAGTGATAACAAGCGGCACTGCGGGTTAGCTGCACCCGTGATGGATGGGCGCCGTGGAATGCCGCGCTGTCTGTAAAACGAATCTCTAAGCCTGAACGTCGAGGCACATCAGCTCAGCCGTCCCAGTAGACACGGCGCATGAGCCCGACCCGTCTGCATGGCACCGTGGCTCTATCTTATCCAAGTGTTTATTATCGCCGTGGAAGTTGCTTATCTGTTGCTTTGCCAGTCGAAAGCTCGTTACGTACAATACAATTCATAAGGGGTTTTTCCCCCCGCTTCTGCAAAGTTGAATTCCAATTGTGCCATTGTGTTGTCAGGTTTTCATTGGATTTATACGTTTACTTTTTGAGGTCTAGCAGTGAGCAGTGCACCGCCATGTGCCAGTTAACAGACCCCATAAAATGTCACGGAACTGCTGAAGACTCTTCAACAGGCCCTTTTTTAATCAAAGTAAGGGCCTACATTTTATAGCTCCTGCAAAGAGTGTTGCCGCATGTCATTAAAATCAACTTGCTTAAATCCTTAGAGGTGAAATATGGCAACTTTAGTAAAAAAACCCATAATGTAACGGTTTTGTTTGTGCAGTCATTCCTAACTGGGCTGAAACGATTCACTGCACTTGAAAACCTGGTTTAATCACGGCTTATTGAGCCCCAGACCAGATTAAAACTCATAATTTTATGAGAACTAGCTCAGTGCTCTGATAGTTTAATACATTGGGAGGTCAACCTTGTGTAGTAATTGACGCTGCTATTTGGAGACGCTTTTGAATAAATGTACACCTTCGGGGTTTCAGCTTACATCTTGTCTGTGAGACTTGGCAGCTTTCCAGCACTCACTTTGGGATTCGTATGAAAGTGCAGTGTTAACAATCTCTTGACACCCTTGTGGAAAGAGATTTCAATCTGTTACGGTAGTTCCACAGTAATTACCCAAAATCGCTCTCATCGGTAAGACAGGAAACCAACAAGTGAGGCTGGCATACTCGATAACTTTACAGCTAGTCTGCAAATTTGTTTTGCTGAGGTGACGATTTCATATCACATGACTGCAGTCGGCTTGGCACAACAGTTGCTCAGCAATTTTTTTATGCCTTCCTATGGCATCGTCTGTCGTCTTCACAGCCGTTAAGAGACATTGTGCGATTAATTTATGGACGTTAAAGAACACTGAATTGCTTGTTTTTCAGGCCTGCGAAAAATCCGGACGGAGAACGGAACGTCGCCAGCGACTGAGATAAACGGGTGCCGCCCGCCCGCACTCGTCTCGATGAAATGTCCTGTCATGCAGGCCGGTGATAAATATTGCGTTTTTCAACCGCGGCTAAGCAAACATTTACGAGGAGAGGTTTGACCTCTTCATTTCCGGCGGCCACGTGCGGCTTCGGCTAAATGGAAATGAAATTCTCCCTTTTTTTTCATTATTGCCGCGGGCAATTGATCTGCCAGTCAAGTTGACGCATCAACGACGGGCCGTCGGCGCGTTCCCAATAATTCGCGCGTAAAGATGCGCGCGGACGCGTATTGATTCCGAGCGTCTCTCCGCCGCGCCGAGGCCCCCCCGCGCGATGGATTCAGCCCGCGACCGCCCGGCGTGCCGAGACCAAGCCTGAGAGAGACCCGCGTCGCCAGCCATGTCGCGCGCCGGCTGCATCGGCTGCGTCCAGTGGTGGACCAACGGCATGCGCCTGACGCGGCTCATCTGCCTGCTGCTCGTGATCCTCGTCACCATCCCGCTGGTGGCCCACTACTACCTCGCCGTCGACCTGGACGGCACCGGCGGCAAGGCCGGCCACTCGCAGAGCCGCGACCCCGGCGGGCCTCCCGTGGGGCCGTGGCACCCGGGCGCGAGCGGCGCCAGCCTGTGCCAGGGCCGTCACGTGGAGGACCTGTGCCGGATCCGCGAGTCGGTGAGCGAGGAGCTGCTGCAGCTGGAGGCGCGGCGCCAGGAGCTGAACGGCGAGATCGCGAAGCTGGGCGCGCGGCTCGAGGTGGCGCGCCGCGGCGTCGAGGGCGCCAAGCAGGAGCTGCAGCAGCTGAAGAACACCATCGGGCAGACGGAGCGCTCGTACCGCGAGATGCTGGCGCAGAACCAGCCCAAGCTGTCGCTGCCAGTGCGCCTGCTGCCCGACGACTCGGACCCCGGGCCGCCGCCGCCGGCGCCCGGCTCGCCGGGCCGCTGCCGCTTCCACGGCTGCTTCGACTTCTCCCGCTGCCCGCTCACGTCGGGATTCCCCGTCTACCTGTACCCGTCGGAGGGGCCGCTGGGCGACGCGCTCGACCCGCTGGTGCGCCAGGCCGCGGAGACGGCGCTGCGGGCCAGCGTGCACGCGACGCGGGACCCCAAGGTGGCCTGCCTCTACGTGGTGCTCGTCGGCGACGCGCTGGACGGCGCGGAGCTGGCGCCCGCCGAACTGGAGCGGCACCTGCGCGCGCTTCCGCACTGGCGCTCCGACGGGCGCAACCACCTGCTGCTGAGCCTGTCGCGGCGGGAGGGCGGCGGCGGCGCGGCTCGCAACCCGCTCGACGGCGCCGGCACGGGCCGCGCGATGCTGGCGCAGTCCGTGTTCGCCGAGGCGCAGTACCGGCCGGGCTTCGACGTAGTCATGCCGCCGCTCGTCAACGCCATGGCCGAGCCCAACTTCCTGCAGCTGCCGCCGCAGGTGCCGGCCAAACGCAAGTACCTGCTCAGCTTCCAGGGCGAGAGCGAGCTGAGCGTGTCGCGGGGCCGCGTCGGCGAGGAGGGCGGCGAGGGCGAGGAAGCAGGTGAGCTCCCGGTCTTGCACGGATTCGATTCGATTCTTCGAAGCGTGATGGTTATAGGACAGTTTCCCATTGCAACAAGTTCTTCTTAGTTGCGGACTGCCCTTCAACATTTAGAGATATAATAATAATAATAATAGCATTTATAGAGCGCTTTTCACCCGAGGGTCAGAAAGCGCTGCAAAAGGGCCGCGGAGAGAACGGCATGTCAATAACAACAGAAAAAAACCAACTAGTAAAAACCAAAGCAACAAAAATTAAATGATTAAGGCTGCTTTGACTACACTAAAAGGTCGTGAAACTGGCAAGCTTAAGAGCGGCAAAAAATCTGCCAGCGTCCCCTAAGATAGCTTTTGCTGTCAAAGGATGTCAGGTTATCGGGTTCATAGCACATAGGTTAGCATACTGCCCTACGGCTGTATGCCACATTAGCAATCTGGCATCGGACAACCGAACACACCCAGCTGATGTGCATAATACAAGATTGTTTGGATTCCATCTCCCTTAATATGAACACACGATGCAATGCCAAGCACACGCTTATTAGCTAGGCATGCAACAATCCATCTATTCATTGCTTGAAATGGATTCTTATGCCCATTATGCTTGCTTGTAAAGAATCTATTATTCTCGATTGTCTATGTGGCAGTTCTTTGTCAATACATTAGAGAATGAGGGCCTCCCCCACGCCATTCCAGTCTTGCGGGTTGTTAGAACATAATGTCGCTACCCGGGTTGGTGAACGTGGGGAGCATAGATGTGGCACCCGAGTACAGCACAACGATGGATTTTGACGTGCTATCATCTAATGCCCACTGTTAGCCCCCAATATTTAAGGAAATCTTTTTCCTGTTAACACCATTTATAGATCCTATAGTTGCGCAACACTATAAATTCTACGTGCATCACAACTAGTTGCGACATCCCTTCGATTCGTGGACGGGGGTAAATTGTTTCATCCTTGTTGTCAGCGATGGTCTCGCTTAAACTGGCGCTCAGCTCTGGCGCTTATCATCACCCCTAACCTTAATCGTAACTCAAACCGTAACCCTAGGCTGCGCCAGGCGAGAATGTTTCCAAGCGTGAATCGATGCCCATCTTGAAGGAGAGGGCACTAAATGGGACATTGATCTAGACCACGGTTTTAACGCCGTCTCTCGCGTTTTCTCATCATACTGCCCTATCGGCTGTTTGATTGTGTTGTAATGGCCTCTCTCTCCACTGCTACCCAAGTCCGTGGTAGGAACATTAAAGTCAGATTAATTAACGGCTCGGAATCGCCTCAATTTACTTTTAACGGCCGTCGTAAAGTTGTTTTGTGCTCTGAGGGTTAGTGTTGTGCAACATTTAACAATTCCATAAAACACGTGCGTTGAAGTTGGTAACAGTACGGAGGGTAAGAATTTTATACCCACTGCATTATCGTCTGCGCTGCATTTCTGCTTGGCATAGAGCTGGCTTATTTGTTCATTCCACCAGCGATTTGATGACTTGTCTTGATTAGGGGTTGCTATTCATAGTCTATGAGCTCAGGTTAGATATTTCACTTGACGGTACCACCCAAAATGGCATCACTTTAGTGGCTGCAATTTTGTAGTGTGGTCCAACGGCAGGGAATTGCGTGATAACCATTTTAAATGACTGGGTTATGAAATTGTCTGCTATCATTAGCCATAAAAATAATTCAATGCTGCAAAGATGGGCTACTTTAGTACCAATGTCTGCTCTGGTCCATGACTAGTTCTTGTCATTGTCTGTTTTCTTTCCCGTAATTTTTTTTGCGATATACCAATTTTAAATAATGCTTTTGTTGCAGGCAGTAATATCTATTCAAATTGATGCATTGTTACATGCCTTGAATATAGTGTGAAAACCGCATTTATAAAAATTTAATAGACAAGCTTCACGGCTCGATTCACGATGGTTGCTATTCAGAGCTGTTCTTTCGGGATCGAGGGAGAGCTCTCGACACGGCTATCCCGAAATAACAGCTCCGAAGATCAACCATCAATTACACTTTCATCACACCTCCCACGATGACGGCTTTAAGCTCGGCGTGGCGCGGAGAAACAAGCAAGCTAAACAGTTCGCGCGTGTGGAAAAAATAAAATAGCACTCGCTTTTCCAGGAGGCGGCGACGGCGGCAGGAAAATCGACCTCTACGACATCCACATCGTGTCCGTGCTCAAGGCGATCGTTTCCGGCGGCCAGGAGAGCGTTCTCATCGAGCTGACGTGCGACGGCGAGAGCCCCGCGGCCGCCGCTGCTGCGGCCGCCGCCACCTCCGACGCCTCCCCGTCCGAGTGGGCGCTGTGCGGCGACCGCGCGTCGCGCCTCGAGGTGCTGCGCCGCTCCACGTTCGCGCTGGTGGTGGCTCCGGGCGACGCTCGCCTGCGCGCGTCGCAGCTCACGTCGCTGCGCGTGTACGAGGCCCTGGAGGCGGGCGCCGTTCCCGTGGTGCTGGGCGGCGACCGCGCCCTCCTGCCGTTCGCCGAGACCGTCCGCTGGGAGCGCGCCGCCGTGCTGCTGCCCAAGGCGCGCGTCACGGAGCTGCACTTCCTGCTGCGCAGCGTGCCCGACAACGACCTGCTGGCCATGCGGCGCCAGGGCCGCTTCCTGTGGGAGACGTACCTGGCGTCGGCCGAGGGCGCGCTGGGCGCCGCGCTGGCCACGGTGCGCCAGCGCGCCCACATCCCGCCGGCGCCTGTCCCCGAGGAGCCGTCGCCGGAGATCCCGCACCGCTCCGCCAGGGTGCCCGCCGACGGCCTCAACCCGCCGTCCGAGATGGGCGACCTGGAGCTGGGCCCCGCCGAGAACGAGCCGCCCTACGCGTCGGAGCGCTACAAGCGCAACTACACGCTAGTCACGCTGGACGCCGACCGCGCCTGGAACTCCCCGCCGGGGCCCTTCTACCTGTTCCCGTTCACACCGCTCGACCCCGTGCTGCCGTCCGAGGCGCAGTTCCTCGGCTCGGGCGCCGGGTTCCGGCCGATCGGCGGCGGCGCCGGCGGCACGGGCAAGGAGTTCCAGGAGGCGCTGGGCGGCAACCTGCCCAGGGAGCAGTTCACGGTGGTCATGCTGACGTACGAGCGCGAGGAGGTGCTCATGGACTCGGTGCGCCGCCTCAACGGGCTGCCCTACCTCAACAAGGTGGTGGTCGTGTGGAACGCGCCAAAGCTGCCGTCCGAGGAGCTTGTGTGGCCGGACATAGGCGTCCCCGTCACGGTACGTCGCTTGCCTGCGCTTGCCTGCGCGTGCTTGCGAGCCGCAGCCTGATCGCTTCTCGCAGAGGATTTTTGCGACTGATTGTATTCGTCGTCGTTGTCAGAAACCGCTTAATCCCTTACAGGGTTGCGGTGAGCCGGAGCCTATCTCGGCAGGCATAGGGTGCAAGGCAGGGCCATACCCAGGATGGGATGTCAGTCCATCACAGGGCACCGGGAGCAATTCCTTCTGCAGGCCAATTAACCTAATTATTAGTAGTAATAATTGTTAATTGTCAAGCTACCTGATGAAGCAGATGGCAATTAGCAGTGAAACGCCCGTGCTGTATTGTAAATGCTCTCGAACACACCAGTGTACTGAAGTAGTAAGGGATTGACACGTTCTGTTTACACGACAAAATCTTACCGATTGGCTGTGTTGAGTGGAGGCGAGTTTACAACACTTTTTATGTGACCCAACCCAAAAGTACTTTATTATGGACTGATTATTTATTTTCCCATTTTATTGTGTTCTATTATTGTAGAAGATGTCAACAAAGTAACTAGGAAAAAGTACAGGGATCGATAAACAAATGGCCTTCTACATATAACCAGGTACAAGCCCTTGAGAGCAGGAGCTATTTTTTTCAAGGGATGCCAAGGTTTAATACGTAAATAAAAACAGTCAATTTCAATGGTAAACAAAACAATGCAAAACAAAATCCAACATGTAAACACTGTTTAAAAATTTACAATGCAATTAAAAAAAGT
>JAZEWU010000036.1:1801960-1822859 GCA_036362915.1 Geotria australis
ATCGCTCAGTGACACGGCTATCGTGAAATAACAGCTCTGAGGAGCAACCATCATGAATCGAGCCGTAACAACCCACATCAGTACATGGGGCGTTTAATCCTTTGCCCGTGCCAGCCAAGCTACACCGGCTACGCCAGGCGGCGTGCTGGCACCGCGGGCGTACCGGTGAAGATGACCGTGTTGAGGTTGTTCTTCCCCCAGAGCTCGAGGAAGTGCACGACGTCGCCGCAGCGCAGCGAGGGGTGGCCCGCGAACACCACGCACGGCTGCCGGAACTCGGAGCTGAAGTCACCGTGGATGCTCGGGTAGTGCTTGAGCCGGTTCATCTGGATGAGCTGGAGGAGATGCGGGCGGGCGGGCCAGCGAGCGGGTTGACGAGTTGGCGAGCAGACGGACACGTGGGCGAGCAGATGGAAGGACAGACGGAGGGATGGATGGGTAGGACGGACAGATGGGTGAACCAAACGCACGGTCCAGCAAACGTGGACAGAAGAACGGACCGCAGATGGGTGGATGGTTGGAGGGTGACAATAATGGAGGTTGATGGACAGACATACATACACTTGAATAGTTGGAATTGGAGGGAGGACGGTTGCCCCTGTGATGTGTCGTTGAGGAGGATTCTACACGAGCAGATTTTAACGAGATTTTTCACTCAATTCCAGCTCTGTGAATGTCGGTTGAAATGCAACAATCTTTATACACGCCACATACAAGGTGAACCTCCGAGGCATAGAGGCCTACCGTCACGACCTCAGACACAGTCCTGCGACGTCGCCTTCCGAGTCGCGAGAGCTCACAACGGAAATTACATCGTGACCCCGTTAGCGCAACGTGAAAGTAATCGGGGAGCAAAATAGTAAATAAATAAAACCACGCACACACGCACGCACTATTTAACGCTGACCTCGCGGCGTACGGGCGTGTTCCGTTATGCCCCGCCGCATTAGCAGCCGACTGCGCGATTTGACCCTGCGAACCCTTTTAATCTGGCTCAGCGTCGAGTGCGCTGACCACTGGGCTGCACGGCGTAATTTGCTGCTGAACGGCAAAGTGGACAGCTAATTGGCTGGTGCCTCTCTGCATCTGTGCAAGGCTCCGTTAGGCCAGGGCAAGGGAAGTATTTCTTCTCTTTACGTACACAGACAGGCGTTTTGTCAATCGCTATTATTAGCCATCTGCCTCGCCAGATGCAGTAATAAAACCTTTTTGATAGATTGTAACATTTGCAGAACGATTATCGCGTTGAAATAACGTGTCGGACACGATAAGCGTACCTCCGCGTGAAGAAACGGCGGCTCTGGCAAATAGACCTTGGATTGCTTGGACTGGCAGAGCCTGCAGAAATAAACAATACACGTCGTCACAAGTGAGACAAATTGTAACGTGCCATGGAACGCATCTTAAAAAAGAAGTGTGCTAAACTGCCTAAGCGTTGTTGGGATGACGGTGGTCACTAGGTCATCAAAATATTGATATGCTCATGAAAATACAGATTCTTACGTCAACAGGATCGCTCGTCAGGCAGCCGGTCAAAGGTGATTAACGCTTTCAATACAAACAAGCGGACAATACAACTCCGTGCCGTATCTGTCAAACCCTCACTAAGATAAAAATCAGCAATGTCCAACGCACTTCACAGAGCAAACACCGACTTAACAACACGCAACAACGCAAGAGCTGGCAACGGGATGTTTGCGGGAACACGAATGGCGGCTAGGGTTCCCGCTGCTGCCTGTGATTAGACGTCGGTTGTGCGGGAGGCCCGCAGCCAAACCGCGGGCGCTGTTCACCGCGCGCGAATCGAGTTCAACCGGCGCAGCGCGACCGCTAACGCGCAACACATGGGCGCCCCGCGGAGCTCGCGGTCGCTCCGTCGGAAGAACACGCCACAGCGGCCGACACCAAGAGACGTCGGTTTTACGAGCCGAACCACCCCCCCCCCCAAGACAAGACAAAGATCCCCCGTATAGCCTTAACAGACTGTAGGGGCAAGCGCCGTTAGCGAGCACCTATGAAGGCCTACACGGCGCACGAGGCCGGTGGGTGGGCCAGCACCACGCCCGGCCGCTTTCGTCTCCCCGGTGGCAATATTTACACACCGCACCAGGCGCTCGTTTGAGGCGCGAGTCGACCTAGGGGAGAGGGTCCCCAGGACCGGTTCAGAAAATCGTCCACTGGGGTTGACCCCCCACCCTCCGCCCCCGTCGCCACGCGCGCGATCGCGCATGCCGCACCACTCGGCGAAGATCTGCGAGAACTCGAGGGAGCTGCTGGCGACCGGCGAGATGAAGTAGAGCGGCACCGAGGACAGGCTCGCCGAGTCCATGTACTGGTAGAGGCACTCGAGCAGGTCGTAGATGACGCCCGACGGGAAGCAGGGCACCAGCACGTTGCCGCCGCTCCTGATCGTCACCGCTGCTCCACGCGACAGCAGCGGCCGCGATGGCGGCAGCGGAGGCGGCAACAGCATCAACATTTGATTTCAACTGCAAGTTATAGAATGGTGCTCTGTGATGGACTGGCGTGACATCGTGGGTAGAGCCCTGCTTTGGGTCCTGTGTGTTTGCCGGGATAGGCCCCGGCTCACCGCGAACCCGTACAGGATTAAGCGGGTTACATGTAAACCCGCCTGCGGCCGACACAGCCGATCTTTAAGGTTTTGTCACGTGAGCCGAACGTGCCGATTACTCACTCCTTCAGCGCACCGGTGTGTTAAGAGGGCAAACCCAGCATATGTACAATAGGCAGGGGCTATCTTACGTAACACCGGTTGAATGAGTTTACAATACGAGCGTCGGTTTCCCCGCCAAGGTTCCTGCATTGAAATAAGCGCAGGAAAACGCTAACGCAGAAGTTCACATGCGCTTAAGTGCGCCGCCAGGGCCAGGCAGCCAAATGCCAGATCAATTTCAATAAATTACATTCGACTGCCGTGCCGGTAATGGCAATTTCATACGCGGCACGCCGATGGATTCTCATCAGCTGCAATCTCACGAAACGCCGAGAAATTATATTGGGGGCCGCGTTTTGCTCTCGATTGAATTTCCTTTGCCGCGCGGCTCGCCGTCTTCCTGCCGCGACGACAACAACGCACCCAGGTTGCTGCAGAATTCTCCCACCATGTTGTCCGGGTTCGCCAGCGGGATCTGGGTCAGCCCGGTCAGAATCATCGCGTCGCTGCCTCTCAGCGGCGCGTGCTCCATGGGCTACAGGGGACGACGGGGAAGAGGGGAAAGACGGGGAAAACGGGAGAGTAAACAGAACAACGCAGTGGTAACATCCGCGCCTCACAGAAATAATGGTCTTGCCCGAGGCGGTTCGATTCCCGCCTTGGGCGCCTTCCTGTGTGGAGTTTGCGTGTTCTCTCCCCCTGTTCTGCGTGTGTATCCTCCGGGCTCTCCGGTTTCCTCCCACAACTAAAAAAAAAACCAACACAACACTCTTTAATTATTTGGCCGATAACAGCATTATATATAGGAAGCAGTGTGTGGCAATATGGCGCCGGCAAAACCGCCTGGCTGCCTCCTCCGCCTCTCTGCGTACCTGCGGGTGAGTGGTGAGCAGCGAGGAGCCGGACACATAGGCCACCTTCTCGTGCTGGGACTGGATGAGCCAGTTGCAGCTGCCGAGGCAGTAGCCGGAGCTCAGGGGCGTCACCGAAACGGCGCCAAACAGCTCCTGCGCGGGACAGACAGCGCTTTCCTCGTGAGCGCCGAGAGATACGGAGAGAAACAGAGAGACAAAGGCTTGGGGCGAAAGTCCGTTGTTGGTATGAGCCGATAAACCCATCACCGCAAGCCTCGTGATTTTGATTTGATCGATTTAATACATTCGTGTTGGAGTCAAATTGGTTTCACTGTTCAAATGAGTACGCGGCAATCCGTAAGAGACAAATTTCTTCCACGTTCCTACATGGTGGGAGTTATGTCTAGAGATACGGTTGGGGTCACGAATGAAGGGACGGGAAAGAAGGTGAGTGTCACAGGTCACAGACGCGCAGCGGGAATGTCGACTCAGATTACTAGGAAACCGCGTAAGAGAAGAAAAGCACAACAAATATTCTACGCTTACAAAATAAGCCAGCCATCGTGGACTTTCGAAAGCTAGCTTTGGGTTATGACAAAAGTATGGCCTTTGCTTGAGAATTACTTCACAAGGTCTTGAATGTCCGCTGTCGAGCAGACCAGCTCCGTTGGCAGCAAAGCCGACAGCAGCTGCAAAACCTAATCTCAACCTCGCTTAACTCGGCTAGGTTATAAGCGCGGTGACCACTTGGCCACCAATCTCACACACACACACAAGGATTAACCTGCCGTACACTCGGATTAAATGTGCCGCATCCCCCGTGACTGACAGTCAACCGAAGCGAGGGTTCCCAAACCCCCGTCCATTCTGGGAAGCCCTTGTATGTAGGTGAGGAAGTCGTGACCCTGAGGAGATCGGAAGAGCTGTTGACAACCCGCGCTCTCTCACCTTGAGCGGCGGAACGAGAAGTGGCAAAGCACGATTCAGATGTGGCTCCGAGTCTGAAGAGGCCCAAGTATATGCGTAACTGAGGATCGATGGGAGTTGGGTTTTTTTTCTCCTCACTGCCAAATTAGTAATTGAGGTTAAACGGTGGTGTGTGTCCCGCACCGTGAACCCGGCTACCCGGGTTTAATTCCCGCCCACGACCAACATCAGTGGCAATCGATACATGAAAAGGCCCCGGATGCCACCTTCACCAACGGACACTGATTGGCATGGTGAAGTATGGTCAATCAATGCTCACAACCAACACTGTGCGGGGAAGCCTTCGTCCTACAGTGTAATGAAAAAGGAGCATGATTGCTAATACATTATTTTTGTAAATTTTTTTACATAAACGATTACTGACAACTGGAGAATGAGAGGTGCGTCCTATTATAAGAAATTGCGTTTTAGGATGAGCCAATCAATTTGAATAGAACACGTGGCGGCCCGCGTTGCGAAAAGAACATGGACAATGTTTATTGATCGCTCGCCTGCTTCTTAGGACTGCGAGTGCCAGCTAGAGCGGGCGTCAGAATCCTTGCCGCACACGCCTCTAACCAGTCGCCGATCAATGTAGTTTCCTCCCTGTCGCGCGGGAATTGGACCAGCTTGCTATTAACGGGCTGAGTTGCAATCACTTTTTGACGATGCCCCCTGGGGGGGCTTGAGAAATGTTGAACGCTCGTGATTAGAAAAAAAAAAAGATTCGTGAACGACGGTTGACATCTTTCAGGAAGTTCAACTATTAAGTGTTCGGAACAAAAACGTGATTGTCATCCGTTTGGCTGGAAAGCAAAAGCGATCTCAAAATACTTGCGTACGCAAATCCCGCGGCGGATCTGCCCGCTACCTTCAGCGCGCGATCGCGGAAACAACAACCACCCCATCGACCGCACAGCATCGGGCCGCTGCGAACTGTGAAAGTTCAACGGCCGTATCGAAGTAACCACAGCACATCAACTGCAGTAATTTCCCCTGCTACTCAATACGCACAAAGACCTGTAAGTTCCCCACCCAGTTCATCCACGCAGAAGTTTCATATTCTCTGATAAACGTTCACACTAAGTCCTCCGGCCGAGCCGCCCTCCCGTGCAGGCGAGCGCTCGGGCAGGGATGACGGCTGCCGCATCCGGCTAATCGGGGTGTGCCTCGGGTTAATCTTCCTCTCCCGCCCCGCAATCCGCTCGCCGGCACGGGCAGGCGCGTGGCAGGGCTGGCACGCGAGTTGCGGGGCTGGCAGGCGAGCGGTTAGCGCTGGCGAGCGAGCGAGCGATCGATCGAGCTTGCGCGTCACCCACCGTCTTCTGGGAGTAGCCGACGAGCTGCACCTTGCTGAGCGCCGCGTTCACGTCCGCCGTGCTGTAGCACTTGCGCCACGCCGCCACCTCCGCCGCGTCCTTGAGCGGCGCCGGCAGGTTCCTGCGGGAGGGCGACGGAAACCGCGCGCGAGGTCTTGGACGCACGCTAGAGCACGACGGCGAAATTGCACGGTTTGGGCTTTCGTTACGAAGTAGGGCGCGCGCGCGCGATTCAAACGCCAGATTTTCCCACGAGCAGGCCCTTCTCCGTGTGTTTGTGCGCGCGCGCTTAGCAGCACTTGACCCTACAGTCTGTTGGGGTTATATGGGGAATGTTTGTCTTAGCGCTCGGGGACGGCCGACCTGAGGACGTCCTTGTTCTTCCACTTGCACGCCGTCTTGGGTTTGGGGACACGCTCGATGAAGGACACGAGCTCCTCCATCAGCTGCCTGTCGGGGACACGACGCACGCACGCGTCACTCACGTGTCACCCCGCGACGCGCGCGCGCAGACACACACGACTGGCACTAGTGGCTGTGCCGGTAGTGGCTGTTGCATTAGTGACTGTCGCAGTGGTGGCCATGGCAGTAGTGACTGTGGTGGTAACAGTGGCTGTGGTGGCAATAGTGACTATCGCAGTAGTGACTATCGCGGTAGTGACCGTCGCGGTAGTGACTGTGGCGATAGTGATTGTGGCAGTAGTTGCGGTGGCGGCAGTATCGTCGGCCGAGCAGGGCGAGGGGTAGCCGCACCGGCCGATCTGCAGCGTGGGCTCGGTGGCGTAGACGGTGCCGGTGAATCCGGTGCGCTCCGTCACGTAGGGCAGCGCCATCATGCTGTGGTAGTTGGAGATGAGGATGGCGTCCACCGTGGAGAGGTCGATGAGCTCCGTCTGTCTCGCGCGCGCACGCACGCAGTCACGACCGCTCCACCGCCGCCGCGCTCGCCGCACGCGGCAGCACCGTGCGAGCAATAATAATAATATCAATTCTTCTTCTGTGCGATTCTTCGAAGCGCGATGGTTAAATTACAGTTTCCCATATTCTTACACAGCCCCTTGCATTTTCATTGAACTCCGCAAGGTCTTTTGAGCTGCAGAGGTTGGGTAGTAGAGCACAGACAAGGCAGTGTTCCATAGTATGGTCTGCTTCTCCACATTCACAAGACCGGCCCAACCACCTGTGAATGTGGAGGCGTTCACGTCGCGATCCCTGTCAAGTAATACTTGGTATTACCTGCGAACTCTACCAAACACTTCGAAGCCAAGGAGCTGAAAGACAACGATGTCTCTAAGCTCAACAGATAACATCAATTAATATATCGCCTTTCACCCGAGGGTCACAAAGCGCTGCACAAGGGCCGCAAAGAGAACGGCATGTCAACAACGAAATAAATAAATAAATAAAGTAACTAAAACAAACTAAAGTCTGACTCTTCAGACGAAATTTTAATCAGACGGTGTGGGCCAATCAGTTTCAAGGACAACGCACGGTGTATCAAAGCATTTTTTGTTTGCATGTTTTTGCCTGCAAGCATGTGTGGCTGCTTGTAAACTGGACGCATTGTAAAACGTGTCTGGCGTTTTAAGATCTTAACACTTGTCTCATTGCCAGAAAGGGAAAAACCTCGTATATAATTTTTTTACTACTTTTCAGTCCGTTCGACTATCGGCTTTCTGGCCTGAAGTCCTTTACCAGCATTTGCTCAAATTTGCAATTATACTGAGACAGAAATAAAAACACTTGTATTAGAGAACAAACTCAAATTGACACCCCTTTTCCACTGGAGCTGCCAAGCTAAGCCTGCGCGGGGCCCTTACGGTATGGATGAGCGCGACTTGCCGTGCCGAGCCTGATCCCAAACCGAAATACGCAGGCCTCTCAAGACGTGTGAACCTGGCTCGGGGCCAGGCAGGGCCAGGTGAGTGGCTAATAACGCGTTCATCGCGCATGACGTCAAGTCAGTAGCGCTCCCCGTGCCATCTGCTCTACACGCTAATAGTAAACATCTATCTATCCCTTCCTACGAATGCAGGACTCTCCTGAAAATTATCCTTGAGACTTCAGTGAAGCTTTGCTGGTTAAACAGCAGGCGCTATTAACATTAATGATCGGGATCATATATTGACAGGTAACTTCGTTCTTCACTGCACGGGGTGAGATGTCCCTTGGGGTTGATGGAGTCGATGGAATAGAGCACCTACCTCCGGGATGCAGAACTCTGGGGCAGAGTCGATGAACGTCCGGCCGGCACATTCCTTCAGCTCCTGGACAAAGTACATCACCGCAGAATTCTCAGAGCAGAAGGCAGAAGTCATCCATCCATCCGATGTCGGAAACCGCTTGATCCTCTACAGGGTCGCGGTGAGCCGGAGCCTATCCCGGCAGACGCAGGGTGTAAGGCAAGGCTATACCCCGGATGGGACGCCAGTCCATCACAGTGCAACGGGGGGAAATTTAGTCCACAGGCCAATTTACATATGCAACAGCATGTCTTTGGATTGTGGGAGGAAACCGGAGTGCCCGGCAAATAATTCACATGGACATGGGGAAAGAAGGCAGAAGCACGCAACGAAAAAATAATAAATACTTGCCGGGAGATTTGGCCATGGGGGGTCAATTTGACAGAGACAGTGGAATGCTTCAGTTGGTGGGTCACCAAGACCACTATTTGAATGGTTCATGTAATTAATCACACTCCATGATTTGGTGATTCATCACAATTCCCCGTCATTCGAATAAAAATATATTACTTCAAAAGCATTTGTACTACCTCACTTGCATGTTCTGTCTTTATTGTTCTGTCTCTTTCATGCCATTAGCCCCGAGCTAAGATTCATATAGATTTAGCATAATGGTAAATAATCAATTCTTACGCACGCAATGCAGCGCCCGTATTGTGAGCTGAAGAATCTATTTCAGTTCGTTGGATCGTTACGGCCTCAATTTGAAAGCGAAGGTATTTACATAACTGTCAGGACTGAATGCATCCACCGTCACTGACCTTTTCCAGTGTCTTGTTGCCATCTTTGGAGACCCAGTTGGGCAGCTTTGCCAGGCGAGCACTGAGAATGATAAACAGATAAAACACGCACACACATGCTTTATTCATCTTACCAACGAATGTGTCCTAGCTGGCAGTGACGGTGGGTGGATCCAACCAACATTCTTTGCTTTAAAATGTATTCACAAGCAATAAAGGTTTGTTTTGCATTTCCAGGATTATTTTTTTTCACAGAGTGTAAAGAAAAACAAACGGATAAAGGGGCAGCCCTGCAACTGCCTGTGCATGACAGTGCTGGCAGAATGACCTCCACTAGACGGAGCTCTAGAGAGCTGCTCTAAAGGGTATGTAGCGTACGCTTGGCCAGAAGTCTTGTAATATGTGGCGGGAGTACCCACACTTTACCCCACGACACACGACCTGCAGAATGACTGGTGGACAGAAACTGCTGGATTAACAGAGGTAGAGAGAGGTGGGGGAGGGATACAATAAATTTGTACCACTGAATATTCTACCCGTGTCTGCGTGGGTTTTCGTCGGGCACTCCAGATTCCTCCCCACAGTCCAAAGACATGCTGCTGTATAGGTTAATTGGCCTGCGGACTAAATTGCCCGCGGTGCCCTGTCACGGACTGGCGTCCCATCCTGGGTATAGCCCTGTCTTGTGCCATGTGTGTATCGGGACAGGCTCCAGCTCACCGCAACCCTGTACAGGATTAAGCAGTTTCTGACAATAAACGAATTGACGTTTGAGCCACTGCGCTGGAATTGAAACCGGCGACCTCTGGCTTGCACACCCCGGCGTGCCGACCGTTACAGTGCGCCCGGGAGAGAGAGAGAGAGAGCGCTGGCAGCGAAAAACTCAAACCTGTGGACCAGCGTGAGCGGCAGGAAGTGCAGCGCAGACGAGAAGTCCAGGCCACAATCCAGCATCACCGTGGTGGCCTTGAACTTGAGGACATTACACGGCAGGGTCGGGTGCCCGGACAGGCAGTACTGCGGACGGCAAGCGGGCAAGCGCTCGGACGGTCCCGCTTACGCCGTGATGCACTAGCCCGATTCTGGTTCGACGCCAGCGGACGCCAGCGGCCGCCCCGATCATTACTGTGGGCGTAATGGCTGTAATAATACTCTGCTCCATCTGCGCTCACAGTGGACGCTAAAGATTCGCCGATGTCATTCCCACGAGCGGGACGTTGTGTGCCGGAGTCGGGGTCCAAATTTGCCAGATTCTAAAAACAGCTCGCAAATTACTTTATAAGGACAATACACAGCATTCATCACATCCCCGCAGGCACAGTAATGCCCCAGGGCACTCGTCAATCATACATTTTGACAAATTCTTGTTTTAATTGGGTCACCAAACGGGCCTTGAGGTGTAAAAGGTTGATAATCCCTGAATGTCACTCCGTACCACTGCTGTGCCGAGTTTCTAGAATTGGCCAGGGATAATAGTTTGCCAACGATGATTGCCGGACATAATTTCCCAAAAACTGTTGTGTATTGTCCAAAAACTGAGTGTATCACATCCGCGGCAAGTGATATCTTAACCGGCCCTGGGGGAATCATTCATTCTCAGAAACCGCTTAATCCTGTACAGGATTGCGGTGAGCCGGAGCCTATCCCGGCGGACACAGGGCGCAAGGCAGGGCTATACCCAGGATAGGACTGCCAGTCCACCACAGGCCACCGGGGCCAACCAATCAATTTGTAAAAGGGCTGTGCATTTTACATTGATGACAAATAGTATTATTACATTAATAATCCGGGCTGACGTCTGATTCTGAATCATCCACATTCACTGCTACAATAAGGAGCTTAAGCCTCGGCATGTTTAAAGGCGCTTACTTCTTATCGTATTCATCCCCATAGCTAATTCTTAGTAAGTAATGAGGCCAGCATGCGGCTGTCATGTGACCTGCCGCTGAGTGCTTGTGGATTTGTTTACGTGTGTATCGCATTGCAACCGCCACGCTCAGCAAGTTGTGACCGTCAGCTGGGGCAGCAATGCATTCAGGAAATTCCACTGCTGGACTATACTTCTATGCTCCTGCTGCCCAGCACCTAGCGCCGCATCGGTCAATGATCATTCAGCATCATCATTGTCAGAAACCGATTAATCCAGGGTTGCGGTGAGCCGGAGCCTATCCCTGCAGACGCAGATCCCAAGGTAGGGCTATACCCAGGATGGGACGCCAGTCCATCATAGGGCACCGGGGGCAATTAACCTATACAGCAGCATGTATTTGGACTGTGGGAGGAAAACGGCGTGCCCGGCGAAAACCCACGCGGACACGGGCCGAATATGCAAACTCCACACAAAAAGGCACCCGAGCTGGGATTCGAACGCGGGTCCTTCTTGCTGTGAGGCGGCAGCGCTACTCAGCGCGCCAACGTGCCGCTCCGTGGAGTATCATAACTACGGAATACAGCTATTGTGTGAGTTCGATTCCGGCCCACGGCTAACATCAGTGGCGAGTTACAGTACTGTACTGTCCGAACCGGGCCCGGGCCTCCCCGCATCAACTCGCCCTTACTAGAAAGATGAAGTACGGTCACACGGCCCTAATACCTGATACGGGGAGACCTAACGTCTATCAGTAGACGCTTAAACAACTGCACATTATTATGGTGTTAACTATTAGTACCGTAAGTAAAACTATACACCCTTTCCCAAACGAATCGGATCCACAGTGTGTTGCAAGCATACGACTTTATCCACATTTAACTGAACGCGCGGTTGTAAAGAGCAGGCCAGAATCCTCACCAGCTTCATGTCCGTGTTTTGTTGGCGGTCGTCGCGAAATAACAAAACGTTAAACAGATTTGATGTTAAATTCAACGTGAATACTCATACAGTCCTACACTGCGTTACAGGCCTGACGATACAGTGCGCATGCCTGGCCGACTCCACGCTGCGGTGCGTGGCCGAAGCGAAATGCACCGCCTCGCGTGTTCGTTATAGGTATAGGCTATAGGACTATAGGGCATAACATAAATTGCCCCCGGTGCCCTGTGATGGGTAATAGCCCTGCCTTGCGCTTCGTATCTGCCGGGATAGGCTCCGGCTCACCGCTACCCTGTACAGGATTAAGCGGTTTCTGACAATAGGTGGATAGATGGATCTTACACAGATGTATGTCTATGGCTCACTGATAATCACCGATTTACACGAAACCGCAGCGTTATTGACACCTGAAGTGTTGAGTGTGTGTTGTTGACTGCCTGTGGCCTCAAGGTGCATATGGCCTGGCACAGGCGACGTGGTGACGTCACCGCCACTTAGTGGCGAAAGACGGTTGTTATGTTATGTTGTTGTGCACCACTGCCAACGCAGTAATAGCAACAGCATCAAATATTCATCATCATCATCATTTCTGCACCCACTTAATCCTGCACTGGACATGGTCGTGGGGCGCCGGAGGCTATTCCGGCAGACACAGGGCGGAAGGCAGGTGTGAAAGGCGCTCTATAAATGATATTATTATTATTATTATACCCAAGATGGAATGCTAGTCCATAGGAGGGCAGCGGGGCTAATTTAGTCAGCAGGGCAATAATTATCATGGGCAGCAGCATGTCTTTGAACAATCGGAGGAAACCGGAGTACCCGGCGAATGAGTGGATGTATATTTGAGTGAATGGATGAGTGGGTGGGTGGCTGAGTGACAGCAGCTTGTTTTGGACTGCGTGAGTGAAACCGGAGGACCCGGCAAAAGCCACGCGGGCACGGGAAGAATTATTCTTTTTTTAATCTCGGGAGTACTGATGTAGGTGTTCACGGCTCGATTCGAGACGGTTGCTCTTCTTTCGGGATAGAGAGGGAGAGCGCTCGACACGGCTATCCTGAAAGAACAGCTCTGAAGAGCAACCATCAAGCTTGGGAATGCATGCTCGCTCGGTCACTTCGTGTGACGAACCCACGGGAGGCGGGGTGAGGGCGAGAGGGGCGGGGTAGGGGGCGTGGTGTAAAGAAGGGCCGGGGCAATGGGCGGGGCATGTGGCAAGGGGGCGGATGATAGAAACGAGGCGGGGCAATGAATGAAGAGGGCGGAGTAAAGCAAATGGGGCGGGGCACATCTGAAATTAACCTATGCTGCTGGGCGCCTTTCTGTGCGGAGGTTTGCACGTTCTCCCCGTGTCCGAGTGGGTTTTCGCCGGGCACTCCGATTTCCTCCTGAACTCCAAAGACATGCTGTTGCAATAGGCTAATTGGCCTGCGGACTAAATTGTCCACTGTGCCCCGTGATGGACTGGCGTCCAATTCTGGGTATAGCCCTGCCTTGCGCCCTGTGTCTGCCGGGATAGGATCCGGCTCACCGCAACCCTGGTACAGGATTAAGCGGTTTCTGACAATAATTCAAATAAGGGGGGGGTGGGGCTATATAATAGGAGGCGGAGTCATGTGGGGGGGGGAGGGGCGGGGTCTTGAGGGAGGGAAGGAAAGAGGGGGGGGGCGAGTTCAAAGGTCGCGCCGCCGTCTCCCCCATAATGCGCCGCGACGTCGCAATGGAGGCGCGCGGCTGAGAGCTGGGGCTCCAGGGCTCGAGGTGGAGGCTTTTCGCCAGCGACTAGCGGCGGCCGCAGCGGCTCCCGACCACCGCCTCGCACGGCCCACGGCTAGCTGCCGGCGGTTAGTTAGAGGGACGAGGCTGGGGACACCGGACATGTGAGCCGGTGAGTAACCGCGCGGAGCCCCCCTCCGAGCCACCCCACCCCTCCCCTCGCCGGGGATGCTGTCGGGGTAATCGATTCCGGCGATCCGCGCGCGCGCTTAGTCGATTCCGGCGGTAGCGTTGGGATGAGTGGGAGGGGTTGTCGGCGTTGAGGAATCGGTCGCGTTCGATTCCTGGTTGTTTTGTCGCGCGCGGTGGTGCTTAGTGTGAGGCTCGGCCAGGGGAGATTCGCAGCCCGGTGTCGATTCGACGGAATCGATTCTCGTTTTCAGTCTTTGTACTGTCGCGCCGTAACGCGGCGTTATAACACAGTCGGTAACGGTGGTCAAATGTTTAAACACTTTGAAGCTGTCGATGTTTCAGGCATGGCCCTTCTTCGTAGCGCCTACTTGGTGACTGACTGCTTTAGAATGAACCGCTATGTAATAGGCGACGTTTCGGGCAATATGCCTGCTTCACAGCCCGTGAATAATAAAGAGCCGGCATTATCAATGTTTGTGTGTTTAAGCCTCAATACAAACTTGGCGTCAAGTTCACGAATGGGAAATAATCGGCACCGTACGATTCGGTGCGCGATTAGCGAGCGCGGGAATCGATTAATTCGGCGATTATTCATCACGCGCCTAAGTGAAATTAAATAACAACTCGTAGCCGAACGACCCAACAAACAGATCGACATAATGCCCGTGATGCTGATGATGATGATAGTAATAATACGAAGCCTAAGGCGGAGGCAGAGAGCGTGGCGCCGGCTTGGAACCATCGGTTTTGCGACGCGCTGTAAAGTGATTCTCAAAAGGAAGGAATCGATCGCGCGTGACTCTACTGGCGAGGACGGGCGGAATCGATCCGAACCGCACGCTTTTCCTTTCGCCTTTGTCCATTGTTGAGTCCGGGCCGCGTCTCCTGGGGACGGTGAGAGACGCGGTGGGGGAGCTCGGGGGAGACGGGGACCACAGGGGAGCACCGGGGACGAGGTGGACAGACAGGGGGAGCAGAGGACGCGGGGGTGGCGGGAGACGAGGTGCAGACGGGAGCAGCCAAGTGGGGAAACACGAGGAGTGAAACAAGGGTGCACACTAAAGAGCGAGAATGTAAAGGGAGTAAAACGGTGTTAATCCGTGCGGCGGGACGGGGAGCTCGGCAGGATGTAGCAGTGGGGAACGCGGCGGCGGCACAACAGCGAGAGCGACAGGAGAGAGCGGACCGGAGGGGAAGCTCGGGGAAGAGCAGGTGTAGCGGACGGGATATGAGGGAAGAGAGGGGGCAGTCGAACCGGGAGAACGCGCGCGAGCAGCCGGGGGGGAACTTACAGAGGAGACGGGGAGAGAAGGAGAGACGGGAACAGGAGCGGTATGAGGGGAGAAACATCCGAAGTTATGAGCAGATGAGTTGAGGGAACGGGAGCAAGACGCGCAATTGGGAGGGGGGCTGTTGGGGGGGAGCTTCTTCTTCGATGCGATTCTTGTGGGGGGAGCTGTGGGGAGTTCACAGCGTGAATGGCGGTGGTGTGGTGGGGGGGGGGAGCGTGAGGCAAGTGGTGCAGGAAAGGGGAGTCGGAACAAAGAGCAACAATGGTGAGGGGAGGTCGGACGGCCCGTCACCGACTCGCCCCGAGAGGCGCAGCCAGCCCGGGGCGTCCCGCGATCGCGCTGCGGGGCCTCGGTGGTTCGTGACGGGGGGGAGCTTAGAGGCTTTAGCACGAAACTCTGTTCAGGCCAGCAGGCTATATATTTTTTTTTTTAACCACAAGCTGCAGCATTAATATTTTAAAGGATAGATATGTCGCCGTGGTAAAACGCTCGAGTGCAAAAAAAGTGGTCGAGACTTACGACGGAGTGGCAGCGCATGCCAGGGGAACACCCCGCGCGGTTCGGACCTTACGGTGACGGAGCGATGCGATCGGCCGGTGTGTGGGAGGTCAGGTGGATTTGTCACATCGCGAGGAGGATTACATTTGATAGCGCTTTGTGGGAGGAGGCCTTGATCCAGCAGTGGAGATGTGATGTCCGATTATCAAGTTAAACGTGACACGGTAATGGAGCCGTGGAAGTACGTAATTGAAGAATTGGCACGGACTCCTTGTGCGAGCGTATTCTGTCGGCCCCAAACTAATAAACCAATCGATTAATGTGGTGTCTCGTGTAGAGTAATAAAGGTAGTCGGTGGAAAAGCGGGTTTTGTGAGAGGCATTATCCGGACCTCTTCAGTAGAACTATAATATTAATAATTGCGATGATAACGATATAAAGCTTTATTGACAGTAGTGGGGACATTAGCTCGACGTCATGGCCAGGCAACGTTCGTAAAACTGCAGTAACAAGGATTAACAACATCGCAGGGTGTGTTGATCGTAACGGTTATATTGCTAGAGAACAAAGTGGCGCTTTCTAGTCGTCATAACAAACTATTAATGTTCAGAAATTGTGGTGCAGAGGGTGGCAACAGTGACTAAACACACAGGTGTGAACCCGGTGCCCAGAGTTGGACTCCCGGTCACGTCTAACATCAGTAAGCGAAGTGACGTTTGAACTCCCACAAATTCACCAACCCACAGTGGTGACCAGCGTGGTAAAGTGTGATTAAACAACTCCCATGACTGACACGGTTTGGGAGGTCTTAATCCAGCAGCAGATTGATAATGTGCTCTTAATTTATTTGACATGTTTTACTCGTGAAGTGGTAATCCACAGTCACACAGTGGTAACTCGGTTAAGTGTGGCATCCTTACCCTCTTCTATGAGTAAGAATGTCCAGACAAGTGGCAAAGTGGTTTGAGTACTAGGCTCGGAAGTGGCAGGGCCGCTAGTTTCAATTTGGTTCAGGAACCGGATTCAGTCAGCCCTTTTCCTGGGATCGATAAAATGAGCACCAGTGTGTTGGATGTTGGCACGCATCCTATAAACTGGAATTGCAGTCGCGATGATGACGGTGCCAAGGGTGAGCAGGGAAAAATATCGGCGCCTCCGCTGTTTCAGGGGAATGTGATCAGCATGTACAGGACCAAATACTATCTTAAGAAAGCACATTTTTTAAATAAAAAATGTTTAATGCACACACATTCATTCAATTTCGAAGGTATTCGTTTGAAGATAGAACGACTCCGAGGTACGAGGAAACCGCAGAGAGGCAGGGAGGCAGCCACACGGTTATCCTGCCCCAGCATTTTCCGGACACTGTGTCCTAGATTATGATTTTATCGGCCAAATTAATCAGTGAGTATTTTTTTTATTTGTGGGAGCCAACCGGAGAACCCGGAGGAAATCCACGCATAATGGGGAGAACACACAAACTCCACACAGAAAGGCGCATTGTAATTCCCTTAATTTATCCGGTTTCAGGACCACTCTGTGAAAGATCTTGCAAGAGTGATGATCGTGTTGATAATGAATAGGCCTATGTCACGAACACGAGTGTTTTTGGACATAGGCCGCTATAGCGTACTACTATAAACTACACTACTCTATACACTACTATAAACTATACGCTACAGTACTCTATAAACTACACTTCTCGTGTTTGTGACGAAGGCTCATACCGTTATAGCCTACTGTAAATGTTCTGTGTGCCTGCAAGTGAGCGGGGGTCATGACCAGTTTGTGACCCTTTTGCGTGATTATTTTATTTGGAACTAGCCGTCATGATAAACAGGTTGTGCACCCCTTGGTCTACGGTACCGATTCAGGTGAAGTTGTGTTTACAGTCTTGAGTGTGTTACCTATGCCACACTTTAAGCCAAATAAACCGGCGCGTCGTCTGAGCATAGGGGGTGTTGGATAGTGCAGCGTCAAGTACTTCTTGTTTGAGTTTCAAGTAATGATTGCTCAGTTGTGCGTTTCGTCAAAGTTAATAAAGCCTTTAATGGGACAGTTTAAGTGTTCCCCGTTGTGACGTATGTCCCGGTTGGTGTATGCGATGCAGCACTTAATTGTTGGTGATTTTATGCTTTTTTTTTGCACAATTAATGCTGGGAACATGTTAGCAATTAATTGCAATTATACCCGTTAGGTATGTACATTGTCAATTGCACGTGGGCGTTTAACAACATCAACAAAATCACCATTTAGCTGCCGATGTTTTCAGTTGAGAATATTCTTCCCCGTATCATTTGCCATATTTAAATGTGTTTTTTTGCCACAGGATACTTACAGTACACATCCTGCCACAGACAGTGCTGGTTAAGGCTGTGTTGGAAATGATTTGTAAACATCAGCCTCATTAGTCCTCGGCGTCTGGTTGCATTCTGCCCGGTTTCTTTGGAGAATAATTGCAGTGTAACCGATCAGTGGTAAATAGCCCGGTGCAACATAACCTGAGGTGAATGAGTTGCGTAACAACGTGCGGTTAGTTTTCCAGAAAAAAAACAGGAAGAACCTCAAAAAGTTAAACATTAAATATGGCCTCTGTATTTACCCGGGTTAATGGCCATTGGGACATGCTTCTTTTTTTTGCAAGGCATATTACAGATTTCTACTTTCAAGTACAAACAGCACCTCCGAATCTTGTATAACACCGGGGCACAATTGTGAATTCAAACGGCGACTTGAAGGAACATATTAAAGATGGCGATAAGAGCAAAAATATTACATTAACATGGGGACAGGTTTGGAGTTGGAGTACCGTAGAATTTGATTAAAATTGAAAACGTTTGTGACGGTAGGTATTTAATCATACGTCGAGAAGGTAGGGCATGTCTTGAGCAAGGGCTTACATTTTGGAACCGAATCGGAATTACAAAGTGAATACGGCAAGGGATTTCAGACAGCAAGGGCAGCATTGCGGATAGAATGCCCATTGTAAATATAATCAAAGTTATATACAAGTAGCAGGGCTTGGAACACAGCCGAACACAACAAAATCCACTAAATACAACACTAAACGAGTTAAATATATAGATTTACATTAAAATAATATGATGTTATGGTGACATGGAAACGAAGCACCTAAGAAATTACGATAATACACCACTAAACCAGTTAAAATCTATAACTTTTGATTAAAATAATATGATGTTAAGGTGACAGATTGGCCAAGGGGGTGAATCTTGTTAGCACCGAGCCAGCAAGTGTTTGATCGTGGGTTTGAAGCTCATTGGTCACCTGTGAAGTGTATTTAGTTTATGGCTTCAGCAGATACATCAGCAATTGCATCAAATACTTAATTAAAGTTGGTTTGTCACTTTTTAGGAAATAATCCAGCACTGTGGACTTAGATGCTTGCTTTTAGTGCCATGTGACGCCAAACATCTCGTGTTCCAACGTGAATCGCCAAGAGCGCACAAGAGTCAACAGAAGGGACTTAAAAAGCGGTACCGCGATGTCACCTTCCACAGGCTGTTCTCTTATACAGGGTGATACACTGCTCTTTCAATTAACATGATGCTCATAGGACATTTGAAATAAACATTTACATGTACAGCTCTTGTCAATCTACCGGCCATCATCCCTTCTATAGACATGTCCTGCCCAAGCCTTAAACGTGAAAATGTCGTCATAGGCAATTCAAATTAAGTTGTAACAGAAAATCACGACAACACATGCACTCTAGCCTCTAAACTATGGGTGCACAACATACGGCCCGTGGGCCAGGTTTGACCCAGCAATAATTGTTTTCGGGGCCCTTAAACAATTATAAACAATCTATTATTATATTGAAAATAATTTCATAGATTTTTGGCCTATGTTAAAATACACTCATATTTTGACATGTGCCTATATAGCCTACTGTAATTTGTATATGTGCCAGCAAGGTGAGGTTGGATCCATTGAGACAGCTGGAGTCATTTGCCAGTTTGTGGCCCTTTCTGTCGTTATTTCATACGCAACTGGTCGTTCGTGAAAAATAAGTTGTGCACTCCTGCTCCTAAACCCTCCAGCTGACCTGCCCGGCTTTTCTCGCGCGTGTGCGCGTGTGCGTGTGTGCGTGTGTGCGCGTTTTGCGGCTGCCGCCCCCCTCGCAGCGCAGCCCGCCGGCGCAGGGTGTGCTAGTTGGCCGCGTGCTCCTCTCGCTCTCTCTCCAACGGGCCCCCGGCGGCCTTCGCGGGGCCATGGCCGGCTACGCGGACGAGCCGCGCTACACCATCGAGCAGATCGACCTGCTGCAGCGGCTGCGTCGCTCGGGCATGAGCACGCAGCAGATCGTGCAGGCCATGGACACGATGGAGCGGCTGGACCGCGAGCACGGCGAGAAGTTCGGGCGGCGCGGGGCGGCGGGCGCCGCGGCCGCCGAGCCCGCCGGGAACTTCGGCGCGGCGCCTTCGTCGTCGTCGCACTTCGCGCCCGTGAGCGGAGCGGCGCAGACGCGCGACATCAAGGTGCGCGGAGGAGACCCTCAACACTATACCCCCGAGATTCGATTTCCGGCAGGCAATGGCCGTGAAGGGTGTCGGAGTCTGTCCCGTGTCTCAGCTACGTCGACTCGGTCTCGAATGAATGAATGAATACTTAGTCCATCCATCAATTTTCTAAACCGCTTGTCCTGGTGAGGGTCGCGGTGGCAGCAGTCCAAGGAGAGTGGACCAGACATCCCGTTCCTCAGCAACAGATTCCAGCTCTACCTGGGGGGGGATTCCCAGGCGTTTCCAGGGCGCAACTATTGCCCCGACGGGCGTTGTGCCGGCCACCCAACCCCTCGTGCGCCGTGCTGGCCTTTGTAGGTGCGCACTAATAACTCTTGACCTTACAGTCTGTGAAGGATACGAGGTGGATCTTTGTGTCTTTGTGTGTGCTTTGTCCGTGACATAAGCTTTAAGAAGCACGCGATATGTTATTTGTTTCGTCAGAGGGTACGAATGATACGGGTACAATCGTCGGGACTGCCGTGTTTACGAATAATCTTTATTGCTTTTTGGATGAGCTGTTGCGAGAGCCTTCTTACCCAGAATCTGGCTGGATGATAACTATTTTTTGCATGTAAATATTCAGGCGCCATATGGCATATTGTTTATATTCAGGGGACAATAATTTATAAATAATTTAGTTACGTGTGTGTGATGGGAGCCTGCTTCTTGAGGGAGCTTTGAAATATTAATTATGGCGGAGGCTATGTGGTCTCAAATATTACATTTCGTCACTGCGTGCGAGTTCAGCAGGCGTTGCCAAAGCGGAACTCCTCTTAAAGTGCAGGTCGGCCACACTTTCTCAACTCGTGATTAAGAACCCTCTAATTAAATAATGCGCGTTTTGTTCTTTTCCTGTGATAGCAATTGAATGATTTACACATCTTTTTCAATCCACTGCTGGATAAAGTCCTTCCCATTTCGTTTTGGGTGATCTTCCACCATACTTCACCCAGTTGGGCGGTGCCAAAACTTGGTGAAAAGGGGTGGGAGCACTAGAACAGCTATAATAATAATATCATTTATATAGCGCCTTTCACCCGAGGGTCACAAAGCGCTGCACAAAGCT
>JAZEWU010000036.1:1822928-1847414 GCA_036362915.1 Geotria australis
TGGAGAGAACGGCACAACAACAACGGGGAGACAGAAAACTGAGAGTCAAGCTATAGCAACGAATTATATGACAAATGACTCGACAAATTTGCAACAAAACGCCTTTCAGCTATATTTGTCACATGCGTAAGTTGAAATTTATTAAAGCAACGAATTTACCCTCAAAAGCCTCACTGAAACGGTGCTTTCCGATTGCCCTTCGTCGGGATGTTTTGCCCGTTGCCGTTAACGAGTGTCGTGCCGAAATAAAGCAAGAAATACGCGTTACATACCCGCACCAAAAAGGGCTATAAAACTCAAAACTGCTCCGCCACGGATATCTTCCGGAAACTCCGTCGGGGTTTTTGCCGCCATCTCCTCTCGGGCCAGCTTTGCCGCCGCTAACTACGGTTGCCCCCTTCTCTCCGCTCGGGCCCCCGGGGGGGGGCGGCGCAGACGCAGTACGGCAGCCCGACCTCGTCGCAGGGTCACATGTACGAGCCGTCGCCGCCGCCCTGCAACCCCAGCACGACGAACCACGCGGCGCGCGACACGCCCGGCGCCCAGCCTCACGATCGCCCCGCCAACGGCTTCGCCTCGCCGCGCTACTCCGGTGGCACCGGCGGAGGCGGCAGCGGCACTCAGTACGGCTTGGGGCCTCTGCGCCTGTGCAGTTTCGAGGCGAGCGAGGAGGACCTGGAGCTGGAGGAGCGGGTGGAGGACCTGACGAGGTGACGCGTCGTTGCCCTACGCGCGGTTGAGGCTTTTTGTTCGGAGCGTAAGGGTGAGGGTCGTGTTTTTCGTTCACACGTTGGGGGAGTTGATCGTCCGCGTCGATAGGGCCGCGTCGGGTTTGGTGAGTGAGTCGGCGGAGCAGTGTTCTTCATGGTGTCGGACTGTTGGGTCCGTGTCTGTGATGTTTAATGAGGAGATCTGGGTTTCAGGCACCCGTGTTCTCCACTGTAGGTTATACTTTGAGCCCGGTCGCTAATGATGGTGCAGAGACCATTTAAATAAAATTGGGTTGTCAGTCCAACTTGGTCAAGTTCCGAGATTCAACGGTTTAAATTTGATTGATGTGCAGCAAGTATTCTTTGCAGGGCGTATTCAGAGCATGTCGCTGGCGTGGACAAAGGGGAAGTCACTTAAGAAGCAATTCTGCGACATTGTGTTCCAGAGCCGTTCTCTGATGCAGATCCACTTACTGTATAACTGAGATTTTCCAGCGAAAATGACTTCAATGATATGACACAATCAAACAATTGAAGTATCATGTCATTACTATTTTAGAAAAAAGTTTTGCTGGCTGGATTCATGTATGGCTAGTATGTGGTCCGGTTTATGTGTGTAGAGCCGTGTGGGTTTGTACTTCGTGCTGACCTCACGCCCCCACCCACCCTCCACCCCGGTCGTAAATCTCATGCAGGTGTATGGGTTGGACCATCATCCTTTCATATTATATTTTTTAGAGAAAATGTTTTGCTGGCTGGAGGAAGTCCAGGGGGGGACGGATAGACATGTCCAAAGGACGTACGCACTGCAAGTAATTTGTTGGCAATAAGAATATATCTGGTTTTTCCGGTTATTGTATACGTGCTGAGCAGCTTTAAATAAGTTTGCCATTGTTTGGCGTGTGTTTGTGCAATTCAACTGCACCCATCATAAATATGTTTAAAGTAAAGAGCGCTCATCTCGTGAGTAACCTTTTCTACTGAATGTCACTGGAATGTGGAATTTACTCTCCACAGTCTCAGCAAGGCAACTATAAAAAAGATTGCCCGTCACTATGTTGAAATTGTAGACGCACTAACCTTTGTATTTAATGTATGAGGTCTGTATATTTTAACCCTGTCATATAACAGAAGTGCATAGAGATAGATGCCTGTGTTTTGGAAATGCAGGGTGTATGAATATGCTGTGCCTGATACAGTTGTTATAATAATCATCAGTGGCACTAGCCAATTGAGATCCCAATAATCTGGATTAGCACATGACATCGTAATTATGTAATTTATTTATACAGGAAGCCCCTAATGAATCTGACAACTTTTATCAGGAGAGTCCTGTTTAGGGACATTTGATAAATTATTTTAAAGTTGTGTTTTGCATAATAAATACGATTAATTATTCAGAGGAATGGTTTCTTAGTGAATGTTATTTTTTTTACAAACAACGATATGGCATTATTAGGCAACATGCACATTTCTTTCGTGGTTTTTTTTACTAAAGAATGGTGTTGTTTAAAGTGCGATATTTTGATACCTCCCTGTGGGCCACCCACACATTTTTTGTTCCTGTGGCTATATGAAACCTCGTGGAAAAAAATTGGCATACGGATGATGACACATTATCTCCATGACAAACCCTTCCGACTAGAAATAGCTCAGCGATTCTTCTTTAAGATGGGCTCAACTATTGTTTGTGTCCTTTAGAAAATGCAGAATTCACCAATGTAGGGTTGTCACGGCCCGATATATGAGAATCGCTCTGCATAGCTGCTATTTCCGGACAGTCGTGTTGAGTGTTCGTTCCCTGTCCATCATGATATTTTCGCCTCGTCCGTAGGAGGCATCAAGGCGGGAGGCGAAATGTTGTGAAGGAGAGGGAAAGAACATTCGACGTGCCTCTCCCGAAAGAACAGCGATGGAGAGAAAAATTCTCAAACGGGATTCAGTTTAGTTGTCAAATGACTGTTGCGAGAGGGATGGTGGTTTGCCTTGTGAATGGCGTAGGTTTCCCAGATGTAGACCGTTTGTCCTATACTGTACAGCGCAACATTGTGGTGTCGTAAGCTGATTTAAACATTCGAACGATTACCGCAGTCTGAAGTGCAATTGAGCATCATAATTACACTTGGGAGTGCAATGCACACGTTCCAATAGGTGACGCAGCAACGCTGTTAATTTCTTTACACTTACACTTGACAGAGACCCGCGTCCGCAAGTGAAAATTAATCCCTTTTTAAATGAATTCTAATAACCCAAGTGCTTTTGGCTTTAGCTGATCTCCACCAGCACCTGGTGTTTAGCATGTGGTGCCAACAGGCATAATGTGACATCTGCTCACCAGTTGGTCGTTGCACAATGGCAGGGGGTGTGCATTTTGCCCGAGCTGAGAGAGAGCTGGGCCTCACTCGAAGGGTTAACCCTTAATCGGATCACAGATCCTTGTGTTTTATTGGGTTTGCATCACGGGGAGTCGCACGGGATCAACAATCGCATTTTGTCTGCGTGCGGAGGGAGGAAATGGGGTGGGATGGTTCAGGGGAAAGTGGGATCTTGACGTGCGGGTTGAATCCCATTGATTTAAAATTAAGTGTTAAAACACACCCGCCTAGATATATGGATAGATTTTGTTCATTTAAACACTAGCGGCCGTTGATGATACAATCTGTGAGCCGTTTAGAAAAGCACTGTATGGTATATTAGAAACCTGATGAAATACCTTGCGGTATGATTCGTATTTTCACTGGCTCTAGTTATGCCTAGATTAAAATAACTTCTTATGGTTATGACACATTTACGGTCAATTGTGCAGTGTATTGATTAGCTTTATAACACGATTCTAATGTAGTAGTTAATAGCTTCAAACCACTGTAGACTGTATATATACGACGCAGTGGGAAAAATAGATTCAGAACTTAAAATTTGAACATTGATTCGTGAAATTGCGCCGTATTATTGCGTAAGCAAATCGTTAAATCCGAGGATAATGCACTCTTTCATTTCGGAAACTAAAATGGAGCATGTTGGAATATCTGTTTTATTGCGTATTGGGTGAGCTTTTTTCTATAAAACGGGTCAAATTCCTTGTTATAATAATCATTATTCATATTGTGATCGCACATACAAGCACTATCCAGGCTTCACCCTGCTTAGCGTCAAACATTCGACGAGATTGAGTACACTGGGTGATTGTTGTGTGCTGCAGAGGAGAGTGCAGCATTTTGTTGTACAATGCTCCCCTTCATTATGTTGCACTGACCAGCGTTGTGCAGTGCGGTCGTGAAACTCAAGATCACATCTGGTGGGGATGCTATCATTTAGCAGTGGATTGTCAGACAGCTGCACATCCATACATACTGTGATAATATTGATGGGTTCAAGTGACCTGCTATGAATGAAGGAATTATATGTGTGGCTGGGTACAGCCGTGTGGTTTTTTTTTCTGTACAGTAAAACCTTGATGTAATGGACTAATATGGGGGGAAGGGTGTCCGGAAGTCCGTTAAAGCCTGATGTTTATATGACGATCTTGTATACAGAATAATGACCGTATCTTTTAACAGCCTATATTATTTGAACACCATTTAACACAGTAATACATGTATCTAATAGCAGAAATAAAAAAAAATACTCGACAATATTACACAATGCAGACTGCGATTTTAGAAGTAGCGGACAGCGTCCCTTGCCTCTGAAGTCCGTTGAATCGAAGTCCGTTGAATCGAGGTTTTCCTGTTATTGACTTCGCCGTGTGACTGGGTCTGGTCTGCAGGAGGGACAGTGGCACCGTCAAGGAGGAAATCAAGGCATTCCTGGCCTGCAGGCGGATCTCCCAGGCCATCGTGGGGCAGGTCACAGGTCAGTCCACCTTCGGAGCCACTCATTCCGCCTGGTCATTCTTACTTGATGAGCACAGGGGATTGTGAGTGGCACGGACCTTAAGCCCCTGGGTCACTGCCCCTCCGATACACATGCGGTGTTCGAGCTGTACTCACTACTGTCATGCATAAGTTGATATTGGATCAATAGCGAGATTTGCGTTTCGTGTAATTTTTGGTTGTTGATATAATTTCCCTGCTTTTTTCCCGATGAAACCCCCATAAACCCTTCCCATGTAACACGTCTGCCACCTTTATGAGCCATTTTGGCAAAGTCGCCATTGAAAAAGAACATCTTGGCGAAACGGGCCTCATCCGAAATTAACTGGCTGACTGACCGACTGACTTGCCAACCGTCAATTAGAGGTATAACGATGCATTGATTCATTGGATTCAAGTATTTTTTTGCTTATGATGCGAATGTCGAATATTGCGTGGGAGAAACTTTGAAAGTTGTATTCCACACTATAGTCCACCAGAGTAGATGTCGGTGATTGTGAAAACATAATGCATTTTTGGCCTTGCATAGCATTTACATGAAATTGCATTTAAAGATGCGGTACAGAACGGTGGACATATCTCATGGTGCAAAATTGTTGACGGTTCATAAAATTGCAATAAATCTTTACAAGTCTGTTGTCAACGTAGAGAGCCCACCGAGGAAAAGCAGAGCGGAGTAGAATGGCTAGGCAGTTATGCTGAACAAATTCCAAGTGTTACACAAAATATGTAACATTTTATCGGTACAGAGGTTAAAACGTATTGCCAGCCAACGGTCCCAAGTTTACACTTTAACCTCTGGCTTTGCATTTTAGTGCTTTTATTACCAGTTAAATTCTCATACGAGTCTCGGCAATGTGAGTTTTTTTTTTAATTTCCATTGAGACCACAGTTGGGGTGAGAAGGGGGCATCTCTCTAGCATTCCACATGCCTGCCAGTGGGTGCTGAACCTTACCACCTATGGCTTCACTGAGCTCTGCAATGCTTTCGATGACAAACAAATAAAAAGCAGTTTTAATATCCTCAACACAATCTGACTTGTGTGATGAATTGCATTCATAGGTGCTAATTGCTTGTCAGAGGAAGAGAACGGCCAGGTTTGGTTAACCCTGTGCATCCTTGGCATCGTGAAAGCTGTGCTCCACTTGCCTGCGTTTGCAGGAATCAGCCAGAGCTACATCTCACAGTGGCTGCTGCAGCACGGGCTGGACATGAGCGATGGGAAGAAGAGGGCATTCTATCGCTGGTACCTGCTCGAGAAACACAATCCAGGTATGGAGCCACTGCACCGTACTGCTTGTGTACCTCTGTCGTAATCACCATCGCCTTACAAGTTCTTTTGTTGCAGACAGCCCTTCAACATTTCGAGATATAATAGTCAGTGCTGGCCTTACAGGCGGCGGGCATTGGCCTCTCTTCTTGCTCCAGACTGAGGGGCTTCTGGCATCTGTTGAGCTTCCGGACATCGTTGTCTTTCAGCTCCTCGGCTTCGAAGTGTTTGGTAGAATTTGCAGGTAAATACCGAGTATTACTTGACAGAGATCGCGACGTGAACGCTTCTACCTTGCTCCCCTCGTGCGCCGTGCACTGTGCAGGAGCGACCTTGAGCATGCGGCCTGCGCCCAGCCCCCAGCAGCAGCAACAACAACAGCAGCAGCAGCAGTACCAGCAGCAGGACGAGATGGTGGACTGGCGCATGGGCACGCCCGCAGCTCTGCGCGTGCGGCGCGGCAGCCGCTTCACCTGGCGCAAGGAGTGCCTGACTGTCATGGAGAGGTTGGTTTCACCGTCTCATCATCATCGGAACATCTCACAGACGTCGGTTGCGTGCGTTTTTGCCCGGACATTGCCAGCGGTGGCGGGGTGAGGATTGGGTAAAGCTCACTGTACGGCCCACGGCTGCGTCGATGGCAACGCGAGGCCTCGTCGCTTACAGTCGGCCCGCGAATGACGTTTTATCGGTTAATGCAGGCATTTTAGCTGCAAGGTGATTGTGTATGGGTAGGGAATGTTTTGGACCTGATCGCGCTGTTTCTCGTATTTTTGTCCATTGACACGCCCCAGCGGTACTCTGTGTGCCGCTTCTTAAAAAGGTTTGTTGTTTGTTCTGTAAGGCAACCCTGGTTATCGCCCCGTCTGCTTCACGGTGGAAGTTAACGATCCCCCGATGTGAATTCACCGCTGAATGTTACCTTAGCAAGCGTGAAGTCTGTAGTGATGTCGGGGTTAGAAGGCTGGACTTTCACAAAGAAAATAGAAAACAAGCGTGTAACCTTTCAAATGTGACCTGCGTATGAAAGTTTCTGAAAATTCTTGAAATGTCATGCAAGGATAGGGGGAAACAACTTGTAACTTAAAGAGTAACTGTCACAAGTGTTGAAGATGTGGTTCAAAAGAGCGGTGGTTACAGTGGGTGAGGCACGTGTGTGGGATGGAGAGGGGCAAATTACAAGACATCGGCTGGGCACCCAGCAATCGGGTGAGCGAGAGAAAAACCTAAAGCCAGATGGTGGAAAGCTCCAAGAGTGGGCTTTCAAGATCGGATATCGATTTTGCAACAACCCCACGATAAAGCAAAACGACAGAAGCGATGTCGAAATATAATAACATCAATGGTATTCAGCTTGATGTCCTCATGACTTTGACATTACCAAGCTCAAACGTTGAGCAATGGGTTCTTTCTGCTCGCATTATTAAAAAAGAAAGGACACACTGCTTCAGCGATTGTTCTTCGAGTTCCTTTGTAAACCAGTTAAACCAGACTGCGTTCTGTCTCTGTGGCTATAAATACACTTAATGTCTCGTGTGTGTGAAATTGCTCAATTGTATATCGTGAGGTTTCCCTAATTGTCGATGATTTATGCTTGCAGCTACTTCAGTGAAAACCAGTACCCGGATGAGGCGAAGAGGGAGGAGATAGCCAACGCTTGCAATGCCGTCATCCAAAAGCCCGGTACGTGTGCCTTCCCAGCATGCTGACTGATGCCCTTGCCCGGTATAAAATAACTCCGCTGGACCTTAGGTACCATGTGGTAGCACTTGACTTTAGGGAGGGGTAATTGCTGTTTCAGTTTTAGTGTAATTGCCTCTGAAATGTCCCAGTGACATCCCTCGAGGAAACGCACGCATGGCAAACAATGTCAGGTTTGGTGTTATGGTTACCAGGCAATTAAAGTCATACATTTTGAAGCTAGTGGTCAAACGTCATAACGGCAGCTGCTACCTTTGCACGTACATATTACGTACGCACTCGTACTTCAGTTTTCTTCACGCAAGTCATTTCGACAACAGCCGATCTTTAATTTTAGAAGTGCGCGTGCCGACGCGGTCGCCGTAAACTTTCCACGGCCCGGGCGTCGTGGAGCGTCGTCCGCCCGGCTCCCCGTTTGACGCGTCGCCCTTCGCTTCGTTACAGGCAAGAAACTGTCCGAGCTGGAACGAGTGACGCCGCTCAAGGTGTACAACTGGTTCGCGAACAGGCGGAAGGAGATCAAAAGGCGAGCCAACATAGGTACGCCCTCGAGTTCATGTGACCGTCGCTTTACTGCATCTTGTTTCGCCAACGCGCCTTACAAATAATCCAGCGCCCAGCGTAATTACCGCTGAGCCATTGTAACTCTTGAGAACGGTTTAAAAAATAAAAGAACCCTACTTGACGCCTTTGTCGGTGTATCGATGTAGGTTGTTACGGCTCGGCGTATGAGAATTGCTGTTGTTAAGAGCCGGTGTGGGCTCGCATGTAACGACTCACACGTGTAGACGTATATTACAACGTGGAATTGATTCGGAAGTCTATTCCGAGACCGATTTTTGGAATCCATCCATTTTCTAAATCGCTTGTCCTGGTGAGGGTCGCGGTGGCATCAGTCCAAGGAGAGTGGACCAGACATCCCTTTCCTGCAATCGATCCAAACAATTAGAATAGGTGAGCCTTAGGCATAGCGTACATTTCTTTTGTTTTGTTAGTAGTGTTTAATGGGAGCTCTTTTGTTGCATTTAGATTCTGAAAGTGAACTTGTGTTTTAAAAGTTCGGTAGACCACTGCTCAAAGCGGTGTCGTGACGGCGCGGGTTCCCACCATGCAGTGTCGTAACAGCGTGTTGGTGTTTCCCAAAGAAGCAGCGATACTGGAGAGTCACGGCCTGGAGGTGCAGAGTCCCGGCGCTCACTCCATCTCGGACGACGTGGAGGGCCCCGAGTACTCGGAACAGGTGCGCCGGGACGGGGTACCGGGAGGACTTACGGTGCCGTTGGCCGTGACCTGCTCTTATAATGACGTCTGCTGCCCAAGCACACTTGCATTCAGTGCGGTGGCTTCAAAGTACCCTTGCATTCTTTCAAGCTCGCAATTATTTATTGTGCTGCACTGCCCCCTGCTGACGGCATGCCCTGCTGTATTCACAGACCTCGACCGACTTTACCAGACTTTATGCCAGGAGCTAGGGCAGTTTTTCAAATGCCAGGCTTGGCGACCATTCTCTCTCTTCCCGCCACCTCCGCACAATTACCACTTACCCATGTCCCGGACACTCTAGTCCCTGACACTCTAGTCCATGACACTCTAGTATTTCATAATAATAATAATTTACATTTATAACGCGCACGTATTCATTCAATGTCGAAGATCTTCATTCGACGAGAGAAGGACTCGCAGGCGCGAGGAAAATACAGAGAGGCGTAGCAGGCAGCCAGGCGGTTTTTGCCGGCGCCATATTGCCACACACTGCTTCCTATATATTATGATGTTATCGGCCAAATAACCCATGAATCTCGAACCCCTGAACCTCTAACCCACAACCCGTCTGCCCCGTATCGACAGGACGAGAGCCAGAGCGAGCACCAGCCGGACCCCATCTCGCTGGCGGTCGAGATGGCGGCTGTAAACCACTCCATCCTGGCGCTCTCCAACCAAGGTGGGGGCGGCGGCGGCGGCGGCGGCGGCGGGGGCGGCAGCGTCAAAATGGAGGCACCCGAATTCGAGTGACGCGACCGACAACGGAGCGATGCCGACGGAACGTTTCCGAAAAGCTACACGCGCGCCGCGCCGGACGGGAACATCCACCGGCGCGACGTCTCCGGTCGCGCGCGCAGCCAAAGACGCGCGCGCGGAGCGACGGTGTTCGACGCTTGTCGTAGGGATCCTTATCGGGCGTGCGTAGGCTGCCGTTTCCTACAAATTGCCTTAACGCCACACCCCCGACGGTGTGTGTTGTTCGTACGCGTCGGGACTCGTCCGACCGACCGACCTGCTGGACGCCTCGTCGTACGCGGACCTCTGGTTTTAGAACGCTACGGATGTTGACGACGGCAGTGCTGGAAAACATGGGTTACATGCTGTACTCGCCCCCCCACCCCCGGTGTAAAACCGGACAGGCCGAAGCCCGTCTGCCGGGATGTGTGTTTTTTTTGCACTATCGGATGCCAAACATTTTATCCTCACATCTGTATGCTGAATCTACACGCTGCCGCGGATGAGAAATCACACGAGGCAACACTTGAATCAAACTCCAAGCGGAAAGCCCCGTGCGCCTGTTTATTTGTTTTTCAAAACTCTCTAGTCTCGCAGTCCGAAAGAGGGTGAAAAAAAAAAACAACCAACGATGACCACGAGAAAATGTAAAAATACGACCTGCATAGAATGCAAAGAATGATCCGTTTGTACACAAAAGTCAAGCACCTTTGCTAACATTGTGTGTATAATGTATACGTTGCCTTTATTTACCATATGCATAGGGTATGACCAATGCCTTGTCAAAGCGGTTAGGGCAGCGAGGTTTCGGCGGTGGCGTGATCGCCCCCCCTCCCCCCCGGCCCAGCAACACACCCAACCGAACCCCTCCGACCGGCCCGGGTGGTTCTTTCCCAGGTGCTGCCGGGCGAGGTGGGCGGCGGGCACCAAAGCCTCGGCTCCACGGCACCTTACCCTGACCCTGACCCTTACTTGCCGGCCGTGACCGCGCGGCGACCTCGGTCGCTTGGACACAAGGGAATGTACGCTAACCGCTCGGCCGCATCGCTCGCTCAGTCCGCCAGCCGAAGACGATCCGATTGTAAAGCGGGGTGGGGTGGGTGGTTAGGGGGGGGGGGCGGCGAGGAGGCCCTGGACTCGAGGGCGCGTGTAAATAAACGAGACGCGGCCCCCCCTCTGGTCGCGAGGGCCTGAGCCCTCGACCGTGAAAATTAACCAGGTGGTCACGTATTGTTATGTTTAGCGACGCTGCTTTCTTGGCTGTAGGGGCATCACACCTGGCTGCCTGGTCCATTCTGTCGGCGTTAACCGTGCGTTTCATCCGCTCTTCCCGACATCGCGCCCGTCCCTCACCAAATATGGTGGAGGAAAGATCCGTCAGGGGGGGCACCTCCTTGTGAAAGAGCATTTTACAACGGGGGAGGGAGCGGTGGTGTATTGTGCACAGATTTATTTTATTCGTGCTGTACTGTCCAGTCGGTTAACATTTGAAAAAGCAAAACAAATGTTCTCCACATTTCACTGTAACGGTTGGGTCCAGTTGTTTTATTTCAATCTAGGGTGCTGTGCTAATTTACTTGACAAGGTATTGATCCAATCTCTTAATTACCTTTGGTACAGTGGGTCCATCTGATCGGCATATTGCGGTTTGTAAGGTGACTTACGGCCACTTTTCTTCAATATTTGTATCGTCAAAACGTCACTTGTCCATTTTCTCCCCCACCTGTTCAGTATGTTATCTTACGCTCAGCCTATTCTCTCGTATGCAGGATCGCCATTTATCCTCTACACGACTGAGTACGAACGCAGGGCGGATGCATGTGCTTGTTGTATCGAGATCAGCCCAAGTCTCCCGTAATTCGTGTAACTTCTGTGTGGCCACCCTCACTCTGATTCCCTTCCTTCTGGCTCCTGCCCCCTGTGGAAACAGACACCGGCTCCGTGCAGCTCACATCGTCTGCTTGCTCCTTGTGTGTCTCTCTCTCGCTCACTCTTCCCTATCCTCCCATCCCCGACATCTGGGTGCAGACAGTCCTTCTCACCCCCCCGTCCTCACCTTCCTGCCACGTGCTTCTTCCTTCCGCCTTTCTTTCTGCTGTGGATTTTGAGCCGTCTTGTCCGTCTTGGGTCTTCTGTCCTGGCGTACCCTTACCTCTCCCGTTCATTCTTCCCTCTACTCCCCTTCGGTCGGTGTGTCATGGGTTAAAAACGTTTTCTCGAGTTGTAATAGTAATCATGCGCAAGTAACGAAGTAATTAAGGACACGGCTTGATCTGGAACATGGTCAAGGATGAGCAGAGGTTAGAAATAAGTAGGTGAAATAGCGAAGTTTTTAACAAAATATGTCGAAAGATTCTTCTTCTTTGCGATTCTTCGAAGCGCGATGTTAAATTACAGTTTCCCATTTTCTTACACAGCCCCTTGCATTTTCATTGAACTCTGCAAGGTCTTTTGAGCTGCAGAGGTTGGGTAGTAGAGCACAGACGGGGCTACAAGACCGGCCCAACCACCTGTGAATGTGGAGAAGCAGACCATACTATGGAACACTGCCTTGTCTGTGCTCTACTACCCAACCTCTGCAGCTCAAAAGACCTTGCGGAGTTCAATGAAAATGCAAGGGGCTGTGTAAGAAAATGGGAAACTGTAATTTAACATCGCGCTTCGAAGAATCGCAAAGAAGAACAAAATATGTAGGCTTTTTTTTTCCCAACAGTGATTAACACTTAATGAATATGACTAAATCTTACTCCGCTGATGTAACCTTGGTTTTTAAGCTTGCCATCTCCTCCTTGCATAGCCTAAAAAGACAAATGCGCTGCCTTTAGAGCAGGCTCAGCAACTGGAACATTCACGAGCTAGAATTAGACTAGTTGATTCAAGTAAATCTTGCCACAGTCTGTTCATATTGGGCACCGAAATAGTACCAAAATGTGCTGTTTGCCGTCGAAGGGATATTAAATACCCTGTAAACTCTGCCAGGAGTAGATGCTTATGTGCCAATGCCCAGGCCAAAAAAATAAATAACACATTTCCTTTTGGGAAATGCTTATGCTTTTATAGATAATAATAATAATGCGTTTTTACATTATCACCTTAGGTTTTTCGTTGTTGAAATTAGATGCACGTTGTGTCATCACCCAGTTAAATAAAGTAAGATAAATACTGTCTTTGCCAATCGCCAAACCACTTGGAGCCCGAATAGTACTTGGGTGATCACCGTGTACAAACGGGCTGTCTGGGGCTTGCGGGGTTATACGTGGGCAGCAGTGGGCAGTGCAACAAAATCCATTACGTGTATCGTACTGCACTGCTATGCTCCTATGTCCTATACTCCCTCGCTTTCACCAATCCGCACTGTCCGGCGGGATGAAATATGGTCGAGTGACCTCCACGATTCGCACGTGGGGAAGGCCCTAATTTAGCGGTAGACCGACAAAAGGGCTGTAATAATAATAGCATTTTATAAAGCGCCTTTCACCCGAGGGTCACAAAGCGCTGCACCTATAGTTGATTGGGTTTTAATGGAAATGAGACACGAGCGTTTGCTCCAGTCCGGCCGCGAGCCGTGTTGTGTTACAGGAACAGCTGTGAGGACAAGCGGCGACAGACGTCTAAATCGCCCCGCTTGCTGCAAATTAACCGTCGCCTGGGTTTCGTAGGAATAAAAAGTAATACTCCGTAGACTGCTTCGGTTACTACTAGTGTGTCGCTATACCATTTTATTCAAGAGCTTATGACGGTACCGGTCTTTCGGAGAATACTTTTTCAAAATTATAGCAAAAATCTTGTGATCTGCGTACGTCCGAAGTTTGTGGGTTATTGGCGGTTTGTGACTGTGCCCGTAACCGTGGCGAACCGTGGTAGGTTGAAAACGCTTCGGGTTTTTGTGGTCTAACCTGCTCGTGTCTCCGCGTATGAATGCAGACGATTGGATTTCAGGTTGCATCCTTCATCATGATCATTCTCTTTAATTATTGATCCGTTTGCCCCTCGCTTAACCCGTTCCCTTGTCCTTACCATAACTTGCATATGTATTGGCGTCTGTTAGTCCTTGTCATTGGGGAAATCCTGATTGTTAGGCATGCAACGATGCATTGATGTACGAATACACTCGATTTTTTTACACTCACGACACATGCCTCTAACTGTAAATGTGAGAATCGATTATAATGTGTGAAACATTTCCACACGTGATAAGCTACCGTTATATATTCTGGTTCATAACGTGAACAAAAGTGTGCTGACGAGACAGGAAATTGCTCAAAATATTTGCCTGTAAATTCTATTCTCGAAACGACTTTCGACCCCCGAATGATGACCGTTCATCGAATCACGTTCAGAACGAATCGTTGCATGCCTGATCACTATTCACCATAGCACCTTAATCTTGGGCTCCACAAGACTGTGCTTAAAAACCAAAGTTTTGGCTGCGGAGGGCAGTGCTGCCCACTCGGAGCAGCTCTCTCTCGGTCACGCATTTCGCGCCGTGGCTCTGGGCCGAGTCTGCGTCTCAGCTCTTCCTTGCGACCTGGGCTAGGTTGTTCTCTCCTCTTTGGCCACAGGTCCTTATGCCGGCGTGAAGGCTGACTTGGACCAGTAGAGCGTTTGGGCGGCGGGGGGGCGGGGGTTGGGGGTACCACCCGTTTACACACTGGGATCAGCCCGAACCCGGCAGCCGGAGTTTATGAAGCCTCTTTAAATCGCAAGCTGCCGCATCGCGGTAAGCCATCGTGTCGTTCTGCGAGGCATCGCCGTGCCTAAGAGTAAAATCCACGTTACTTAGTTTTCTACGACTCGCTGAAGGTTTCTTTCAAATGTATCTATATTTATACGTATGTTAAAGTTCATTTTGTTGGGGGGGGGAACTATTTAATTAAATTGTTATTTTAAATGTTTCTTGTGCGTGCGTGCGTGTGGTTCTTGTGCACTGCTATGGTCTGGACAAACTGAGTTTGATTCTTTGGCAACTGATATCATCAGTGGTGGTACATTGTATCTAAATTGGTCTTGGGTGCTTCGCAGGTCAACTCACCTTAAATGAGTACCTGAAACACAGCGTTGACGCTGCGTTGGGGAGACAAAGGTGACTGCACCATACCACCCCCTCGTGTTGTGCCGGCTTTAGCAGGTGCTTGCTGTCGCAGAATTTGCCCCGACAGTCTGAGAGGCTATACGGGGGAGCTTGGTGTGTGTGAAGTCTGACGTCTTTTGCGGTAGTCTGCATCTCAGTGACTTAGCGCACAGTTGCGCTGTGCAGAATTTCTGGGACTAGGTGCCACTGTGATGAGGTTGATCGCTGCCGGGTTTGGGCAGGAGCCCCAAAATAAATACGGTTTTCCCCTACTGCGCACCCCGTCAATGTCATTTCGCCTGATTTTCTGTGCCGACTGAGGACCCACTGTACACTCACACTGGGGCATTGACTGTTCAATCAGAATTTCTTTACAATAAATGCGTTGGTGGTATTTGTAGTATAACGGGCTTATAGTATTACACTGTAACGTATTTACAGACTTGCAAAGGTTCAGTTTAAAAAAACCTATGATTTTGATACTAATGTGTTAAATTTGTGTAACGTTTAGTCGTGTATTAATTTTTAAAGCGGAACTGTTATGGGGGGGGGGGGCGGTTGGGAAATAACTATAGATTGTGTTGCAGTCTTGTAGGTTATGAAGTTTATTGAAATCTAAGTTTAGTTCTTTGTATTTTTTCTAAAAAGATAGTTATTTTTACTAGCATTGTTCGTAGCTATATGCTTATCTACTGGTCATCAAGTAAAGTGTTATCAGGACTTGTCATGTTGCATATGCTTGGATAGTGTAAACTATAAACGGATGGTTAGACGGAGAGTAAAATTACCAGTGGGCTGAGCATGAGCATTCCTTCCAAACACTGTCCTGAATTCCTATCCTGTCATACGTAATGCCGATTTTCCTAATTGTGTTTTTCTATTGCTAACATCTGCCCAAAAAGTATCAGATCAATAGCTAATACACTTAAGAAATATGTTTTTGTAATGTGCTGTCAACTTAGTCATGCTGTTGCCAAGGCAGTGCTTCACACGATCTGGTGTTCCTACATGGCAAAGCTGTATTAATCACACAACCAACTCTGATTGTGTCGCCTTCCAGTCATCCCACCTGATGCGTGGAATTTATAGGAAACCCTTTATGAAATAATCTGTTTTTATTTCGTGCAGTACTGCAATATCACTGCAAGAGTACTGTGGCTTCGCATCATTGATACTGCTTTAAATCGACAACCATGTGTTCAGATAATGGCACAGCTTTCTAATAATAAGGCAATTGAACACTTAGGAGGGCAATTCCAAACTGTCATGTAATGGCATACACTGGTCTAATTGCACAAGCATCTTTTTTTTTACACTCAATGCCACTGCTGTGGAGCATTATGTACGGAACGTATATTTGTTAGGAGGTATTACTATTCGTTTCGATCTACCACTAACATAATTATTTTGATGGGGACAAAAACGTGCTGTTGAAGAATGTGTGCAACCAATGTGAACTTGAAGATGGCTGTGTAACAAGCATTTTGAAGGAAATGTTTGTTTTCAAAAATATGAACTGATACTACTGCGTTGGACTTCACGGTTATGCGGTATAGCCCTCTGATGTGCATTCGGGTCGTACTGCGTCTTGTTTGGCATGATGTCCCATGTTTCACACAACGTGTTGGGGGAGCTTCTTCATGACCAGAAATGTAAGCAGCTCTCCCTGCACGTGGAGTGGGACTAAATAGGTTCTCAGAACGTGGAACAAAACGGTTAGACATTTTTCTGAACAACACACGGCAGTATAAATCAGAAATGCCTTGGAGAGCTATCAAAAAAATGCTTTAGAGAAGGATCGCGTGGGAACTGTATGTTGAGAGTGACATTGGTGGGACATTGCATTCGTGGAAAAACCCCATAACTTTGTTTTAAAACTAGTTTTCAAACCAGCAGGGCTTACCACCAAAAAATATGGCCGTGGATCACGTACACTGGCACAAGTTATATGATGTTGCAAATTTGCAGCTTTAGGATAAAGTTTTCCCAGGCATGGGTCATTTTAAAATGCTTTTAGTCATTGTCTCAAAGGCCAAATGAATTATTTAATTACATGGAAGGTGGCCCAGAACATATTTGGTTGTCATGTTCAAGGACATACTCTTCCATATGTAGCTGCCTTTTAGTTTGAGAGAGTTTGAGATGGCATATATGTAGTGCGTTTTTATTTTGATATTTGGTTTAACACTATTCTACTGTGCTATGTTTTGCTTTTTATTGTGTGGTTTAAAAAAAGAGGCATTTGGATTATTTTGTTTTGCGTGGTTGCAACGTTTCATCCAGTACCCTGTATGTTGTTCGCTGCTGTGTAAATAAAGTGTAGCGGCCTCCTATATACACAGCGTGGCTTCATTATTTGCATGCACTGTTGAATGGGTTAAATAGGTCTGCATTTTAATCACGAGCAAGCACCTGGAATTGATTTCATGTGCTCCACACCCCACCTGCCAATAGCGTGATTAGATTTGAAGGTCTGTTTTCACCACCCAGGTTTCTGAGCAGCAGTACTGGATTTTGTCGGGTGCAAGGTGTGAAGTTGTGAACTATTAGGATGCTAGACTTGGTCTTTTATTTTCCCTGGCTGCTTAATCCATCACGAGCTGGTACCAAACTGTCTTCTGGATGGGTTGAGGATTTTAAAAATAAATATAAAGTAAATGAAAATGTATAAAACTGCATTGTAATCGATTGCCCTATTGGCTTTCCAGACCGATATTATCCAGCTGCATTTGATTAAACAAGCAAACTTGCGGACCCGTTTTGACATTGTGGGTCTCATCAGCAGTTACATTTGTAAAGCCAGCAGTTTTATTTCGGGTGCAACACCGCGCTCGGTCCATCGTGCGGCGCCACCACTAATTGCAATGGAGCGTATGGATAGAATATAATAATAATAATTTATATAGATGTTTATTCTTATTACAGCAGAAAAATACCCAGTGAGCTTGCAAGCTCTTTATGGGATTCCTGCGACACAACACACACTTTGACGAAAATAATTTAAAATAAGAAAACAACAAAAAACATTTACACAGCATTTGCACAATATTTTCAAATAAACAAGTATAAATACGCAAAATTGCACACATTTCTCAAATAAACAAATATACTGTTATGCATTGCGATGGTGAAAAAAACTAAAAACATATGTAGCGTAATCAACGTTGAGAGGGAATAGTGCAACATTTGGAACATTTCAAACACGAATCACAAAATCAAGATTTGCAATCACAATCAGGCAGACATTTCAATTCCAACTGGGATCTAAGGTATTAGACGGTAGTAACTAGCTTCAAGCGCATGGCAATATTGTTCCAAAAACGTGGCGCAGCCGCCATCTTGAAGTGAACCTAGGAACATTGAGCAGAAAGTACTTTGAGCTTCGAAGGCTTACTTTGTTAATCTGTATGGTTAACAAATCCTTAACATATTTTGCTGTTCTGTCGGGATAGCCGTGTCGAGCGCTGCTCCCCTCTCCCTATTGTTATCATTTCACACATCGTGTGTAATATGTAATAACAAATGTTATTTCATACTCGCCGGATTATGAGACGCGTTGCCGCTTGTGTTTTATAGCAAAGGTTGGGGCGTGCGTCTTATAATCCGGTGTGACCAGATGTTTACATTTATCGACATTGGGCGCAAATGTGGCCCTCGGGTGAAAGGCGCTATATAAATGCTATTATAACTGCAATAGTAAAATATACATAAATTAATTACATTCGCACATTATTTTGATAGTCTCCCCCATTTTACTAACATATAGAAAAATATACAAGCAATATTGAGACACCTTGTACTTTATTATATAATTTACACGATGACATCCATTACATTAATTAACCGTGTTAAAGCCCACCGGCCTGGAAGGGGGAGGTGGTGCGCGTCACTTAATTGTAGCGGTGATTCGCCGGAAATTATTCTCATTGCAGGTGGGCGGCGTAGGGATACCGAGCTATATATAATCATTGCGCACCGGGGACTACTTCTCTTCAACTTTTCCCTCAGCTTGGTCCCTGCTACACGTGCTCGCTTGAAAAAGAGTCCCTGTGGGGGGTTCTTTTTTAACGCACGTAAATAAACACATAAAAACTAAAAAAAATCACGGAGTAACTCGAAAAAATCTCTTCAAAAATTAGAAACAGCAGTTTTGTCGCCACACCGCCGCGCTCGTTGCGACACCGCCCAGGCCCTGCGTATCGACCGAGAGCCAGGCAGCCACCGACCCTCGCCTAGTTCTCCCTGCGGGAATCTGCGCGTCTACTCCCCCCCCCAACCCCCGGCTGAGCCAAGCGGCAACACCACCCTGCCACCGCCATGAACCCGAGCGGACCCAGTTACCCGATGGCGTCCCTGTACGTGGGCGACCTACACCCCGACGTGACGGAGGCCATGCTCTACGAGAAGTTCTCTCCGGCCGGGCCCGTGCTGTCCATCAGGGTCTGCCGAGACATGATCACCCGGCGCTCTCTGGGCTATGCCTACGTGAACTTCCAGCAGCCCGCAGACGGTACGCATCGGTGACCTTGCCTGTTCTCGTCGCCCGTCGGCCTTCATCTTGATCATTATCATCATCGCAGTAATCACAGGAGGGCGGATAAAATGTGTTGCGGGTTCGATGTTGCGTACGCTGTTCGGTACAGTACAGTGCTGTACTGTATGGCGAACGCGTTTTACTGGTTACAGTTCAGGCCCGCTGTGCCATCGTTTTACGAGGCACATTGCTGTCTTGTGTAGTGTCCTAGATTTATCAATCCGAGGTGGGTATTTTGACCCAACTCAAACATGTTTAACGACGTATCCCATTAACTGATGGTGGTGTTGTTGGGGCAGTCCCCAGACCAGTGTGCTAGCGGGCGGTGCTGATAGGGTATTGCCTAACCAGTAGGGTTAGGCTATCCCTTAATATCCTAAGCTTTTCCCTCTAGCGGTTTCTAGGAGTTAGGACAGTCTTTAGACTAGTGTACTAGCCCCTGCTTTCTAGTATTTCCCCTTATTTCTACGCCTCTAGCGAGGAGATCGCTTTATGTAGACACCCAACTCAAACACGTTTAAGAGAAAGGCCTAAACCTTGAAATGCTTAGGGTATTTAGGGTCCGGGTTTTCCTACGGCCTAATGATAGTTAAAGGTTGGGACAGTCAATAAACTGGGTCCCAGTGTATTATAGCACAGTATATATTTCCCTCTAAAGCGTGTGTCGTGTGTAGGAGATTTGCGCTGTAATTCACAGCCCTAATTTAATCAGTGCTCGAAATAACCAGCTGCCTGATGCTGCACAATACGTTCCCTGGATTTGTCTGCTAGAAATGTCATGCTTATGGCGAATCCTAGCTCCAAAACTAGATAATTGGTAGACCTGCGCCAGCATGCAGGCTGTTTACAAACTTCAGCAGGTCTGTAAGGGTTAGGGGCTGTCTTCATACATATTTTGCCAAGTCGTCGTGTCGTCAGGATTAGGGGTTTCTGCGAACCTTATCCATGATCAAGGTTTTGGCTGCCCTGAAGCCATATCTCATACTGGTGTCAGAATTAGGCCCTGTGTCTGTTTACCAAGCTACAGTGTGTTGGCGTGCTCGGCTATTCCTAGACCTAACCCAGACCCAGTGGTCAGGGTCAAAGCAAATCTATAGCCCCCCCTCCCAACCTTAGCAAGTAGAGTGTTGGGCGAACAACTAAGGAACGAGTGTCCCTCGTCAGTCAGATGCAGCCCCTCTGCATGGGTTTCCTGCTCGCAGATCAGAGCCCATAAGGCACAGTGCCGCTCTAGCCCAGGAGAGACAGCCCGGGATGCATCGCCGTCTCTCCCGCGCCTGTGCTGTCACCGTAGCTGCTGCATGTGTCTGCCAAGAAGCCTGGCAGCTGTTCCTTAGGTGCCGCCGCTGCTGCGTTGTAATATTTTTTTTTTTAGATTACTCTGTTACAGTTTTATATTATTACCGTCCTAATATATAGTGGGTGTGGATGGGCAGGCACAGTGGTTAGCGCACTGTATTACAAACCCTGGGCACCCTGGGTTTTATTCCTGGCCACGGCTACCGTTTAGTGGCGAGTGATATCTTAACCGGTCTGTCCCGCCGCCCCCAAACACCCTTTACCAACCCGCACCGACTCGCCTGGTGAAGTGTGGTCAAACACGCCGCACAACCACGTAGGGGAGGCCTTAAACAGTGCATTGACAAATCAACTGTACATTGTGATTACAGCACATGGCGCACCACTGTTGCTTTGAGATCCTTTATACCACATTAACAAGTTCTTTTTGAGCAATTAGCTTGGGGTGTCTGGATAATTTAATATGAACTGCCTCAAGGGCCTTTGTGAAGACGAGTGTTGATACGCCCATCTCTTTCGAGATGTCTGATCAGCGTGGAAGAGCGGACCAAATAATCTCTGCCGCTCCGCTCCCTCTGGTAGCGAGGCAGCGGTGTGAGCAAACAATTGCAGTGCTGCGCCTTTGCCGTGAGCTACAGTGTGTTGCTCTGGTGCTATTGCAAGACGCCTCAAAACAACATTATCCACAAATTACATTTGAATACTCGGTTTACCCGTCACACAAATATGCCGCTTCGGGGCATTTTCACCCCCGTGATGCAGGCAAACGACACGGGTGTTCATTGCTCATTGAAATGCTCGCACGGGCTGTGGTTACATAAACAGATGATAAAACAGGGGCTGTGCTTGCGTGGAAAATAACTCGCTTAACTTACAACGTCAGCTGGACGGACTCTGGAAATGTTTGGTACATCGCGTGCCCTCATCTGCTACCCAAAACGACGAAGCAACAACATTGCATGTGGCAACTATCCCACGTGCTTAAAAGCCTCACACAGCAGGCGGCCCCATCAGAGACGTTGAAATTGATTTCTCTACACCTGGCCAGCAATTGCTTAATTTTGCCTGGTGCCATATTTGCAAACTAAATAAAGCGTCGGATATCCATCCACTCTTACCGTATCATCATCACCGTCTGGATTAGGTGTTTCCTCCTGGTTACCAGCCCTTTGGATTCCACTCCAGTGACTGTCTGGTAACCTGTCCAACACCCTCACAATTTGTCCCGTCAATCATAACCTCCTCCTGACGAAACATATTCTTGCCATTTTCTCACTCTGAACTTTAAAAAGTTGCTTACCCCGTATTTCTATGGATCATATGGCAGCCTTCAAAAGGACTTACGTTTTAAGGCCAGAAGGTAATTTCTACTTTCTTAATTAAAAGCCTTAAATCTAAACCACTAAGTGTTTACAAAACGGTGTGGTGTTCAGAAGTGCGTAAGTAGCCGTGTACCAAATGAGAGGCAGACCTAGGCATGGAGGTGAACAGAGATCAAAAGATTAACACGTGGAATGAAGATGAATTATCCACAGAGACATGGAGGAGAGAGACTGAGACACCAAGCGAGACAGAAGACGGACAACAGAGACGCTAAGAGACACCGAGACAGTGGGACACGTATATAGAAATGGAGACGCGCAATTGCGGGAATGTTTCGCGCTCTTAACACGTGTGTTTTGACAGCAGCTGCCGTTTATATTGGTGTTGACTCGACTGACTTTATTGCTCGGTCTGCATGTGCTGCTGCGTCCCACAGCTTGCGTCACGGCTATTAAAATAATAGGATGCAAAGTCAGTGGTGTACGTGCCTCAACCGGTCATTGTCCGTTATTTGTCGATGCCACTGCTTTCATCGCGTTGAGGCCAAATGTTGTCACTGCCTTCGTGGCAAACGTTATAATATTTCTTCTAGCCAGATGCAAACATTTATATTTCCGTTTGGCTGTATCGACTTGTAAGAGGTGGTTTGATTTTTATTGTGCCGATTTCAATAATGAGTTAATGTTTGGGTGGCGTAATGTGATAGTCTCAGCATTAACTATGATATGCTGGGAGCTACAGGTTCATTCAAAGTGGCACGTTCCTCTGGTCTCCTGCAGTGTCGTTGCTGGTGCAAACACACATTCCATGGTGAAATATCAGAAGGAACCAGTTGACGTTTTGCCAGTCACCCAAACGTGGTATAAACAACAACTTTACTTTTAAAACGTGGAGGAAGGGTCAGGTAAACGTGAGGCAGCAGCTTGGGGATTAGGCGAAGCCGATGGCAGGGGGGGAGTAATTGAAAGAAAGTAGGTCAGGGAAAATAATACAAATATGGCGTGGCAGGGATGCATTGGAGTGATACCAGAAGCCCCTCAGTCTGGAGCAAGAAGAGAGGCCAATGCCCGCGCGCCTTTAAGGCCAGCACTGACTATTATATCTCGAAATGTTGAAGGGCTGTCTGCAACTAAAGAAGAACTTGTTGCAATGGGAAACTGCCATATAGCCATCACGCTTCGAAGAATCGAATTCGAGCTTATGTCGGGTTAAATGCACCTTGCGGTAAGGTGAAGCGTGGGAGGGCCCTGCTGGCAGCCGTCACGCAACAGGTGTAAAGGATTAAACGACTAGGATGGCTGTCGCACGCGCCTGCCACCTGTGCTGCTCACAGTTTGTAACAGTCGCTGAGTACAGGCCCCCAAAGGCTCAGAACGTCAAGGGGTCAGCAACAAACAGCACCGGAAGTTGTAGGTGATATATAGATGTTTATTATTACAGCAGAAATAATACCCAGTGAGCCTGCAAGCTCTTTACAGGATTACCTCGACACAAACAAACATGCCGAATTGACAATAAGTATATATAAAAAACACGAATGAACCGAAACAAAAATAAATATTTACACACAGCATTGCACGTAGGTGACAAAATAAAAAAATACAAGGTAGCTAAAACAGTTAAACGCTGCGATGGGGGGAAACAATTACAGGCAGCTTATTGCACGACCAATTATAGGTAGCTTATTTCACGACCAACATTAACAAAGCGAGTAGGTAACACTTTAAACATTATTAGTAGGTAACGCTTAACACATTATTGTGAATCGAAGGGTTATGAGCTATGGTAGATGTTGTCTCGGCCTGTGTTTTGCATTGTCCGACGTCACGTTGATGCTGCATTAATGAAAATAAAAAACATGATTGTCACATTTATTTGCGCACTGTAAAAACGTCACAGCGATGTGTAAATTGATACGACGCGATTGCTGCACATGTCACTAGAACGCTGTGGCAGCTTGCCTGGGAGCTATTTAAAAGTATATATTTTTTTCTAATTTAACGAAGCTTCTCTCGTATCGCACAGCTCGGGACACAGCCGAGGATCGTGTGTACGAGGTTTGCGTTACACTTGTTAGACTTGTTTGCCGCCAAATTTCGCAACACGTGGGTAATCAAATTAGTGCACACGTGTTGAGAATTAACACAATTGATGTGATTACATTAGTTCCCGTGATGCCTATTCATAGGTACGCGCACGGCGATGACGTCACAACCCCTAATTACCCTCCCCTCCCTTATGTAGAGAGGGAATCGGGCCGGGTGTGTTTTCTCCAGAACCTTGGTTCCTGATAAAGCTGATTGCAACTATCAGAGAAACGTCGTACCTTCATTGTAAATGGCGTGGGCTCGGTCTCCAATATACCGGTGTGATGCTGAAGTAGTAAAGAATTGTCACGATTTGTTCACGTGACGAACCTGCCTAATTGGCTGCGGTTGGAGGCGGGTACTAATAATAATAATAGCATTTATAGAGGGCCTTTCACCCGAGGGTCACAAAGCGCTGCACAAGGCTGCGGAGAGAACGACATGTCAACAACGACAGAGAACGGAAAATCAGCAACAATTTTTTTGGGTTTTTTTTTTTTATAATCCGAGCTGTGGAGAGAACGGCATATCAACAACGGGGAGACAGAAAACTGAGAGTCAAAGGATAGCGATGAGTATACGATACTTTTTGACCTGACCTAACCCGTAAAAAGATGCAC
>JAZEWU010000036.1:1853462-1871076 GCA_036362915.1 Geotria australis
CGACTTCTGTCCCCGTTCCGGCTTTCACGCCGCGTCGCCCGCTCGCTCCGTCAGGTCATGTCGGAGGAGGGCCGCAGCAAGGGCTTCGGCTTCGTGTGCTTCTCCTCGCCCGAGGAGGCCACCAAGGCCGTGACTGAGATGAACGGCCGCATCGTTGGCTCCAAGCCGCTGTACGTGGCGCTGGCCCAGCGCAAGGAGGAGCGCAAGGCTCACCTGACGTCGCAGTACATGCAGAGGATCGCGGGCATGCGCGCGCTGCCGCCCAGCACCGTCATCGGCCAGTACCAGCCGGCGTCTCCCGGTGGCTACTTCATGCCAGCCATGCCGCAGGTGACTCAGCCGCGCACCTGCTGCCCGCTTTCTGTCCCGCGACGCGCTCCGTCATTGCTGTGACCTCGCACACGCGCGCTCGCACACGCGCCGCGTCGTCGCGAGAGAGAACGCGTTTCCGGCTGTGCCGCTCGTAGTAGTTGCTGAGGAGGCTGTGGCGTTGTGCCTAGGCGCAGACCCGCACGGCGTACTACGCGCCCAACCAGATGACACCGATTCGGCCCCAGCAGCGCTGGCCCACACAGCAGGTCCGCCCGCAGGGTAAGAGACAAGAAGCCTTCCCACACAGGCACACGCATGCGCACGAGGGACGAATTAATCTTCACTTTGGAAATCTCACGGGGGGGTGGGGGGACGGGGGGGGTGGGCTGGATGGGTGGATTTTGCGGGGGGGGGCCTTGTGGTTTTGTTCGCCGGCGCACGTTTTCACCGAGGAGCCGCGGTTCGTAAAAGCGAGGCTTGGCGCTAGGGGGCGTCGCGAGACCGCAAGGCAGGTCCGTCCGTGACTGGCTGCCGCGCGGAATTTCGCTTTCCCAACGTATATATGCGCACCACAAACCCAGTTGCATTCTCTTTCCCCCCTGATTTGCAGGGAAACTGAATTAATCGCGCGCCTTGGCGTTGGCCGGTCGTTTGGCTTGCGTGCGACCGCCGTCCTCTTATGACGGTCCCGTCGGCGGCAGAGCACTTGGGTTTTGCGGTTTGGCGATGATTTGGCACAGTCGCGCGTCGGTATCGATGCCTGCTAGAGTGCCCGGCTAGGTGCGTGCGTCTGCATTCGGCACCTGTGTCGGGATCCGGCGAATGACGAGCTGGTTGTCTGGCTCCGGTCGGCGTGCGGTAGGAGGTGCAGTACCTTTACTAGACAATCCTTTCCCTCCTCCCTGCGGTAGTGCATGCAGACGAACGACAGTCAGATTCCTTACCGTCAAAGAGTAGCGTGAACGGAACAAAACAAAAAAACAGATTTTTAGAACGCTCCTTTCGAAACCAATTTTTTTTTTTCTCAATCAACTTTTTTAACGGGACCATGATTTTAGAGAGCGCATCTCCCCGTGCGGAGACCAACTAACCGCGGTGCATATTGTGGTCCCTGTTGCTGGCTGAGGGCAGGTGGCTACCAGAACATGCAGGGAGGCATGATGAGGCAGTCGGGCACAAGGCAGCAGCAGCAGCAGCCCCCCATCCGGACGATGTCGCCCATCACCAACACGCAGATTGTGCGATCCATCCCCAGCGGACATCGCGTCGGTGAGAGCTGCCTTCGCGATTCTCTCTAAAGCAGCACGGAGGGAGGGGAGCAGGGGGGTGGGGCTGGGAAGGACCTGTGAGGGACATGGGCCAAACGCGGCCCATGAATGCGTATCGTGAAACCCGCCCACTCTCCATTTCATTCCGCCCACGGCCATGCGACACCTGCCGCGTTGAAACGACCCGCCAATTATATTTGTCCGTGGCTGCAAAAGTCTTATTGGGTATTAGAAGAGGAGTTTTTGACCTGGAAACTGTTTGTCGTTGGCGTGCTCATTCGCGTCTTCGGTCACTGCTAGCACCTCTCGCAGTGACAGAATTGACTCGGGTATGCGTGTGTGGCATGTGTTAACGCATAGTCGTTTTGGGCCCTTGGTTAGAAAACGTTCCCCTTCACCACCTCTGCTCCAAAGCGAAGCCAGTGGATTTCGTGCCGTGTTCGTCAAGTTACCCTCAGAGTAGACGACAGTTCATACCCCATTAATTCTCACCACAGTCGGCTCGCTGCAAGGAGCACAGAAGCACTTAGGGCAGTGTTATCTCTAGGCCTGCTCACAGCTGTGATCAGACAGCTCCCTGCCTTGGTACTGGGTCTGTAGTGTACAGGAGGCTCTCGCCGAACCGCGAGGGTTGCGTATCCTGACCAACGGTTTGGCAAATGCGCGAGCTGAGGCAAATTCGCGAACCGGTTAAGTGGACAAATCCACGAATGGGGGGAGAAAAGGAACTAGCGAGGCTCTGCTGTAATAATATATTTGGCGTGTTCGCTGGGTAGATTTGTAAATATCGGTGCGGGTGCTGGTCGGCTGCTCTGGTCCTCTCTCCGCATGTGGTCTGCGCTCCCAGCCCGGCGGTTTTCATGACGGCACGGCATGGCAGTTGGCACTTGGAGGCACGATCATCGTGACTTTGGTTGATGTTCCGTGTTCCGCTGTGTCTTTTTGCTTTTGTTTGCCGAGGTTGTTTTTCACTACTGTCCACTTCACTTTCTGAGTCTGGACTTATTTGTTTGTTCCCTCTCTTTATGCTCTTTTACTTCGAAACACATTCCCGTTTTTTTTACACTGGTTACTTATGTTTTACAATTAGCTCGTTTATTCCAAACCCGTCCACTGCAGCCTTGGCACAGACTCCAGCCTGGGCGAATTTGGCTGATGACGTAAATATCGGTATCGTATCAAATGGGGGCGCGAGTTTTTGGGCGTATGTTTGACGGGGTCTGGGTAAAATTGGGATTGCGCTTTGCGTTGCGCCCTTGAAGCGGTGCGCTGAACCGCCGTTATATTTTCAAAAGTGAAGTTTGATTCCTCCCTTGATTTGCAACCCGCTAAAGAAACACGAGCGCTCTTTCACATTCGCCGTTTGCGTTCATTCGTGCGTTTTTTTCCCGTGTTTTTTTATTTCCCCATCGCCGTCTCCACACGTCTTGCCGCGCGCGTCACCCGTCCTGGCCACGAGCTCTGCGTCGCGAACCTTTCGCCGCGCCTCTTTTGCTTCTCCTCCAGCCGCGACGCAGACACTCGGACCTCGGCCCATGCCCGGAATGGGACAGAGGAACGTGGGCGCCTACAAGTACGGCCAGCCGATGCGCAACCCGATTCACGGACACATGCAGCAGGTGAGCGCCGTTCAATTCCCCCCCCCACCACGACGCAGGCCGCGTCGCTCCGTACAAGCATGCCAAATGATCCTCTGAACGCAGGTAGGTTGACTGCTAAGCAGTATTCACTTTGCGAACATTTGTTTTTTATTTGAACGACCATTAATCTCTGTATGTTACCACATTGTAGGCCCTGGAAGTGAATCGTGGGCGTGCGGCACGATTGTTCGCGTAACGTAACGCACGCAGCTCTGGTCCCAAAGGCGCAGCCGCCCGCGTGATGGTTATAAGCGTTGCAGTGCGAAGCCTCTCATGCTCCGTCTGAGAGAGGGCGTGCGAGTTAAAAATTCCGGGTCGCGGAAAGGGATGTCTGGTCCACTCTTCTTGGACTGCTGCCACCGCGACCCTCACCAGGACAAGCGGTTTAGAAAATGAATGGATGGATGGACCATCAAAAGCACGTTCGCGGCTCCCCTTCACCCAAAATAAAAAAAACGCCGTCATCGTCCGGTAACCCGACGATGGCTCGAGTTGTCGGCCGCTCGTCGAGCTTGGACTGTGAAACGATTTAACCGCCTCGAGCATCCCGCCTCCGAGCTTTGCACACCGTGCCGAGCGGGACACGCGGCGCAAGCGGGGGAGGGTCGGCCGCCCGTGCCTCCGTGCGTCGCCACAGACTAAACGCCGCGACCCCTTGTCGTCCCTCGGTGACCAGATGCACCAGGCCGTCCACGTGCACGGGCAGGAACCGCTGACGCCATCCATGCTGGCGTCCGCCCCCCTCCAGGAGCAGAAGCAGATGCTGGGTGAGTGGCCGGGAAGGCTGGGCCCCGGCTGTTAACGCTCGCGAGCCGTTGCCTACGGAGGCGGGGCGCGTGCGCCGAGATGCTCCCTGTCTCGCGGTGGGATCGGTCGAGCGACTCGGAAGCGTCTGCAATGGAACTGAGGAAGGAACGTGACGTAGAAGAGCGGGAGGTGGCGTGGAGGGAGGAGGGGTAGGTGACAGACTGGGCATCATCGGTGACCGAAGGAAGAGCTCCAGTCATCACGTGGTGCGGTGAATAAGCGAGCGCTTTAGGTCAGGGGTTCTCTTCGGAATAGTTATAGAATGTGGCATACGTCTAGCATCCAGAGCCGTCGGGAATACATTGTACACTAATTGTACAATTGTTATTTGTTGCCTCGTAGGAATCCCGTAAAGCGCTTGCAAGCTCACTAGGTATTTTCTGCTGTAATAATAAACAGCTACATTTTTTTTTAAAAAGAAAGTCTAATTTGAGATCTGCGAGGAGCAGTAAGCGGCACGCTCACCGTGCCAGTTAGCGGTGGGGAGAATGGAGGAGGCGGCACGGGCAACCCCGAGCGGGCATTTTGATCGATGGCAAATCGTCAGAGACCTTTGCCGCGCGTTCTCTTGCAGCGACAAGAGTTTAACGTCGGCTTCACGGAGTGTCGAACATGGAGCCAGAGGCGGTGGCGGGGGAACGGGGGGTGTGGCAGGTTTGGGGGGGGGTGGAGGAGATGATGGTTGTGTGTTTATCGCGGCCTGTCACTTCATGGTTTTTGATTCACTTGAAGCGATTGTGGATTTTTTTGTGGTGGGGCGCGCGGGCTATTTTTGCAATTGTTGCATGATTTATGAGCCTGTTTTACACGTGCAGTTATAGGACATTAGATTTATTCTTCTGTTGTAGCACACGGGGTTATGGAGCACTTGATTTATCGCTTTGATTGACTCACGAAGAGCTTGACATATTGGCCGGACCGTTTTAGCGCACGGGGCATCTGTGTGTGCTGCTTTAGATTTATTTGAGCGCTGGGTACATGTGAATGGTTTTGCTCCTTCGCGGTCAGGAGAGGGCAGTATTGCAGCTTCATACAATCGTGTGAGCTTGCCACCGGCTGTATAAATAGCTTGGTACTGTATGCAGTTACTAGGCATGTGACGAGTCACGAATTTCCACTCTTTGAGGGTCTCGAATCGATTATTTGTATTGGCATTGTTGCTCGTATCGCATTTCTATAGGCTTCTGGGGGTCACGTGAATCTATTAAGCACCAACGTATGTGAATTCTTTTTTAAACGTAGCACCCGATGCATGTGTTGTAACCTCAGGATTGGCGTTTCGTCTCCTACACTTAGCTGCTGCGTTATCGCATCCTGTAAACTGCAAGTTGTCTTGCATAGGTCAGAGAGTCTGTTATTCACAGAGAGTCCACTGCAGTTCGAAGCCTGAAAACTACATTTCATCACAACTCGTATTCCGAGCGGACAGTACGAGCCATCGGTCGCACATAATCCGTGTATTTTTTTATTCACTAACATATGTTCTCTTTCTCCGTCGGTGTGCGCGCGCGTTTTGCGACGTGCAGGCGAGCGTCTGTTCCCGCTGATACAAGGCATGCACCTGTCGCTGGCCGGGAAGATCACCGGCATGCTGCTGGAGATCGACAACTCGGAGCTGCTGCACATGCTCGAGTCTCCCGAGTCGCTGCGCTCCAAGGTGCCGCCGCGTCCGTTTTTCCGATTCGTTACGACGACTTGCGACGCGCCGTCGCGCAGCCTTTGCTCCTCGTCGCCCTCGTGTGAGAGAGAGAGGGGGCAACCGCCGGCGGGCAGAAAGGCGGCAGCCGCGCGGCGAGCCGGTGATAAACCCTTCATCCGCCAAGCTTTGCCGTCCGCTATACTGTAAGGTGTTATCGGCGAGTTTAATGATGGAGCGGCGGTCCAGGCTTGATTTGAAATCGGTTGGGGCGCGGGCAGATTGCTGCGGCGCGGGATGACGAGGAGGGGTGGCCAGGGGTGGTCGGGCGTGCAGGAGCCGTCATCCAGTTGTGTATTGAGCATTTCAGACGGTGACGGTCATCATCCCCCGTGTCCCGTATGAGGCCGTGGACACGTCCGTTCGGCGTTGACTATCCTGTCGCGTGAAGCCGCTCGCTCGGATAATCTGTTTGGGGCGGTTAATTTGTTCGCCGTTTGATGATCGAGTCTGCGTCCTAGCCGTGTCTGCTTGTTTTTCTGCCCCGTGTTCAGGTGGAGGAGGCGGTGGCGGTGCTGCAAGCGCACCAGGCTAAAGAGGTGGCTCAGAAGACGGGAGGCGTGCCGGTGCAGTAGTTTTCCCGAGCGCTGCAAACCCCGAGAGCGTAAGTGCATACGTGACTGTCGGTCGCATTTCGGCATCTCAGCTCCGGCCTGTGTGTCAGAGTTTATTTTGTTTATCTAGGCCGATAACATCATAATATGTAGGAAGTCGTGTGTGGCAATATGGCGCCGGCACAACCGCCTGGCTGCCTCCTCTGCTTCTCTGCGCTTTGCTCGCGCCTCTGAGTCGTTCTCTGGTCGAAGGAATATCTTTGACATTGAATGAATATGTGCGCGTTATAAATGTAAAATGATTATTATTAAGTCTAGGGCTAATAGGGTTTAACCCAATCGCACCCGTTCACTGTCTTGGAATTATTTATACAGCTGATAAGAGTTAAACCGCACCTGGTGAGAGAGAGCACTTGGTCACCGAGCATCAGTGCAACGCAATTTCCAAACCCCCGTGTGATTGAATTTATTTAGAAAAGTTATTTCCAAAAACGAGAGGTCGTAACGTCCACCGCTAACAGAGTTGGCAGTAAGACCACACGGTTGGCGAACCCGTGCAATTATCCGAAGTGCATCTGGTTTAATTCGTTTGTAAGAGTCTCTTGTACTTGAGTTAAAATTTAATAAGCCGTTCCATTCTGTTTGATCGCTGAACGGTTTACTAACATTGTGATGCTGTTCTTTGCAGGCCCTCCTGTGGCCGAAGATGCAACGATCCATGGCTGGACACATTTAGACTGGAATCACTAAAAATGCACAAAAATAGCATATTGAAGGGACAAGAGAAAAACACAAAAAAACCACAAAAAATGTAAAAGAAAATACAAAAAAATAGCAAAATCACTAAACAAATGGTTTGAAATGTGTTAAACGTGGTTTTCCAAACTCCCAGTTCTTAAGGCCACAGTCGTCTGCCTATCAAAGTTTTACCAGTCTTTAGCGTTAAAATACAAACTGGAGTCGTTAAATTCTGCGCAAACCCGGCTATCGGTAAACGTGTCGTGTCATGGAGGGATCGCGGATTCAAACCGAGACCCTCCGTGCGCGTTTCGTCCGATACAGCTTTGCGTGTGCGTGCGCTTGCGTGTGCGCTTGCGTGTGCGGTTAAGGTGACGTAGCGAACGTTGATTCAAATACATTTCTTCATCTGTCTTTGAACCGGCGCGTTCTGCGTCACCTGGAACACACACGGGAGCCCGCGAAGGTAATTTGATTCTGTGCTCCGGTCACATACTGGCACGCGCGCGTGATGCGCATCAGTGAACCTGTGACGTCTCCGTCATCCGCGGCACGCTCGCGAGCGAATAAACACGCGGCGCGATCTCCTACCTTTACACGAATCGCCCCGGGTTGTCCCAACAGTGTTTGGCTTCCGTTTTGTGTATTTGAACGGAGAAGATTGGTAAGTGTGCAAAGGGTGGGCCGCCGTGCGTCGTGAGGACTTGGGGGGGTTTGGGAAAAAACCACGCGTTTGTGTTTGGTCAGGTGGGTTTCATCTGATGAGTTTTGGGACTGCGTTTCGGTTGTCTTGCCGTGTGGCCGGCGCCCGACAGCTGTTGGGCACGGCCGGATTGCAAACGGGACAAGACGGAAAGTGTTTCAGTTTGAGTTTGTTTTAAAAAATTGTAACTTTGCAATTCAAGTAAGAGCACACAAGGGAATTTACAAGTTGAAGGGGGAAAACAAAAAAAACCTAAAAAAATAGTTCAGTACAAATGTGTCTGGACGTTTGATTGCCTTTTTTGCTTGAGTTAAATAAAAAACTGCTGTTTCACCTTATGTTTGTAGTGTGAGTTTACGTTTATTGGCAGGAGAGTTTTGCAAATCCCCCCCAAGTTCTGCGGTCCTCTATAAATTAAAGTGTTAATGGCCAATCGTTTACATGTGGGAGGAAATTACAGAACCCGGAGGAAACCCACGCAGGTTCTAGACCCTTTTTCATCTCAAGGCCCAGTGGGATCTGGTCTTGACGGGCCACTAGGTGGCACTCATGGTCCACTGCTTGGTCACAACCCACGCGTTGAGAATGGAGCACAATAACAAAAGCACTTTAATGCTGACGAATAAAGGCCGTGTTATTGCATCGTAATTCGACACGTACAACAACATTTAATTCGCCACGTCCCAGTGCCAGACAACTGCACGCAATCCCTAAACTAAAAACAACCGAACAATCTCGCAATATGCAGAGCGCTTACTTTGCAGCAAATATACAGCGCGTTTTTAAATGAAGACCGAACGTAACAAAAATACGCGTACGATCGTGGCGTTACAATGAGGAGTCTAACATCTTATATTTAATTTGTATAAATGTGTTACGGTTAAAAGGGTTCGAAGCGTAAAGCAGGAAGATATACTGTGGCGAAACATTAAGTTAAATATATATATAACATATGAACTCGTAAGTGGAATAAAAACATTGTCGTGCCGCTTAAAAGCGCCCCCTCCTAAGTCTACGCAGTGGATGAAACGCACGAGCATTCAGTGCACAAGGTTGCTTTGGTTTTAAAAGTACAAAAAAACAATACAAAAAACACTTGACTGCCTTTAACGCCGCCAACTTCAAATGTCGCCGGACGCGCGCTGCTGGTCACATTACTGTCGCGGCAATAAGGAGACAAACGTGTATCGGAGTGGAGGGTGCATTTCAGCCGTCGCCGCGCATCGCCCCGAAGTGTGCCCCGCTAGTTTCACGCCCGCGCAGACGCCGCGGCACTCCGATAACTTATACTCAGAAGGACGGAAACACTCATCGGGCCGAACGCGGCCGCGAAAACGACACCAAGGTTCATCTCTACGCGGCGGCGGCGACCTGGGGCCTGGCGGGGCGTGGGCCCGTCGCCTCCGATACGGAGGACGCTCCCTCCCGACGATGACGGGCCCACCCCCGCGCGCGCGCTCGCTCGACCGGGACGCGCCGCCGTTATCTGATCTCCTCCGCGGTGCCGTAGAGCAGGGCCGCGCTGAACGTGCTGTAAGGGTCCTCGGACGCGTGGACGTTGCCTTCCACCAGCTCCATGCAGAGCGTGTCGCCGGCGTCCAGCGGCAGGATGACGCTGATGACCGCCTGGCCCAGCGTCGCCTCCTCGGCCACGGGCCGGGCCTGCAGCGTCTTCTCGATCTCCTCGGGCCGCGGGCCGGACGAGTCGACGTAGAGCAGCGAGCTGTTGGAGCGGCTCAGGATGGCGAACACGTGGCTGCTCTTCTCCGGCACCAGCACCGACGTCACCAGGTAGCGGCCGCTCACCGGCGCCGTGAAAATGCCTGCGGGCAAACGACGACGGTTTCGTACGCTTATTCCGGGGCGGGGGGGGGGGCTGTGTTGCTGCGTTGCAGTGGCAGTGTGTGCGGCAGTTGTGCGATGCACGACTGGATGCTCGTAAACTTCAGTGGTGGAAGGTGAGCACCTATAGCAACCTAGCACCACACCCGCCCGCCCGCCCGCCCGCGTGCCCCTTCTCACCCGTGTTGGGGTTGTAGTGGTCCCCGTCGTTGACGAGCACGTGGCTGAATTTAATGATGGAGTTCTCGGGCTGGTGATCGCGGACGGCGGCGGAGAACGCCACGGGGTCGGCGAGCGCGCCTCCACCTGCACGCCGACAGCGACACGCGCCTCGTTAGCGCTGGGGGGGGGGCATCCGACTAGACGTGCGCTATTACACGGCCGTCATCCAGCAGTGGATCGATGAAAGGCTGTACGGCTAAGAGGCTGGCACACGTGGGAAAGGGGCCGCACTGTGTCCGACCCGTCTGACTGAATGTGCCAACTGGGTTTCGTTGAAGATGTTTCTTATTAGATCTTAGCAGAAAATACCCAGTGAGCTGCCAAGCTCTTTTACAGGATTCCTGCGACGTAACAAACACGCGAATTGATGCCGTGTGGAGGTATGTAGAGTAAAGAACTCCACTTTGGCCTATATATAATGGGTCACGTTTCAGGCGAGGGGCCTTCATGTGTGTGTTGTGAAGCACGGTGATTTCCTGAAATCCAGAAACATTACCTGTCATATACTTTTTCTGTTAAGGCCACGCGTGTTGTTTTCGACGAGCGGGCTGAGTTCGTTATTTTGACAGAGTTTGCTCGACACGTCGACAGCACCTTGTCAATAACAATTATTTTGACACGCTATACATGTTGATTTGTTTTTTCGGTAGATTGCAATATTCGTGAAAATGTTTTTTAACTTGTAACTTTTTACCTATTTCCCCCCCCTACAGCTTTTGCCGGGCCCCTCAAACCTCACCGAAGTGCCCATCTAGGCCAAGTGACCCTGGTTCTCCCTGGAGGCCCTGTAGTCCTTGGGGTCCTGGGTGGCCCGGTGGGCCGGCAGGGCCAGCGGGGCCAGCGGGCCCGGGTGGTCCCGCGACACCTCGCGATGGCTTTGAGAAATCTCCGAGCCCTGCAAAAAAAATCGATGGGTTTGCCAACGCGTAAATGCCGTCGTCTCGCACCCGGTAAGGGTTAAAAGGTGCATAAGGGCTCCCCGATAGGAGGGGCTCAAGAAGAGCCATCCAAGATGGTATTTGGCCTACTCTTCAAGAGAGTAGATTGCCGGCGCCATATTGCCACACACTGCTTCCTATATATTATGATGTTATTGGCCAAATAATTAATGAGTGTTTTTTTTTAGCTCGTTAGCTGCGGATGCATCACTCTGAATTGAAATACATACGATTGCTACAACTTACTGCCCTCACACCCACTGTTAGATACGGCTCGACTACACTAATCCATAAACTCAAGTTTACTTCGAGATCGTTGCAAAGTATTTCTATTCACCCGGCGTTCCATCCTGGGTATAGCCCCGCTTGGCGCCCTGTGTCTACCGGGATAGGCTCCGGCTCACCGCAACCCTGTACAGGATTAAGCGGTTCCGGACAATGAATGAATGAATGTGAGCGAAGCCACGGAGCGACGCGTCCGCAGCCAACGAGCCAGCGACGTCCGACATCCGTCACGAACCTGAGAAGACGTCCTGCGGATCGCGCAGGATCTGGAGGACGGTGTCGTTGAGCGACCTCAGGCGATCCTCGATGTCGGCGTGAGCCGCCGCGCCGCACCCGTCCCGCAAGCTGTCGATCCCGTCGCCGTGAGCGCGCAGCGTCGCGTTCATGCCGTTCACGCACTGCCACAGCGCCGTCACGTGCCGGTTCAGGCCGTCCTTGATGCGGTCGAGGCTCCCGGCGACGGACGTGAGCTTCTCGCACATGCCCTCCAGCTTGCCGATGCGCCGCTCGAAGTCCTCGGAGCTCTTGCCGCCGCCGCCGCCGGCGCAGCCGTCGCCCTCGGCGGCGTCGCCGGGTTTCGGCGCGGGCGAGCCGATCGTCTCGCCCTCGAGGGTCTTGATGATGCGGCCGTGGCCCCGGATGGGAGGGCGCTCGCGAGGCGAGACCCAGGAGATCTTGGCGCTCATGTCGTCGTCGTCGTCGGCGGCGCCGATCTCCGTGTCGTTGGCGGCGGCGGCGATCTCGAAGCCGATCCTGTACAGCGAGTCGTTCATGCCCCTCAGCGTGGTGTTGAGAGCGAACACCTGCCCCTTGAGCGTCTTCACCTCTCCTCGCAGGAACGTCAGCTGGACGGCCACGTCGCCGGTGTCGCCGATGCCTCCGTCGCCGCCGCCACCGACGCCTCCGTCGGCGAAGCCGCCGCTACCGCCGCCGCCGCGACCACCGCCGCCACGGGCGTCGCCGCCACCGACGCCTCCGTCACCGACGCCGCCGCCACGACCGTCACCACCGCTGCTTCCGTCACCAACACCGCCACCGCCACCGCGGCCGTCACCACCACCGATGCCTCCGTCACCAACGCCGCCACTACCACCGCCACCACGACTGCTGCCACCACGGCCATCGCCACCACCATCTGCACCACGACCGTCACCACCGGCGCCGCCGCCGCTGTCGATACCGCCGCCGCCGCCAACACCGCCGCCGCGTCCGTCGCCACCGCGACCACCAGCACCGCCGATGCCTCCGTCACCACCGCGACCGCCAGCACCGCCGATGCCTCCGTCACCACCGCCGCCGCCAACACCGCCACCACCGCGTCCGTCACCACCGGCGCCACCACCGCTGCCGCCAACACCGCGTCCGTCACCACCGCTGCCGCCAACACCGCCGCCACGGCCGCCGCTTCCTCGTTCTCCGGCAGCGGGCGGCACCTCCGATTGCCGCTGGTGGATCGTGCGGTTGAGCGCCGCGGCGCGCCGCCGGTTGTCCTCGACCCTGTCGGCGAGCTCGCGGTACCTGTCGTCGCACGAGTCGACGCGCTCGGAGACCCTCTTCACCTCCGCCTCGCACAGCTCCGAGCAGAAGCCGCCCGCGTCCAGGCCCGCGTCGTAGCCGGCGCCGTCGAGTCGCTCCCTCAGCCTGGCGAGCTCGCCGGCGACGAGCGACAGGTTCACGGCGAAGTCCTGGATGTGGAAGCCGTCCACGTCGCTCGCCAGTTGGTCCAGCGCGTCCCTCAAGCTGTCGGGCAGGTCTAGACCGCCGCCGTGGGGCCTGGCCGAGCCGCCGCCGCCGCCGCCTCGAACCGCGTCCTGCACGCTCCGGTTCAGCTTCTCCTCCAGCTCTCGGAGCCGATGGTCGAGGAGGTTTACGAGCTCGTCGGAGAGGTCGACCGAGTCGGCGGGGCCCGATGGGTCGACCGGGTCCGCCGTCCGCCGCAGCGCGCCCACCGACTCGCGCAGCGCCTCCAGGTCGGCTCGGAGGCCGTCGGCGTCGTCCCGGTGCTTCTCCCCGAGGTCCGAGAGCCTGGTCTCGAGCAGGTCCTCGGCGTAGGCGCAGTGCTCCTCGGCGTTCTTCTCCGACGCGTTCAGCCGGCCCTCGAGGTCGGTCAGCCGGTCGTGGAAGCTCGCCTCGAAAGCCTCGTGCGGCGCGACGGCGATGCCGGCCAGCTCGTTGTCCAGGCGCGAGTTCAGCACCCGGTAAGCGTCCGACACGGACGAGACGTTCCTCTCGAGGCCCGCCAGGCGACCGTCGACGTCGTGGAGCGAGTCGCAGCACGAGCGCGCCCCGCCGGACAGGGGCGTCAGCGCGAGGCTCTCGAGCCGCGAGCGAATGTCGCCGTAGCGCCGGTCCTGGCCGGAGTTCGAAGCCGCGAGCTGGTCCTGCATCCGGCGCAGCGATTCCCGCCCCTCCTCCAGCCTCTCGCGGATATCGAAGATTTCCGGGTCGCAGGGGCAGCCGCCGGCGTCGACCGCCGTCAGCGGCATCTTCGACTGTATCTCTTGGAGGATTTCGCCCCTGAGTTCCGACAGTTTCCGATCGAGGGTCTCACGATCGATGTGGTTGACGTCGATTCCCGGGTACGATCCTCTGCCGGGCGGCGGAGTGTTGAATTGAGGCTGGCCTTGGACTCCGGGCTGAATTGTGTCCTTTGAACCAAATTTGCCATCGCGACCAAACTGATCTGAGCCGCCGAGAGGGCCACCTGTACCTGTCTGAACCCAGGTCTGATGAGATCCCGTACCTCCTGAACCCCCCGGGTAACTAGAACCTGGGCCACCAGCTCTCCCGCCTGGGCCACCAACACCGCCTCCTGGTCCAAATCTATCTCCTGATCCACCAACACCACCTCCAACTCTGTCTCCTGGACCACCAACGCCACCACCTGGTCCAAACCTATCTCCTGGACCACCAACACCACCTCCAGCTCTATCTCCTGGACCACCAACACCACCACCTGGTCCAAACCTATCTCCTGGACCACCAACACCACCTCCAGCTCTATCTCCTGGACCACCAACACCACCACCTGGGCCACCAACTCTATCTCCTGGACCACCAACACCACCCGCAGCTCTATCTCCTGGGCCACCAACTCCACCACCTGGTCCAAACCTATCTCCTGGACCACCAACACCACCTCCAGCTCTATCTCCGGGACCACCGACGCCACCACCTGGTCCACCAACACCACCTCCTGGGCCACCCACTCCACCCTGGCCTGACCCAGTACCTCCTGGATAATTAGGCCCAGGACCGTCAACCTTAAACTGACCTCCAACTCCAGTTCCTGGCCCTAATGTGTCATCTGGTCCCCTTCCTCCTGGGTTCACAAACCCTGGCCCTGCACCTTGGCCTCCGCCACCAACTCCATCTCCTCCTCGGCCGTCACCAGAGTCCGGTCTCGAGGTGTGACCGGTGCCCGCTCCGCCCGGGCCGACGTACCCATCACCACCACCCACGCGATCTGAACCTCCGCCCGGCACCCAAGCCTGTCCTTGCCCCGCACCTCCAGGCGTCGGATCTCCCTGGCCGCCAGGATATCTCGGCGCGGTCCCACCGTCTCTCCCGGCGCCTGGCTCCAAGCTTCCACCCCCCGCCCCTCCTTGAGGCCGCTGCGCGGAACCTCCCGGGTGACTCGCGGCCGGAGTTCCGTCGCGGCTGCCGGGGGGGCACGGCTCGTGACACGTCTCGACCTTTCGCAGGAGGTCGTCGATCTTCGCGTCCTGGCTCCGGACGAGCCCCTCGAGGTTGTCGAGCGCCATGCTCTTGCGGCGGAGGGTGTCGTTGAACCTGTCGAGCCGGCCCAGCACGTCCGAGGGCCACGCGGCGGCCCCGCGGCCGCCCTCGGGGCGGTGCGTGTCGTGGCCCAGCGTGCTCACTGGCGGCCGGAACGCGTCCCGGTGGCCGTTGCTGTTGATGAGGCTGCGCAGCTGGCTGGAGTCCTCCTCCAGCGTCAGCTTGAGGCCGTTGACCGTGGACTGCAGGGTTCCGAACGCCTCCGCCAGGCGGACCACCTCGTTCTCCAGGCGGCTGATCTTGTCGCCGTGGAGGTTGTCGGGGAGCCGGCCTGCGGACGGGAACCGGTCGGGCGTTCGGTTCAGGTGGTTCGCGATCAAACGCCAGAGTTAGGTTTACAACGGTAGCGATCGCGATTTGTAACGCGCGCGCATTTGTTCGGTGTCGGAGGTGTTCGTTAAGAAGGGACGGCGATGCGGAGGCGCGAAGAGAATTGGTTCGATGGCGTCGCTCACTGCGGCAGCTTCGACGGAAGCTGTTGGTATCTGTGTCATTCAGTCTGAATTTAAGCTGGAAGGAACCGTTGAGCGATGTAACTCTTTTTAACAGTTTCTCAGCAGGGGAGGGGTAAGCAAGTTACAGCATCTCACCAAGTTACAGCATCTCACAGGGGGTCAAGGTAGAAGCGTTCACGTCGCGATCCCTGTCAGGTAATACTTGGTATTGCCTGCGAATTCTACCAAACACTTCGAGGCCGAGCTGAAAGACAACGATGTCCAGAGGCTGACCATTGCGCTTCAAAGAATCGCAAAGAAGAAGAAGCATCTCACAGAAATGTAAGTCAGGACAATTAACCAATGACTCTCTGTGTAAGTCTACGGATGTCTGTGTAAGTCTATAGGGTCTCTGTTTACGTCTGTGGTTCTCTGTGTAAGGTTACGACTCTCTGTATACGTCTCTGCGCGCGCGTTGTATCGCAAAGAAACCCGTAAAGAGCTCGCAAGCTCACTGCGTATTTTCCGCTGCAATAATAATAATAATAAACATCTATCATCCCGACGAGCGGCCGCGCCGCTGGCCAAGCGTGCGGCCCGCTTCCGTTTCGATCGAACATCGGGGCGACGCCGGGCGCTGTTGGGCGCTGTCGACGCTCGAAGCTCGGCCCAAAAGCTCGACCGCTCCGCCACCGTTGTCCCGCTCCCTTCGCTCACCGTCGGGGTGCGGATGCTGCTGCGGCGCCAGGCCCCCGGGCCGCTGTCGTTGCACGGGCCGGTCGGGCTTGGGCGCCGGGCCGAGGCTGCCGGGCCGGTGAGCCGGGGGGACGCCCGCCGCCGACGGGAGCCGCGAGCCGACGCCGTTGCGGCTCGGCTGCAGGGACCCGGAGACCCCGTTGCTCGGCCTCGCTTGGCCCGAGACTGCGGAAGACCGTGACGACGGCGACGAGGAAGATGAGGAGGATGCGGAGGAGGATGACGAGGTTTCACCGGGGGTGTTCGCGGGGCCGTCTGTGCAGCCGTTGCCGCCGTAGCCCGGGCAACAGCGCCACTCCATCTCGTTCACCGTCTTGTAGGCAATCTTGTACTTTGGCCGCACGAAGGTGCGGTACCTGCAGGGATGAACGCGATACCACGGGTGAGACGGGGACGTGCGGTGTGTTGGTGTCGTTACGATTGCAGGACAGTGGGTCCCGCGCTTTACGGTAGCCTCACGATACGATGGAAAGGCTTTACGATATACGCTCCTTAAAAACATTAGTGTCACTTTACGATAAAATTTCACGTTATGATATGTGTTACGGTATGGCTGCGCGTGAGCGTGGGTGCCGTAGCAGCCAATCGGCGATGCTTGGGTTGCTTCTCAGCCAATAGCAGCACTTTTTGGTGCTTACATCTCAGTGTTTACGTCCCTTTTAAAAAAAAACACGTGTGTGCTGCTCTTACTGTACTACTGCTTGACTCTCAGTTTATCTGTCCTGATGTTACTGACATGCCGTTCTCTCCACAGCCTTGTGCAGCGCTTTGTGACCCTCGGGTGAAAGGCGCTCTATAAATGCTATTATTATTACTAGTATTATTGGCTTCAGTTTACGACGGTTTCACTTTACAATAGAGGTACTGAGCGTCCGCACAAATAGGCCCCCAAGAGCGTGTGATTCACACGAGCAGGCGCTGCCCGCGTGAAGTTGGCACCTCGCGAGCGATCACGGGGGACAGAACGACACGACGTGACATCCTCCGTTAGACCGTGAAGTCGCCCCCCCTCAGCCCCTCATGAGACGCTCTCCGCTTTACAATGGGCCACACAGCGGTCGCGACGCTCGCCCTGAGAGGAGCTCGTTGTGAACGCGCTCCGTGGACAATGAGGCGAATGTGACGAGGAAAACTGGGAGACGTTTCAGCCGCAGAGCTCCGGGGCTGCCTCTCAGAAGCCACGCGGTGTCTGGCTGCGATGGAGGCGCTTTGAACGAGACGCGCGTTGGACGCTCACAGCGCAACGACAGCGAACGTCCTGTTATCCCAGGCCCCATAGTAATATAGTAGATAATAATCACAATTTGTAAAGCGTGGCACATGTTCATCCAATGTCGAAGGTATTAATTCGAGGTGAGACGACTCAAAGGCACGTGGAAACTGCAGAGGTGGCGGGGGAGGGAGGAAGGCAGCCGGGTGGTTTGCCGGCGCCAACGTTTTGCCACATACTGCGTCCTGTATATTACGATGTTATCCTCAAATCAATTAATTGATTAATTGATGAGTGCGTTTTTTTGTTGTTGTTGGGAGTAAACCGGAGAACCCGGCGGAAACCCACGGCAGACCGGAGGGAAAACACACAACCTCCACGCAGAAAGGCGCCCGAGGCGGGAATCGAACC
>JAZEWU010000036.1:1885547-1904272 GCA_036362915.1 Geotria australis
TGCCAACGACGACAGAAAAAAACAACTAATAAAAACCAAAGCAACAAAAATGAAACGATTAAGGCTGCCCCGAATACACCGAAAGGGTGGGAAATTAGGGTGGGAATCTCCTCCCCCCCCACCCGAGACTGACCTGTTGGCAAGACCCCTTCTCTCCTTTGTGGCCGTGAATACAAACCGGGCTACATGACCGGCGAGCTTTGTCACGGCTCGATGCGTGAGAATTGCTTTTCGTAGCTGTTCTTTCGGGATAGCTGTCGTCGAGCGGGCTCCCTCTCTCTCTCGCTTTCTCTCCTTCGCGACGTTTTCTTTTCAACGTTGGAGGCATACTCAGGCGGCGTTGTTGTTGTCTTGTATGCCTGCATGTCCATTCTTCTTCTTAGCGATTCTTCGAAGCAGCGCGATGGTCAAATTACAGTTTCCCATTTTCTTACACAGCCCCTTGCATTTTCATTGAACTCCGCAAGGTCTTTTGAGCTGCTGAGGTTCGGTAGTAGAGCACAGACAAGGCAGTGTTCCATAGTATGGTCTGCTTCTCCACATTCGCAGGTGGTTGGGCCGGTCTTGTAGCCCCATCTGACCAAAGCATCTTTTGATCGTCCCGTTCTAGTTCTCAGGCGGTTGAGTGTCTTCCACTGAATCCATGGTGCATCTGAGCCAGGAGGGAAGTCTTCAGCAGGTGGGATTCCCATGCCATTAATAATAATAGCATTTATAGAGCGTCTTTCACCCGAGGGTCACAAAGCGCAGCGCAAGGCTGTGGAGAGAACGGCATGTCAATAACATCAAAACAGATTTACTGAGAGTCAAGCAATCGCGATAAATTATAGGAGATAAAGATAGTAGAAATAAATAATAATAATAATTCTACAACAAGCAGGTTGTATCAGAAGTGTGGCCCCATATGAAATTTATGCAACATTTCCAAACCAGACTATGGATCTGATTTGATTTTTCCTATGGCTCTAGACTTCTGATAACACCATGTTATATATCTAGACCTGTGAAATATCCCTTTCCCAGACTGTTTGTGTGGCAAATGTCACGTTGGGTGATTGGTGGAGTGGCGAGTGTCCGCCCGCGTGTTTGTTTACAGAGCTATCAGCCAGGCTCCGAGCCAGGGTCACTCACGGCACACATCTGCACAGCGCGCAACTAGCCAGGCGCTTAACACGAGGCCCTGAGCCACCGAGACATCTTGTCACAGGGCCAAGCACAGGCTCAGACCTCCAACGTGGGAGGCGAAACGTCGCAAACGAGATAGATAGATTGATGTGTTTTCATTACAGCAGAAAATACCAAGTGGGCTTGCAAGCTCTGCAAGCGGGGATTCCTGAGACACAACAAGCGTACGAACTAACCAACGTAACATTTTTTTTTTTTAAAGGAGTGAGCGGGACCGCTCGGTGACACGTATTTCTCTCGACCTGAAACGTTTGTATACGCGTGTCCGTTATATCTGGACGAGGTCTTGGAGGTCGCCGTGTGTACTCTTGTAGATTCACTTCGAGAAATGTCCATTCAGTCAGTCAGTTTATATTTAATCTGGAGGGAACCGTTGAGCTATGCAGCCCTTTGTAACAGTTGCACAGCGGGGAAGCGGTGAGCCAGTTACATCATCTCGGGGCACCGGGGGACAATTTTAGTCGGGACAATTTAACCTCGGCAGCAGCATGTCTTTGGACTGTCGGAGCAAACCGGAGTGCCCGGATAAAAAAACAAACTCGTGGGGAGAACGTGTGTCGATGTTGGTAATTTGCCGGCGTTCCGAATTTGAGCGACCTGTGGCGGTTTGTGCTGGAACGAGGCCAGCGGCGCTACGCCAAGTCCTCTCGCCAGGCGCGTCGCAGCCGCGGGTGTTGCAGGAAAAATTGTCGGGGAGGTGGAATCATTTTTCTGTGAAAGTGCGGGTGTCGCAACATACGAGACTACCTCAGGAAAAAGTGTGGAGGATGGAATCATGTTTCTGTGAAAATGCGGGTGTCGTAACACCCGCAACACCCGCGGCTGCGACGCGCCTGCCTCTCGCCGGCGGTTTGTGCAGATTAATAACGCGGCTCCGACAACGGAGAGACGTGGGAACCCGTCTCCCCAACACAAACAGACGGACGCCAGCACCGACAGAGCGGCTCGGGCGATGAAAACCCCCCTTCAGAGAAATGTGTCGAATCGAAACCGGTTGCATATTTTCTTATGGGCAGTCAGTCCGTTCGTATTTCAAATGTGGAAGGAACCGTTTGTGTGGAGTTGGCGTGTTCTCCCCGTGTACTGCGTGGGTTTTCGCCGGGCACTCTGGTTTCCTCCCAGAGTCCAAAGACATGCTGCTGCATAGGTTAATTGGCCTGCTGGCTAAATTGCCCCCGGTGTCCTGTGATGGACTGGCGTCCAATCCTTGGTATAGCACTGTCTTGCGCGTCCTGTGACTGCCGGGATAGGCTCCGGCTCACCGCGACCCTGTACACTGTGTACAGGATCAAGCGGTTTCTGACAATGGATGGATGGATGACAATTGATGGATGGATTAGCCTAGGCAGTATGTCTTTGGATTGTGAGCGTTAACCGGAGTATCCGGCGAATACCCATGGAGAGAACACTCAAAGTCCACACAGAAAGGCACCCGAGCCGGGAATCAAACCCAAATACTTCTTGCTGTGAGGCGGCAGCGCTACTCACCGCGCCACAGTGCGTAAACTCAAATCTAACCAGAATTCCGTAGCGCGTCTCCACACGTAAATAAACAAATACATCTGTTATTTTAGCAACGAGCGGCGCTTTCTTGAGGCTATCAGATCGCACTGTACCGCCACAATTATTTAAACAACAACCACAACAGCAATAATCATTAACGGGAAACTTGGAGTGGTCCCGCGAGCGGGCGATTAGCGTAATTGTCCCGTTTTCTGAACGATAACTCCGGCGATTTTTCGTCTCAATCGTTTAATGTAAGGAACGCTCGCGAATCGAGCCACGATGTGTCCAGTGAATTACAGAGCGGCGGTCTTTTAAAGTCACAAACTACAACAACAACAAAAAGCACACGACGCCTCTGGCGCGCGCCGAGCTGGTGCCGTCGCGAATTAACGAAAGTGTGGTCAGTGGGGAGCGGTGGCTCAGTGGTTAGCGCGCTGGGGGGCTACAAACCTGGCGAGCAGAATTCAAATCCCCCGCTCAGGGACCAATACCGGTGAAGACCTCCCCTAGGTGGACTCAGCCTCAAATGAGTACCGAGTGCGGTGTGTAAAAAAAATGCCACTAGGCAGACAACCTCTGCCGGGCGTGGTGCTGGCCACCCACCCACTAGTGTGCCGTGTCGACCTTTATAGGTGCTCGCTAACGGTTCTTGACCTTACAGTCTGTTAAGCCTATACGGGGTACCTTTAGCCTTTGGCTTTGTCAGTGTTCATGCCAAGGCAAGGCCATGTGGGAGTACGCCTTTTCCCTTCATTGTCTTAATTACTTGGGGGAAGGGGACCGTTACTTACGTCTGAGGATTGGCACATTGGCATCGCCAACGTTCTGGCTTTTATAATTATTTGTCGCTTGTCTTTCCTGTAGATCTCGGTGTGACCGTAGCCGTATTTAATTCCCGTGAAATCGTGAATTGTTCGCGGGGTTTTGTGTGCGGTGCGGCATTGTGTTTGTTTTTCGCTCGTGGCTAGAAATGGTTTAGGCAGTAATTTTTTTGGGATGGTTGCTCTTCAAAGCTGTTCTTTCGAGATAGCCGTGTCGAGCGATCTCCCTCCCTCCATCGCAGTGTTTCGCCTCCCACGTTGGAAGCATCTTCGGGATTTTAAGAGCAAACATCGTGAATCGTGAAAAGCTACACCAGTACAGTTATTTATTATGTTGATGGAGGTTTTCGCAGCTCGATTTGTGAGAATTGCTCCGAAGAAATGGTATTTCGGGATAGCCGTGTCGAGTGAAGGAAAGGGAAGGAACGCTTGACACGGCTATCCCGAAAAATCAACCCTAAAGAACAATGCTCGTTTATTTCTTCCATTCTCTAAACCGCTTGTCCTGGTGAGGGGTCACGGCAGCAGCCGTCAAAGGAGAGTGGACCAGACATCCCAACGGATTCCAGCTCTTCCTGAGGGATTCCCAGGCGTTCCCAGGCCAGCCGAAGGATAGAATCTCTTCAGCGTGTCCTGGGTCGGCCTCTAGATCTCCGCCGTGCCTGGTAGACTTCCCGGGGGAGCCTCCCAGGGGGCATCCTTAACAGATGCCCAAACCCCCTCAACTGGCTCCTCTCAATCCGAAGGAGCAGCGATTCTACTTTGAGTTTGCAGACGTGCAACAGTGAACTGTGATACGGCTTGAGTTGAAAACCGCTGGCAAAGGAGATTAAGTGACTTTGGCATCGGTAAGGTAAGCAAGCGCAGTTTGGCGCCCTGAACGCTTCATTAGACCGAAATTTTACGGGTCAAGGCAGAGGCAAATGTTTAAAATGTCTGCTCCAGTGGTTTCATTTATTTATGTTGACAGATTAAACAAGGGACACTCCCTGCAATGATGGCATGACGTCTATAGGTCGTGGGAATATATTCAGTCCGTGCCGCCTGCTTTGATTAGTTAGGTTGGGTGTCTGGGTGGACGATTGATTGAATAGCTTGGAGGATGGAAGCCTTGCATGGCTTGAAGAATAGACGGCTGGTTGATCGTACGGGTGTATGTCTGAGTTGTTGGGATGCTGAATGCCTGCGTGAGTAGATTTCTGAGTGACTTACTCGGTGAGTGACTAGCCCGCTTGCTGGCTGGGTGGTTATCTACCATTGGTTGCCTGTGAGGTTATTTTGCTGGATGTGTAGCTGGCTCGGTAGCTAGTTGGGTAGCTGGCTGTAAATACTGACTTACTAGCTTAGTTGCTCTATGGTTTTACCAGCTGCACCCTCATCGCCAGCCGCTTTGACTACAGCAACGCAATACTCAGAGGAATCACGAAACAACAGTGCGCCAAACTGCAACGTCTTCAAAACAACCTAGCACGTGCAGTCCTCAACATCAAAGCGAGCGAGCGACCAACCAATCACAAAATGCATGGAGACGCTACACTGGCTACCCATCCACCAACGCATCGCTTACAAAACAGCAATAATATGCCACCGCGCTATTCACACAGGACACCCTAAATACCTCGCATCACTACTCCGGCCACTCGCCCCAACACAAAATCCCGCACTCTACGCAGCTCATCACGGCACCTACTCCACACACCGCGCGCACGCACAACCTTCGCGCGACGCCGATTCTCGGTCGCGGCACCCACAACCTGGAACAGCCTGTAGCCACATCTATTACGCCTAACACAGTCCCCCACAACCTTCAAACAACTTTTAAAAAGTCACCTCTTCACCGACTCACAACCAAACCGACTGAGCCAGGCTCCGCGCCTCCGAATCAACGGGTGCAACGCGCCCGGAGATATGTGCGCGTTACAAAACGCTGGGAAGTTGTGGTTGGCTGGCACGTTGAGTCAGAGGTTGTTTGGGAACGGGACCACACCTGGCCAGGTCTTGTTTCCCGTTGTTGGCGCAGCGGCCCTGGCAGGATGTCCTTGTTGCCTGATTCTCGCCGAAGTGACATGCATCCCAATTCTATTCCCATCGTTCGGGCCTCGTGGGCTCTCAGAAACAACAATGGTTATGACGAAAATCAGGAAAGACACATTTTCACCCCCCACGTCTCGTCCACATAAGGATGACATCTGTTCATGCTGTCGCAGTGTCAGCAGCTTTTGTCTGCTATTGTAAATGTAACCGTTTTGTCGGCGATAAAACTGTTCTATATTTAATTATGGGTGTATTTTGCTTGTTTATTTTTACATTTTTTTTTAATGTTAGACTCCATCCATCCATCCATTTTCTAAACCGCTTGTCCTGGTGAGGGTCGCGGTGACAGCAGTCCAAGGAGAGTGGACCAGACATCCCTTTCCTCAGCAACAGACTCCAGCTCTTCCCGGGGGATTCCCAGCCGTTCCCAGGCAAGCCGAAGGATATAATCCCTCCAACGTGTCCTAGGTCGGCCTCTAGGTCTCCGCCCGGTGGGCCGCGCCTGGAATACCTCTGTTGAAAAATTGACGACTTGATTTCATTGGTGGCTTGTTGGCTTGCGGGATCGCCAGAGATGGGGGAGCCAAGTGAAGGCATTTATCCAGCAGCGGATTGACCACGGCTGGTAATGATGACGAATTGAAAATTGGCCACAAGCATTGTACGCCTTATACCCTTTGAACTTAGCTTCATAAAAACAGATGTAAAATATATTACAAAATATGAAAGTTAAACGCATATTTACAATACATTGCCGTGAAAGAGTACCAATGCATTGATTCGTTGATCAATACTGATTTCCTTTATCACGTTCCAAGCATTCCATTGCACGTTCAAGAAGAGACGCATTCCTATTAATTCGCGTGATCCCTGTAGCCACTAGTGGCCGCTACATCTACCAAAACGTAAACAAACAACAGTGGAATCTTGAATGAAATCACGACTCTGAAAGTAAGGGTTGCGAGTGGCCTGGAAAGTGTTTCAGTGACAATCTTAGAACGGCTACAGGAGGTCCCATATAAATTGACCCGTAGGGGACACATCGACAACATCGGGCGTCATGAGAAATATGATGTTATTCCCTGTAGTTCCATTTACACGGGACACCGTGTGTGTGCGGGACATCACGTGTTTTTGTTTGTTTCAAACCGTTTCGAGATCGTTACGCTTCCAGCAATGCGGCCACTCGTGGTGTTTTTTCAGCCACGGTTGGTAAAGATCAAACAAACCCATCGACAACCTTCAAGTTGTGTGGCCAGATGAAGGCACCGGATTAGCCCTGGGCCCAGTGCCGATGCTAGGCATAAGCAGATTAAGCAAATTCTTAGGGGCCCCGAGCACCTCAAGGCACCCCCCTCTCCCCCCAAATCGTATATTATTATTGTTTTTGTTCATAGAGGTGGCACGGTGGCGCGGTGAACAACACTGCCGCCTCACAGCAAAAACGTCCCGGGTTCAAAGCCGGGCACTTCGGTTTCCTCCCACAGTCCAAAGACATGCTGCTGCATAGGTTAGTTGGCCTGCGGATTAAATCGCCCCCGGTGTTCTGTGATGGACTAGGGTCCCCATCCTGAGTATAGCCCTGCCTTGCGCCCTGTGTCGCTAATTACACTCGCAGTACGGGGTAAAATCCAAGCAACTACATGGAATTCCACTTAATAACAATGAGTTTTCAAGCTGGATTTAAAGTGCTGGCAAACTCTCGCTCCGTGATATCGCTAGGGGTGGCATCTCACGGTCTTGCTGCACGTTCGAGAGACGACATTCCCAAAGATAAAAAACACTGCTAGCATTTCCCATCTCGAGTGGCACCCAAACCTAACTGTGTTGGGCCACTGTGAAGGCAGATTTTTCCTTTCCCCCGGTCCGCCCGGCGTTTGTGCTGGCACAGCCAAATCCGCACCTCGACTGCGCGTGCCCTGGGCTGCCCTGTTCCTGCACTTTCCCATGGGGAGGGCAGGGGGGGCGGGGTTATTCAACCCACTTCACTCTTGTCCTCAAACTTGCATGCACGCTCACGGAAACGGCAGATAAAATAAATGAACAAACAAGTTAATAAACTGGTGTAGGTTTTCACGGCTACGATTCATTATCGTTGCTCTTCATTTCTGTTCTTTCGGGAAGCATCGTCAGGCGTGATGATGCTTCCAACGTGGGAGGCGAAACGTCGCGAGGCAGAGAGGGAGATCGCTCGACACGGCTATCCCGAAAGAAGAGCTCTGAAGAGCAACCACCCAATAAGTGAATACACACTAAAACCTGAGCTTGTTTTTCACGAGCCCAACTTTTATATTCTACTGGCAGGCACTGTTTTTCTCTCCCTGAATCTCAGGGGTGATTCTCAGGGGTTGCATTTTTTAAAATACAGTCGTGTTATTGCTGTGTTTCGTGTTGTCCTCTGGCATACTTATCCAGTGGGGAAGGTGATTATGTGTGTGGGAGCGCGCGCGCGTGTGCAGCCCTGTATCGGACAACGGTGACGATTTTTTGTGAACTGGTTCCCCTAGGTCGACTCGGCTACAAATTAGTACTCGATGCGTTGTGGAAACATTGCTTCTGGGGGGGAACACAAGCGACCGGGTCTGATGCTGGCCACCCACCCCCTCGTGTGCCGTGCCGGCATTTTTAGGTGCGCGCTAATGTCACTTGACCACACAGTCTGTTAAGCCTATACGGGGGATCTTTGTCTTTGTGTTGATTGGCGTGCTGCGCTGCTACGTACCTGGTGACTTGAGTTCGATTCCAGCTCGTTGCCGACATACGCTACTAATATCCGAACCCTCGCGAAGCCTAATGCAAGGTCAGCTTGGCCTTAATTGAGTACCTGGTGCGGTGTGAGACATCATCACTGGGGAGACAAAGGCGGCCGGACGCGGTATTGGCCACACCGCCCCACATGCATGCACTGAGCTGACCTTAAGTGGTCCTCGCTAACAGCATTTATCCCAACAGCATGTTTGGGCTTTACGGGGAATCCTTTCTGCGTCCCGTGTGTGTGCGCGTGTGTTTTGTAAATTCAATGGGTATGGGAGTGCTAAGAAAACAGACGGCTTTTTTTGTACCATAACACAGTGAATCCTTATATCCCAAACAGTTCACATTTGTTATTGATTCTTGTGGTTACGAGCAAATGTTCCATGCCATTATTTATTTTCTCGTGTTCACAAACAAGCTCTGTCCATTGTCAGAATCTGCAAATGGTTGACGTGTTTTTTTCGGATTCGTGAGTCTTCTAATAAACAACACGACATTATATCAATAATCTCAACTTGTAACGCACAGTATTCACTCACTCTCTGCGAGAGCGAGAGACTCGGAGGCACGAGCGGGGGAGGCAGTAGCCACACAGTAAAGCCGGCGCAACAATTACCCAAGCTCTGCGCTCCTCTGTGTATTAAGATGTTATCAGACAATTAATGCGTGTTTACCACAGAGAGGAAACCGGGGCACCGAGAGAAACCCCACGTGTTCGAGGAGGAAACAATTTATTTTTATATCACAAACGTCATCTTACTGGATTTGTAAATGCCCAGAATTATAGTACATCACGGGCAGACGATTTACCCACTGTCCTGAACGGTTTCGCGAGGTTTAAACTTGACAATATCCCCTTGTTAATCACGACGCGTGGCATTCTCACCCCTGTGGACGATAGTCACCACTCCCAAGTGCTTATAAACATCGCTCAATTATACGTACGAGTCAGCCCTTATCTCTGTCAATAGTGCTGTTTGTTGCTGGCCTCCAAGGCCTTTTGGGAGCCTTTGTAATCGTGCTCAGCAACCTAGAGCCGTGTCCTCTTAAAGGAAATGCCACTTTGTGTTTTTGTTTCCGAGCGGAGCGTGCGGCTTTGAAGCCTGTTATGAATACACAAGGTGACGTAGAAACTTCACGAGCAATGTACTGATGTAGGTTTGTCACGGCTCGATGTGTGAGAATTGCTCTCCATAGCTGTTCTTTCGGGATGGCCGCGTCGAGTGTTCCCGCTGGTGATCCCTCCAACGTGAGAGGCGAAACGTCGCGAGGCAGAGAGAGAGAGAGGCAACACTCGACACTGCTATCCCGAAAGAGCAGCTATGGAGCGCAATCCTCACTAGCGGTGTCACGACGGCTGGGAACATAACTCTGGGCCGTATGAACCCGGGCAAACCTGAGATCGATTAAAATAATTGTGAGGTCCCAACAACTTAACGCCCACTTACTCGATATTATTACTATTACTACCGTTACCGTTCACAATGAAAGACGTGTCTTTAACGAGCAGCTGACGTGGTGGGTTTTTTTCTTCTCGGACTGGCTCAGGGCGACACAAGGGGGTTGGTTTGTTTCCTCTGGAGCCCAGGGCTGGGGGAGCTCGTGGAGCGAAGCGCACGTGTGTAATTGAATCCAGAAAATGTGACCTAATTTTTCGGTTAGTGCAGGAAATGTTTCGCATACACTTGCCACACATTATTACCGCCAAGTGTAATGGTTTGAATCGTTCTGAAAACTACCTCCACCGACCCCCCCCCCACCACCACACTCCACTCCACCCAACGGATATGTAAACACGGACAGATTTATGCGAATGAGATGTGTTTAACTTTTAAGGGGCACGAAATAGCGGGCGGCTAATATTACATTATGGTTGCTCTTCAGAGCTGTTCTTTCGGGATAGCCTTCTCGAGTGTCCCTCATCTCTCCTTCCCCACGTTTTGCGATGGTCCACCTCCGACGTGGGAGGCAAAACGTAGCGACAGAGAGAGCGTGAATACTCGACACGGCTATCCCGAAAAAACAGCTATGGAGAGCAATTCTCAGTGTACTATTATACCTGAGCTACTAGTGCGTTGTCCTGAACTGCTTGCCTTTTGGCAACACTTGGCTAACACTGGCGAGACTCGGCTATAAAGAAAGCCGTCTCTGGTGTGGGCCAATCAGTTTCAAGAACAATGCGTGTATTATCAAAGCATTTTGTTTGCATGTTTTGCCACAAGCGTGTGTGGCTTTTTGCAAAACTTGACACTTTGTTAAAGGTCTCTATTTGGTGTTTTAAGATCTTAACACTTGTGTTAGTTCCACGATGGGCAAACCCTTTTCGCTTTTGACATCATCTACAATTATAACCGCCCATGAAAAATGGGCCATCAAAGCTTTGAGCTTCAAAACAAATCCAAAGATTAAAGGGACTCTGCTTTTAAGAGGGCATGGCTCTAGGGATTATGAGCGGAGAGGGCCTGGCACGTGGCTTTAGGTCGTGGGTAAGGCATTGCATGCGAGACGGGCGCCCAGAACACTCCCTGTGGCCATGAACCGTGGATGATGGGACACAGTGAATGGGAGCCGACTCTTCCCCCGGCATCAATCGCTCGCACGATGTGATGAATGCATTTGTTGCGCGTGACTTTTTTTTTGGCAGGACTGCGTTCTGCTTGATGCGTAGTTCTTTTTTCTGGGTCAGGGCACGTGGTAGCTTCATGTTATGCTCAAATTCCTGTCACGAAACCCTCTGCCACCCGACAAGGCTATCGCGTTCACAGAGATATGATTTACCACGTGCCGATTTAAAGTCTCACCAGGTTTATCATTTTCATCGGTGGCTTCGTAGTTTTCACCACTGAATTTATCATCAGTTTAGTTCCCGAGCACATTCGACGTTATAATTTCTGGAGTTTACCACTCCTGGTAGGACCTCCCTTGGTGATCAGGTCTTGGGTGATGTTCTGGACAAATAATAATAATAATAATCTAAAGACCGTGCGAATAAAGGAGGTTGGCGTTAGGAAGGGCATCCAGCTGCAATCTTTTGCTCCAATATCACCACAATTGGGGGGGCAACAGGTCAACCCGGGTCAAACTGGACACCAGTAAACCAGCAACTGCATTACCGTTTGTGTTTTTTCTCGCATGGATCACGTCTACTGCTGAAGAGCAGCCGAGCTTCTCCCGTGAAACCTCTCTGAGCGCCGTGTGTGTGTGTGTTTAGGTCTGAGCTGCGCTGTGTTGTTGCAACTTGTTTGCCCGGGTCAGCCTCGGCAAGAGACGTATTGTCTCGATTGATTCCCCGCTGGTGAAATGAAGTCAACACACGATGGCGCGATGCTCTCTGGCGCACAGCTCAGACAGAGAAGGAAACGGCGCTGGCAGAGGTGGCAGGTGAAAATCATTATCTGCGGTGGTCAGAAATATCGTTTGGGGAAGGGAAGCTTAAATATGTATATTTTTATGAATTAACTGTGTGCATATATGATCAACGAGGTCCTGCCGTGGAACTTATTCATTGTTTTGATAACTGCAGTTAGCCCCGCTGGAGTCTTTGAAACGTAAACGTATTTTTGGAAAATGAATGTCCAAGCACGAGAGAGTGTTTGAGGTTCCTTCTAATATGTGTCGTAAACTCGCCTCCACCCGACACAGTCAATTAGACATGTTTGTCACGTGAACACAGCGTGCCGGTTCTTTACTACTTCAGCAGACCGGCGTGTTGGAGAGCGAACCCTCAACGTTTACGATGACATGCGACGTTTCACCGCTAGTTGCAATCAGCTTAATCAGGTATCTCGAACAAAGGTTCTGGATAACATTGGTCACGAAAGCCTTCAAGTTGAATGAATGGGAGCTGGTGAAAAGGTTTCACGGGGGCTTAGCCCTGCTAGCTCTGCTAACCCAAGCTACATTGCCGTCTCTGAGTGGAGTTTGGTTTCTTGTCCTCGTAGGCTTCACCCCACGATGTTTTTTTCCGGCTCTGCGAAGGAAAACGTGGACAGGGGTCAGATTTATTTGAGCTCTTCCTACCTTTGAGAGCTCTCAGCTTCGAGTGTGCACTCGACACGGCTATCCCGAAAGAATCGCTCAGGAATTCCCACACATCGAGCCGTGAAACCCTACACCGGTACTCTCTCACCTTAATTCCTTTGCGCACGCCAGAAAAGTTTAATCTCTCGCTAAGTGCATCTACTTATTCGCCAGAGAGAGGTCTGACACGGCTTGGAGAAGCCCCAAGTCGGATTTCATCAGAACGCGGATTGTAGCGCTCATTAAATGTTTACAACGCGAGCGCGCTGCAGCTGCGGGTCAGTTTCGGGTATCAAAGTTTTCCGTCGCAGCTGCTTCTCGCCAAAATATCTGTTGCCGTTATTTCGGGAAATTTTCTCCCCTTTCTCATCATCGTCGTCTGCGCGTTCCCCCCAGGCCGCGTGGATTCGCCCGGTTCAGTCTGAGTGTGTTCCCCCCCACACCGCGTGGATTCGCCCGGTTCAGTCTGAGTGTGTCACTGTGTCGTGCCAAGTGACGCGCTGGCGGCTACAATTTACTGAGCGAATCCGCCAATGGATGAAAGCCCCCCACGCCACGGTGCGCATGTATTATTTCATTTAATCGTATTTCAATCATCGTGTTTTGTGGGCTTTGAAGAAGGCCACGGCGGGGGAGCAATGCTGATTCTGATATCAGTTAGCATTGATGTTGACCTTGGCCGGGACGTGAACTCCAGTGTTCGTGTTCATAGTGCAGCGTACTAAACAGCTGTGCCACCGCTCCATCCTGCCGCACTGTTTAACCAGCGGTGAAAGTCACTAATATTTCTTACCGGTACGGTCCTATTGCAACCCCCTCGTCCCACGTGTTCTTTACTGAATGCTAAGGCCGTGTGTTGTATCGCAGAGCTTGCAAGTTCACTGGGTATTTTCTGCTGTAATAAAAAAATCTATCTATCTATCTGTCAGCAAGAACACCTTTTAACCAACAATTGTTGAAATATCAGGCTTCTTTTGAGAGCAGACAGATTCACAGGATACGAAGGATACGTAGATCATTTCCTGGCCAGCTGTGGAAAGAGGATACAGAATAATTTAACATGTGACCGTAAAGTGTTCTGCCGAAGTTGGCCTGTGTTATCCTAAAAAGATACACGGTATGCGAGTTATGAGTTTATGTGAAGCATTTAAAGGGAAATGTTACATTTAATAACGTCTCGTTTTACACATTTGGAGGTCATTACGGTTTTAACGTAATCCAGCAGTGGTTTTCAAAACTCGGTTAAATTATGGAATGAGCATTATCCCGTGACACGCTGTCGGGTCAACATCCGCCTCTTGAGTTTGCCTTGATGTGTGTTGCAGTGACATAGTTTTCTATTGTTAAGCCGGGAGTCGAAGTTCCATTGATCCTGTGTCCGTGTTTGATCTTACATATTGTCAAAATAATAATAATGCTTTACAAGCCTTTGTCAATTCACCGCTGGAGGAAGGCCTCCCCTCTGTGTGGGTCATGCGGGTGGCGCAGTGGTAACATCTGCTCACAGAGAGAAGGTCCGGTTCGATTCCCGCCTCAGGCGCCTTTCTGTGTGGAGTTTGTGTATTCTCTCCCCCTGTTATGCGTGTGTTTCTTCCGGGTTCATCGGTTTCTCATTGCAACTAAAGTGCAGCGATTAATGAATTGGCCGATAACATCAAAATATATCGGACGCAGTGTGTGGCAATATGTTGGCGCCGGCTAACCGCGTGGTTGCCTTACCCCCTCCCCCGCCTCTCTGCGGTTTCCTCGAATGATTACCTTCGATATCGCATTTATATTTGCGTGTTATAAATTGTATATATGTATTTATCTGACCATACTTCACCATTATGGTCAGTGCTGGTTAGCAAATGGGTCTAGGAAAGGTTCAGTCATCACTTGCCACTGACGTTAGCCACGGACGGATATTGAACTCAGTTCAATGGATTTATATCAACGTGTGAGAATCCCTTATGCCATGAAAACGAATACAGGTGCATCCCTATACAGCATACACAACTAAGAGACCGCGTCTCGCCATAGGAACGTGCACTTTTCCACTACTCCCTCAGGGCTGCAATCTGGACACAAGCCTCGCTTCTAGTTCAATTGACCAGGAAACCACTCTGACCTTCTGACACGTTGCACTATATATACAACCGATATAAGTGAGCTTTTTCTTGGGTAGGCGCCACACCTGAGCCAGATTAGCCTGCGGTATGCCCCTCAGCCGTCGGATTGTAATGAATGATGACGGCGGCTGAGCGGCGTTTAGTAAAACAACGAGCAGCTTGCTCTTCAACAAGACCAGTGCGGCATGCGGGGCAAGAGCACTAGCTCGTAGACCATGAAGACACGGTCTGCGGTGGCACGGTGTGTGGACGAGAGACAGTCTATAGTGGCACAGCGGATAAAGCAATAATAATATTGTGACCCTCGGGTGAAAGGCGCTATATAAAACGCTATTATTAATAATAGCGTTTCATAAAGCGCTGGACAAGGGCCGCGGAGAGAACGGCATGTCAGCAACGACAGAAAAAAACAAGTAGCGACAAAGTCGGTCTTTAATGGCACGGCGTGTAGACTAGAGACGGTCTGTAGTGACAGCAGGTCGAAAAGCGACACTCTTTAGCCACAGATCGGCCGGAATAGACACTCGGTGTGTACTGACACCAGCGTGCCGACAAGAAACCCTGTGTCCTGCCAGCGGTGTGCAGCCCATGAAGACGCGGTGTGTGGCACCAATAGCAGCAACACGTTAGCTCCTTCCCGCTCCTCACCCACGTGTCAGCTGACCGGCCCTTTCAAACATTGTGTTCCCAATTCAACGTTGTGTTCGGACAGGACAAGCAATCGCATGCGGCACGTAACACTGCCCGCTGTCTGTTCAGGTGATGACAGTCGAGGCGGTTGTTTGCCGAACGCGAACGTAAACATTCGCCAATTTGTGCCACGGAAGGGCTTGAGTGGCGTAAACGGTGCCCCGGTGATTGCTCTCTAATTGCACTCGACCCCTTCCCCATCTCCCGTCCTCGAGCTTCCATTCAAACACCTGCTCCCAGAGTTGGCCCGGGTGGCTTAGGGTGAGAAACGCCCGAGCCGACACCGATGAGAACCCGGGTTTAAAGCCAGGTTTCAACCGGCCGTGCATTGAATCAGGTTTCCAAGTGTGGTCAGGTAATAATGTTAAGCTTGGTTATCAATGACTGCACAGTAGGGCGGCACGGCGGCGTAGCGGTGAATAGCGCTGCCTCCTCAGAGCAAGAAGGTCCCGGGGTCAAATCCCGGCTCGGGTGTCTTTCTGTGTGGAGATTGCATGTTGTCCCCGTGTCCGCGTGGGTTTTCGACGGGCACCCCGGTTTCCTCCCACAGTCCAAAAACATGCTGCTGCATGGGTTAATTGGCATGCGAACTGAATTACCCCCGGTGCCCTGTGATGGACTGGCGTTCCATCCTGGGTATAGCCCGCCTTGTGTCCTGTGTCTGCCGGAATAGGCTCCTGCTCACCGCGACCCTGTATAGAATTAAGCGGTTTCTGCTAATGGATGGATGGAATAATAAAGTAAACCACAAACCCCCAGCACTCCGCTTGGCTGAGTGTGCATGGGTTATTGTGTAAATTCATATGTACATTCCTGAGGTCACGAGACCCTTACATTGGCCTCCACACACATAGAGAGGGCTGATCACTGGAAGTGAAATGGCTGTGGAAGTTTATCATTTATTTTGTCAAATCTATTTTTCTGGAGCGCTCTATTTTTGAAGAGTTGAACACAGGATGTAGTTCGCAACTACAAAAGTATCTCTGGAGCTATGGTTAGCACAGGAGGTCCACCTCTGTGCCGTGTTTAGGAGGCAGAAGATCGGCTTTTTTAAAACCGCGTTGGTGCCAGTGTGTACCCACGTGCGTTGGCTGACATCACCGCACATGTCTATGGTTTTTGGCTCGTTGGGGCTAAAATTGGATTCCGTGAATTCTGGAAGGTGGCCAAGGTGGGGGATCCATCATCCGACACACCTGGGATCAGTGTGTGGTAGTAATAAGATCCCGGGTTCGATTCCTCGGCTCGACTGCCTTTCCGTGTGTCGTTTGCACGTTCTCCCCGTGTCCGCGTGGGATTTCGCCGGGTACTCCGGTTTCCTCCCACAGTCAAAAGACATGCTCCATCCATCTATTGCCAGAAACGTCTTAATCCTGTACAGGGTCGCGGTGAGCCGGAGTCTATCCCGACATACACAGGGCGCAAGGCAGGGCTATACCCTGGATTGGACGCTAGTCCATCACAGGCCAATTTAGCCTATGCAGCAACATGCTGCTTAGGCTAGTCGCCCTGACTAAATTGACAAAATATTCCCCGGTGCGTTGATGTTGTAACTTGCTTACCCCTCCCCGATGGACAACCGTTAAAAAGGTCTACCTAGCTCAACGGTTCCTTCCAGCTAAAATACAAACCGACTGTTTGGGGAGGTGGAGGGCGATGTTAGGGATTAACCGTTCTTCTGATTTGTCCATCACTGTACGTGCTATTAAGCAAAGTTATTTGCGATTGGCTCTAGTTTCAGGGTGGGCACGTTTGACTACCGCCGTGGAATCTTGGTAAAGGGTATTAAAGTGTCAAGCGTTTCAGTGTAACAAATAATAAACGTAACGTTTTATTGGGACTTGCTAGCGAGAACGGGTGGGAAGCTACATGTTAGCTTACGATGAAAAAGGGATCTGTTAAAAGCATTTCCTTGTCCCTGCAGAGACGGAACTGTGTTGAAGGCAGCTCAAAGGGATTGTTGGAGCCCTCGTAGGAACAAAAAAAAAGCACAATTGCATTACAAAAATATCACCGACTCTGGAAGTATGGCCACATTGGCTTGCTTAAAAAAAATCCTAATGTATTTTGGACGTGTACAAAGAAAGGCTGATAACTGCAAATGATTAAACGACGCTAACAATGTGCGAATAATTGGAGGAAAGACCCCTTTTTGTGTCGGGTATTGAATAGCACCTGACTTTGATAAGGAATGTCTAGACTTGGCATCGTAAACAAGCGACGGCTGCCGGCGGAACCTCCAGCTTGCGAGTGCATTTTGATCCCTAAATATTGACGGGCGCGCTTTACGAAGTGAAAGAGCAGAGAGGTGATCTGCCATCTGTGGCCTGGATGAGTGCGGTGGCGAGGTCAGCCAACAGGCAGCAGGATTGCCCGGCGAAAAGCCACGCAGGCACGCGGAGAGCGTGCAAACTCCACACAGAAAGTCCACCCGAGCTGGGTATCGAACCCGGCGCCATCTTGCTGGACAGCTGCTAAAGTTGTTATCACAGCTGGACGGAACCGTTAAGCTACGTAGCTTCCAGCTTAAACAGAAAACAAAAAACTGACTGGGTTTTCGCCGGGCACTCCGGTTTCTTCCCACAGTCTAAAGACATACTGCTGTATAGGTTTATTGCCCTGCGGACGAAATAGTGCCCGGTGCCCTGTGATGGACTGGCGTCCCATCCAGGGGTTTAGCCCTGCCTTGCGCCCTGTGTCTGCTGGGATAGGCTCCGGTTCACCCCGACCCTGTACAGGATTAAGCGGTTTCTGAAAGTGGATGGATGGATGATTACGGCCGGCATCACTGCTTAACTGCGCCACCGCGCCACCTCTACCATGCAATCGCGAAACCGCAGGCGAGTGGATGGGTGGTGACGGTGGTGGTGGGTGGCATGATTCGTTCCGACCTCAATCCTGGCCTCAGACCAAATCGGTGGCCGCGGGCGAGGCTCAGACTAAGCCCCGGGGGCATTCCCCCCCCCCCCCGGGTGTGGGAATCACATCTCGCACCCGGGCGTTAACCGTCACTTTGTCAAGTTCGCGTTTCCCGTGCGGCTCTAGCGTTGATGATTCAAGCGCGCTGCTCGCCCACTACGGTTGCCACCTGTCCCGATTTTGCCCGGGTTGTTTGATTTTATTTTAAATGATAATATTAATACATTAGAAATGTTACTTATGACGCGCGCATATTCATTTAATTTCGAAGGTAATTCATTCGAAGGGACGAACGACTCAGAGGCGCGAGGAAAGCGCAGAGAGGCGGAGGAGGCAGCCAGGCGGTTTGCCGGCAAGGACAGACGAAGCTCAGACGATGATATTAAAAGCCACATCAAACTTGACACTTTGTGAAAGGTGTCTACTTGGTGTTTTAAGTTTCACAAGGGGGGTTCAGTATGAAACAGTGTGAGTTATTTTTTTTTTACGAAACGGCTCTGATGTCCCGGTTCTTTGCAAGTCAGAGGTGGGTAACCCTTTTCTGGAGACAGACGCCTGTCCTCCGTGGCACGGGACGTCTGACGGTCTGTTTCATGTGATGATGGTAGCTCAGGCGTGCACACGTTGGTGTTGTTCCACGATCGCCTGCTCCAGATAAAATAAGCAGACAAAGGGCGACGACCCG
>JAZEWU010000036.1:1925644-1935911 GCA_036362915.1 Geotria australis
AGCCCCCTTGAGTGGAGGCCTTTCCGCCAGTATTGGTGTAAGCAATAAATTACAGGTCTGCACTGCACCTTTGCCTTAACGTATTGTGACAAGGCGCAGATTCGCTGGCAGGGTGCTGGGATGATGTTTTCCCACTGCTGGCTGTTTGCATGGAGAGACACGGCGTGTAGAGAGACACTGTGTAGGCAGACGCTCTGTTCGTGGAATTGCCTCCAACGTGGGAGGCGAAACGTCGCGAAGGAAAGAGCAGGAACGCTCGACACGGCTATCCCGAAAGAACAGCTCTGAAGAGCAACCATCATGAATCGAGCCGTCTTCGTCTTCTTTGCGATTCTTCGAAGCGTGATGGTCTTCTTCTTTGCGATTCTTCGAAGCACGATGGTCAGCTTCTGCACATCGTTGTCTTTCTGCTCGGCTTCGAAGTGTTTGGTAGAACTCGCAGGCAACACCAAGTATTTACCTGACAGGGATCGCGACGTGAACGCTTCTGCCTCGACCCCCAAATCGAGCCGTGAAATCCTACATCGGCACGTTGAAGAGTATTTTCAATGAAATTCTTACTTTTGTCCGTCCGGCTCAAAACGTTGGCGGCGCGAGCCGAGGAGGAGGAGGAGGGGGGGTGGGCGACGCGGGGATGTGGCAAAGGTGCTTGGAATGAAAGTCAAACAAATCAAAGCCCTTTCTTGTTGGCGTTCTACCAACATTAATAGCAGCCGGTGTTTTCAAAGTACATAAATGAGTCCGCGAGCAAATAAATAAATAAATAAAGATAAACATCGCGGCTAATAAATCTCGCCGTTGTCCCGGTAAATAAGTCCACATCGCCGGCGCTACCCGCACGCCTTGCGCGATTAGATCTGGTTAGGTGTCAGTCGGTTTGCATTTAAGCTGGAAGGAACCGTTGAGCCTGTGTAGCTCTGTTTTTAACAGTTGTCCAGCTAGAAGGGGTAAGCAAGTCGGTAGATAACTTGGGGGCTATACACGGGATGCGACGCCTGTCCATCGCAGGGCACCGGGAGCAATTTTAATCAGGACAATTAGCCTTTGGACTTGGAGAGGAATTCGGAATACCCGGCGAAAAGACACGGGGAAAACCTGTAAACTTCACGCAGAAAGGCGGCAACCCGAGCCGCGGCCGGCCTACTCACTGAGCCGCCCAAATGTGGGTTTTATCGGTTGTTGTTAAACATCTTTACTGTGCTATCTTCCGCGTGGCCCGTGCCAGATTCCAAATTTGGAAATTCTCCTCGTTTTTGGCCTCATTCACGCAATAAGCTGTGGGGGATCTATTTTTTTATTTTTTTAAAGGCTCGTTTTTTTGTATCAGCCGCAAAGACCGAATGGCAACATTGCCAAGCGCCGCTCACACTCGCTTTTTTTCTTGTTGTCGTAAGCGCTCGTTCGCTTGAGAAGTTCCAGCTGCCCGCTCACCGAAGGTTCTTAACAAGTCTGGCGTACTCCAATCTGTACGGTGGTCCACATGTATTGTGACCCCCCCCCCCCAATTTAATTCCATCCATCCATACATTGTCAGAGACCGCTTAATCATGTACAGAGTCGCGATGTGCCGGAGCCTATCCCGGTAGACAATTTAATGCCAATTTACCTAGGCAACTGCAGCGTGGCTTTGGACGGTGGGAGGAAACCGGAGTGCCCGGCGAAAACCCACGGGGCGAACGTGTAAACTCCACACAGAAAGGCGGCAACCCGAGTCAGGAACTGAAACCGGGACCTTCATGCTGCGTTACTCACAGTCGGGCGAAGTTCAAAAAAGTACCCCGGAATTTTTTTTTTCCTTCTTTGCGAATGCAAAAAAAATAATAATCGGGAACGGTTCTCGGTAAATTCCCCCCCGCAGCGTCGTGAGTTGTTCCCGCTGGGGAATTCGCGAGGTCCGATTGCAGGAATGCCGGTGTGCGCCTGACTACCGGCTATACATCTGTATGTTGCTCGGGTTTCAAAGCTCGGGGTAATCGAACGTGCCCCTAGCCCCGTGTTTAAGCAACGGTCCGTCCGTCCATCCATTGTCAGAATCCGCTTAAGCCTGTAACATGGTTGCGGTGAAACGGAGCCTATCCCGGCAGACACAGGGCGGAAGGCAGGGCTATGCACAGGATGGGACGCCAGTTCATCACAGGCACCGGAGGCAATTTAGTCCGCAGGCCACTTAACCTATGCGGCAGCGTGTCTTTGGGCTGTGAGAGGAAACCGGAGTGCCCGGCGAAAACCCACGCGGACACGGGGAGAGAGAACATGCAAACTCCACACAGAAAGGCACCCGAGGCGGGACTCGAACCCGGGCCACTTGCTTTGAGGCGGCAGTGCTACTCACCGCGCTACCGTTCTACGTAAATAGAGTGTATATGATTTAATTGCTCCTTTGGGTCCAAACTTCGGACACCATACCGATGTACGTCATCTTAAGGCCACACTTATCGCCGCACGCGTTGTGTCATCTCCGAGATGCGGTATCTGCCTCTCTGCGGGTCCGCGTAGGGCTATCGGCGAGAACCCGCGGACGATCGAAGGCTGTGTGCCCAGTGTCCAGGCCAGAGGGGATCTCATTGCGCGGCGATTTATCGGAGTCATCTACACGGCTGTTTGATGGTTGTGACCTTTTTTTCGCTCGGCGCGATAAGGGTTGAGTCATTGGCAAGAGGGGTTGATGCCGGCCGCTCGGTGCCGTCTGAGATTTTTGCCGATAATCATCGCGGCCAAACAAGCCTCGGGGACATCGGTGAGAACCGACCGACCCCCCCCCCGGATCGGATTTAATAAACCTCCAGGAATGCGTGGTGACTGTCTGGGGGGGAGATGTTTTCTCGCTTCAACCGCAGCGTGGCTCTCCGTGAGGGCCTTTACGACCGCGCCGGTAGAGACGTGTCAAGGGCTTGTCGTCGTTCACTCGTGTGTGTTTGTGTGTTTATATGTGTTAATAAGCAACTGCTGTTTGGCCGGATAGAGGGGGGCTAAACGGGCGCGGCACGGGTTAGAGAGGAGATGGACTGATGCGGCACAGGAGGATCTGGAGCTGGGTGGACTTGCTGAAAACTGCGGTGGCAAGATCGACCTCTGTGGAGGAGGATCGTGAAGGACGCTACTGGGCAGTTGCAGGCTGTAGCCCTCCAGCAACAACGGAGGGGCGGAGGAGCGACGCTCACAACAGCGAGCCGAGCGGCCAAAGCACAGCAAGTTGGCACAGTAGGGAGCTCAGATGGTGGGTGCATCTGCTAGTCATCTCGGTCGGGCAGCCCATGACACCTGGGGGTCTGTGCTGTGACCCCCTGTCGGCGAGCCTTCGACACTTCACCTAGCCTCAAGGTGCATATGGTCTGGCACAGGCGCCGTGGTGACGTCAACGCTACTTAGTGGCGAATGGCGGTTGTTGTTGTGTTGGGGAACGGTGGTGTAGCAGTGGGATGGGAATACGTTGAAGAAGCTGATCTTCACGGAGCCTGCAGGGGTTTATCATCTCTTCTCTCGTGGACCCCTTGTTCCAGGTGGAACCCCTCTTCCGGCTGTGCCCCCTGTTCCAGATGCCCCCCCCCACTTTGTGGTTTGGCGCAAGTGAAGATATTTCTGGGGGGCGGGGAGTGGCTGTGGACGTGATGAAGTAGCTGCTTTGTAATGGACCAATTAGGCAAGCCGCTGTACGATTCGAGACGGGCTATTTTGGTCAAAGGCGACCCTCGTGTTAAGTCTGTCTGCAGCGTGGCATGCTTAATGGGGGGCATTCGGCCTCGAGCCGTTAAATATACCAACCTTTCAACGCGTTGTGTAAGAAACTCATTATGTATGCGCCGCAGCGGAGCGTCGGCGATACAGAAATAGATTAAAACAGTCGTCGTTCTGTATCTCCGCTTCGGATATGAATGAATATTTAAGCAGTGTACGAAATGTAGGATTTTCACGGCTCGACGCTTGAGAAGTGATTTCCGAAGCTCTTCTGTCGGGATAGCCGTGTCGGGCGCCCCTTCCTCTCTCTGAAACGCCTGAGGATGCCTCCCAACGTGGGAGGCGAAACGTCGCGAAGGAACGAGGGCGGAAGCGCTCGACACGGCTATCCCGAGAGAGCATCTTTGGAGAGCAATTCTCGCACAATTTGGAACAGACACCGCGCAGTTTCGACACTTTTGGGTCTCATCGGCAGACTCTGGCTTCCAAACTTTAGGGCCTCATCGGCATCACACATCAATACCATCCATGCATCCATTGTCAGAAACCGCTTCATCGTCTACAGGGTCGCGGTGAGCCAGATCCTATTCCGGCAGACACAGGGCGCAATGCAGCCCTTTTTCCAGGATAGGAGGCCAGTCAATCACAGGGCACCGGGGGGCAATTTAGTCCGCAGGCTTATGAACCTATGGCAGCAGCATGTCTTTGGACTGTCGGAGGAAACCGGAGTGCCCGGTGGCGAAAACCCACGTGGACACGGGGAGAACACATTAATACCACCGTGTTAAAATCATTATGCGCCCCTATGCAGTTGTGGCGAAATACTTAGTCAATCGATGTATCATGTGTGTCCCCGTCAGCCTGATAATTGGGACAGTGCTGCACGGCGTGCACAGTTTGCCCTGATTGTCGGGGAATTAATCCCGACTTTTATTAACCCTGCATCGGGGGATCAAGGTAGAAGCGTTCACGTAGCGATCCCTGTCAGGTAATACTTGGTATTTACCTGCAAATTCTACCAAACGCTTCGAAGCCGAGCTGAAAGACAACGATGTCCAGAAGCTCAGCAGATGCCAGAAGCCCCCTCAGTCTGGAGCAAGAAGAGAGGCCAATGCCCGCCGCTTTTAAGGCCAGCGCTGACTATTATATCTCTAAATGTTGAAGGGCTGTCTGCGACTAAAGAACAACTTGTTGCAATGGGAAACTGTCATATAACCATCACGCTTCGAAGAATCGAATCGAATTCGAACGACGTGAGGTTTTTCATTGAATAAGATCGCTTCCTGAGAGTTGACCCACCGGAGAAATTGCAAAGCACGCTAATCTGTTAGGAACATCAAACGCAGCCTTAATCATTTATCTTTGTTTGCTTTGTTTTTTTAAATTATTTTTTTTCTGTCGTTGTTGACATGCCGTTCTCTCCGCGGCCCTCGTGCAGCGCTTTGTGACCCTCGGCTGAAAGGCGCTATATAAAATGCTATTATTATTAAACGCAGGCTGACGGACGAGCCAAAGTCATCTGCGGGGGTGTTTGGAAAGTGAACCTGCGGCCAGGGGAAGTTGGGAGAATGAATGGCTCAGGAGGATGAATGGTTGGAAGCGGTGTTGTGGAACTGGCGACCCGACGGGGAATATGCAAAACACAGAGGCCAGGAAGCGAGAATACAAATCTGTTCTCAAGGTGAAGCTACGCTCTGGGAGCGCAGCATAGGTTCAGCGGATGAACTTATTAAATCTGAAGGCGCCATTGAAAAATGTTTCTCTCGTCTTCACGCGTTCCCACTTGCTTGTTAAGGTCATCTTTGTGGCCTCACTGTGTAATTATGCCATACGTCCGCAGCCGTCCCCGATATACGAATATTCGCTTGCGGAAATGCGCCAAAACGGAAATGAGTCACTAGGAACCAAGTTCCGATATAAGGAAGGGAAATTCGTTACAGCAGAATGTTTTAGTCTCGATAACATACTATGCTGTACCTTTAAAACGCCGCCATGTGTTTGGATAATTAGATTCGATGTACGGAAATTCACTTAACGGAACTATTTGTGTAATGGTCTAGGGTTTTCACGTGGACCCGAGACTATATTCAAAGCAGCCTTAATAATTTAATTTGCGTTGCTTTGGTTTTTATTAGTTGTTTTTTTTTCTTCCCGGTGTTGACATGCCGTTCTCTCCGCGGCCCTTGTGCAGCGCTTTGTGACCCTCGGGTGAAAGGCGCTATATAAAATTCGATTATTATTAAATGCGATTATTATATAACTGTGGTCAGTTTCCAAACACGATTGCACAAGAATGGTGCACTGTACGTCCTGCCGTCTCTCCAATCTTGCACGTGAATGAGCGGCAGGTAAATGAAGCGAATCTAATAAGCGGCTCCAGCCGCGCGGGTCAGTTGATGAGAGTCGCCATCCACACACGCAGGGCCAGGAGCGGCCTCAAGGAGACATTGTACCTCACAGGCATCCTCACCTGGCGCTTAATTGAAGGCGGTGATTGATCCCCATTGATAGCCCGTGGGGCTGGGGTGTGGGGCTCTAATACCCACGTGCGCCGGGACGTTGCGGTCCACATGTCTTGTGACCCCTATTTCATAGGTTTTTTTTCTCTCCCAGTTTGTGATCTTTCACGAGCCCATACGCTCCCTGCACACGTCGTTCTGCAATAGGTTATGAGCAGGTATCGGCCATATGAAATAAATAAGGGTTATATCAAAGAGAAATGAATGAGCGAGGGAACACAAATGTTAGGATTAAATGAAAAGGTTGGGGAGGGGGTTACAAGGCATAATAATAATAGCATTTTATAGAGCGCCTTTCACCCGAGGATCACAAAGCGCTGCGCAAGGGCCGCGGAGAGAACGGCGTGTCAACAACGACAGAAAAACCAAACAACTAATAAAAAAACAAAGCAACAAACATTTTATGATTAAGGCTGCTTGGAACATGCGGGCAATCCTTTACAGGGCCAATGGTTAGAAGCCTTCCGACAGCCACCCGCGGCCGCCCCCCCAACATAAGCAGCGTAGGTCAGCGGTGTAGCTTGGCTGGCAGGGGGTCAGAGGTGGAAGTAAGCCGGTACGGTCCGGTACGGCGTTACCGGTAAGAAACTACAGGGCCGAAACGTTCAGTACAGATTGGCGTGGAGGGCGGGAAGTGGGGTTGCGATACGACCATGCCGGTAAGACATTTAATTAACTTTCACCCCCACCCCCCCTCGCTCCGTCTAGCCCAATATCCCGTCTCGTTAAATCATGGCGCCCGGGGCGAGTGGGTAAATACCAGGGCAGCCTGCACACTCCATGGCCACGAGGCCCCGGTAGGTCCAGCAGCCGGGCACCCACCACGAGACGGAGCGGATTGTTCGTGAATTCTCACAGAGTTCCGCGGAGCAGGGTTTCTGTGTAGCCGACGAAATACATCGATTAGACAGCAATTACATGTTCTGCCTATGTGCACATTGCACAAAGTGATATGTGGTTTCAAGAGCTGAATACGCTAATATGCTGTTTCACTGTATTCGCAAGAAGCGTATTCCGCGTATTCCCATGCCAGTGCTTTTTAATCGGTGTAGGGTATAGGGGGGGGGGAGAGAGATCGTCATTGAATTTAGTCTTGGGCCCCACAATCACAAAGATCGCCCCTGCACATCCCACATTAGAATTAACAAAACATTATCGTTTATAGGCTTATTATAATAGAGATGGCGCGCTTAAAAATAGCGTTTTGTAACCGAGCAGTATTTCCGCAGCAAACCTGACCGCTCATGAGACCCAGGGGGAGCGAAACCAGTCCACAAATGGTGTTATAACGCATGCTCCATGTTTTCATAAGTCTAAGAGGCCAATATGCTTGATGGACTCAGGAATGCTTAATTTTCACGTGGAAATCTCGACCAGAAGTTTGATTTATAGTTCGCGTATTAACCATTGCACATGGTTAACTAAATAAAAATCCACAAATCCACATTTTTTTCTAGTTAACCGGTTATATTCAAGATGTGTTTAAGGGCGTCACCTAATGAGATGGAGACAATCCCATCCAGAACTCTCACATAGACCAGTGAGATCATCACGTGAGAACGAATTCTGGAAGATGCTTTCATAGAACTAATTCTGACATCCTTCCAAGTGCCCCTTTATGGAGACGCAGCTCTTTCTCACGTTTCCTGCTATGGAGAATTTCTTGGCAGTCAAAGCAATTTTTTTGTTAAATTCTCAGAGCCGTAAAACATTAACCCGCACGAGTCAAACAAAATGTAATATGCTGGCTCTTTGTCGTGCAGTCATCGATGACCAGACTGAAAGTCTCGTCTCGCTACACTTCTTCTTCTTTGCGATTCTTTGAAGCGCGATGGTTAAATTACAGTTTCCCATTTCTTTACAAAGTTCTTTGCGTTTTTATTGAACTCTACAAGGTCTTTTGAGCTGCAGAGGTTGGGTAGTAGAGCGCAGACAGGGCAGTGCTCCATAGTACGGTCTGCTTCTCCACATTCACAGGTGGTTGGGCTGGTCTTGTAGCCCCATCTGACCAAAGCAGCTTTTGAACGTCCCGTTCTAGTTCTCAGGCGGATGAGTGTCTTCCACTGAATCCATGGTGCATCTGAGCCAGGAGGTGAGGTCTTCAGCAGGGGGGATTCCCATGCCAGTTGGAGGAGGGTCACCCTCAAGCTTTTCCGTCCAGAGCTGGAGTCTGGTTTCTTCTCTAAACCAACACAACCGATCACACGTCGTCTCCCTACAGCGAGCGACTGACGCGTGAGTGGAGAGTGCGAGTGAGTGGCAAGCCCATAAAAGGTTAACTTGCACTTACTTCCAAACGGTCCAAATGGAATGTGGCAAAGTGAGTGCAGAACCAAGTCACCGTGTTGTTGTAATTTTGTACCCGCTCACCCCCCTCCCCACCGCTCCTCTCCACCCCCAACGCAGTCATTTTTTGGCCCCGTTCGATGTCAAATTGGCAAAGTGGCGGTTGTGCCAGAAATGAATTCACCGCAGCACACCTGATGAGGGCGTGTGTGCACGCGGCGGCACTTTGCACACTGGCACTAATTCTGGCTCCACTTTGTCTCGGGCGGCACGGTGACGCAGTGGTAACATCTGCGCCTCACACTAAAGAACGGTCTTGCCCGATGCGGTTCGATTCCAGGTCCCAGGCGCACTTTCTGTGTGAAGTTTGTTTGTTCTCCCCCTGGTCCGCGTGGGTTTTAGCCGGGCACTCCGGTTTCCTCCCACAGTGTTCAAAGACATGCTGCTGCATAGGTTAATTGTCCTGCGGACTAAATTTCCCCCCGGTGCCCTGTGATGGACTGGCGTTCCATCCTGGGTATCGCCCTGTGTCTGCCGGGATAGGCTCCGGCGCACCGCAACCCTGTACAGGATTAAGCGAGGTGGCAGCGCTACTCACTGCGCCACCGGATTTGCTCCTTAGTCAGAGACGGGAGGAATGCTCGACACGGCTATCCCGAAAGAGTAGCTCTTAGGAGCAGTTGTCGCACACGGAGCCGTGAAAACCCGTCTGTCTTGAAACCTAACCAGGTTCAAAGGACATTCGCGGGGAATTCGAGTTCCCTTGTAAGCTCGGTTTTTGTAAATGTCTCGTGCGTGAGAGTCTGTGTGTCGTTGTTTTGAATTCAGACAGCTGGGTTTATTTTTAAACAAAGTGCGAATGACGCTGAAGAGCTTGTGTTTAGGTTCGCTGTTTCATTATTATTATCAGCAGAATAACGTAATGATAATAACATTTAGTAATGTAGAGCCCTTTAACAATCCATGCCGTTCTCTCCGCGGCCCTTGTGCAGCGCTTTGTGACCCTCGGGTGAAAGGCGCCCTATAAAATGCTATTATTATTATTACCCGTGCCGTGTTGGTAATGATGCTTGTTTGACCATACTTCACCACACTGGTCACTTTGAACTGGTGACAGGAATTGGGAGCGGGAGGGGGGGGGCAGTTTCAGGATCTGTTTCAGGTATCACTCTCCACCGATGTTAGCCGTGGGCAGGAATCAAACTCGGACGGCCGGGTTCACAGCGCAGTGGGCTAACACTGACCTCAGCAACGCCTGCAGATGCCTCCAACGTGGGAGGCGAGACGTCGCGAAGGGAGAGAGAGGGAACGCTCGACACGGCTATTCCGAAAGAGCAGCTATGGAGAGTAATTCTCACACATTATGCCGTGGCAAAGCTACTTCGGTACAGAGAAAGAACACTCGACACGGCTATCCCGAAAGCACATCTATGGGGAGCAATTCTCATACATGACACATCGAGCGATGGACTGGCGTCCCATCCGAGGTATAGCGCTGCCTTGCGCCCTATGTCTGCCGGGATAGGCTCCGGCTCACCGCAACCGGTAGAAGCGTTCACGTCGCGATCCCTCCCAGGTAATACTTGGTATTGCCTGCGAATTCTACCAAAGACTTCGAGGCTGAGCTGAAAGACAACGATGTCCAGAGGCTGACCATCGTGCTTCGAAGAATCGCAAAGAAGAAGAAGCACAGGATTAAGCGCTTTCTGACAATGGACGAATGAAATACATCGAGCTGTGACAAACCTACATGAGTACATATTCCATCGTATCTGCATTTGTCCTGT
>JAZEWU010000036.1:1946900-1959303 GCA_036362915.1 Geotria australis
GGCTGTGTCCTTGTCACATCTGCATTCACTGTCGAAGGTACTAATTCGACGAGAGAACGACTCAGAGGCGCGAGGAAAGTGCAGAGAGGCGGAGGAGGCAGCCAGGCGGTTTTGCCGGCACCACATTGCCACACACTGCTTCCTATATATTATGATGTTATCGGCCAAATAATTAATGAGTGTTTTTTTTTTCTTCCAAGTGTACACGTGCATCTGATCAGCAGCAGGCGGCTATGCCGCACAGAGAGAGGGTTGGGGCGGTAGCTGATCGGCGAGCGGGCCCTGCGAGGCTTTAGCCGCGACCGTGCAAGAAGAGAGAGCTATCATTTCGTGGATTTATACGGGGCGCGGGCTCGGTTTAATCACCCGTGCTTAACGGGCGCGCTCCATAAGGCTCTATAAACGGGCGCCTGGAAAGCTAAAAATGCCGGCGATAAAAAAACGCGGTTTACTTTTGGAATATAAGCCGCCCCTTTGTCCGGCCGTTATCGTTAAATATGCCGTTAGTGGGAGCCCGTTCATCATATGCTCGCGCGTGAACGCGGGGAGAGCGAGGTGCGGCGCTCATGCGGCCCGTTGCGTGTATCCGTACTTGCGGGGACGACTTTCTCGATTTCCACACGGTGGGCCAGATGTCTTGTGACCCCCCCCCCACCACCATTTAATGCTCGATAACCAGGGGTGGAATTTGAGAGTGAAAACCCGGTCTCATAAAGCCATCCATCCATTGTCAGAAACCTTTTAATCCTGAACTGGGTCGCGGGTGAGATTAATCCTGAACTGGGTCGCGAACTCACTGTATATTTTCTGCTATAGTAACAACAAACATCGATCTAATTCCACCACTGCTTACACGTACGAAAAAAAACCCCAATCTATCGTTTGCTTTAACCGCGCGGTCCAATTAACATGTGTCGTTGAGTTTATATCGAACATCCGAGGTAATCTTTCGTGTTTCATCTTCGGGGCGCCGTGGAGGAACAGCCAAGGCTTTCGCGTGACGTGCTCGTGACTCAGTGCAGTTCAACTAAAGCTCCGGCACTTTACAACATCCCTTCTTCGGTGGGGCTCGAGCCATGTGTTTGTAATTTGCGCGGTAAGCGCGCGTGGCTGCGGATCTGCCTGGCCTGGAAAAGGGGCCCAACTCTTGAGGCCAACGGGCGTGGGATTGAACACCGAGTGTTGGACGAACACCGAGTGGGGGATGAACAGCGGTAGATGCGTAAACAACTGGTTTGACGCGGGGTTTTCACGCCTCGATGTGTGAGACTTGCTCTCGAGAGCTCGGCGCTGCTATCGCGAAAGAGCGGCTCTTGGGAGTGATCGTCACGCGTGAACACTGTTGCGGAGCGCGGGCCTAAAGGCTCAAAAACGTCAGGCGGTCGGTCAGTGTTTTAAGCTGGAAAGGAAGCGTTGAGCTATGTAACTCCTCTTTAAGAGTTGACAAGCCGGGATGGGTAAACATGTTACAACGTCTCAGGGTATTATCATCATCATCGTCAGAAACCGCTTAATCCTGTACAGGGTTGCAGTGAGCCGGAGCCTGGCAGGGCTCTACCCATGAAGGGACGCCAGTCCATCTCAGGGTACCTTGACCACGGTGGTCCCTAAACACGGTGTGGTCTTTGTCACATATCGGACGCGAGAGCTCATCGAGGCTATTGTGTCTCGCAACTCATCCGTGAAATCGAGGCGGACAGAGACAAGCCGGCGCCGGAATGAAAGTTATTTTAATGGCTGGAGCTAAAAAACTCTATCAGCACCACCAAACCAGCGCCACTTCCTGCGAAACTATTTTTCTTTCTTTTTAAAAATCAAGCGCCTTTCATCGACTCGCGGCGAGAGTCAATTAACGAGAGTGGCCGCGTTGCCAGGGTTCAGCGATAGAGAACAGGCCTCATCCACTCGTCACCTTAACGCCGCTTTTGTGTCGAGAAGCCGGCAGCCCACGGGAGGGAATGCTCTCACCAGCGATCTGGTGTACAATTGTACAAGGTGGTCCAGATTTCCCGGCTCGCCTACCGCCTCTCTCTCTATCTGTGTGTGTGTGGAGTTTTGTATATTCTCTCCCCGTGTCCGCGTGGGTTTTCGCCTGGTACTCCGGGACACGCTGCAGGGATTATATTTCTCGGCTCACGGCCCCATTGATGGGTCGCGCGACCCACCGGTTGAGAATTGCGGGACTAGGCCAAACGCATCTATTTGTACTGGTGTAAGTGTGCACGGCTCGATGCATGATAGTTGCTGTGATGCGTATGTCATCAAAGCATATTGTTTGCATGTTTTTGCCATTAGCGTGCGCAGGTTTTTTGCAAAACTTGACACCTCGTGAAACGTGTATATTTGGTGTTCTATATCTGTACGAGCGCATAATTGCCAGAGAGGATGAAAACTTGTTTATTTCTTTTTACATCACGTTTTTCTGTATTTATATATCTCTCTGACTCTAAGCTTCATGTCTCTACCTGAAAATAGTTGCCGTTGAGCCGAGTCTTGTCCAGTGGGGTGAGGGTTCAGCGTTGGCAGGCGCGGAGGTTACAATTAACGAGCTCACCTCAAAGCCCAATATACCTGAGTTCAGGAACCGTCTCTTGCCACTGTGATGGGAGCCAGAGCCTGGATCAGCGGCATCGTGACTGCTCACTGTAACGTCATAAAATATTAGTTTGTGTTTCACCGTCGTTTCGCGAATTGCTCTCAAGAGCTGCTCTTTCGGGATAGCCATTGACTCCTATCTCTAACACTGAGTACCATCTCTAACACGATGACTCCCATCTCGAACACGATGACTCCCATCTCGAACACGGTGACTCCTTCCCATCTCTAACACTGTGACTCCCATCTCTAACACTGACTCTTGTCTCTTACCCCTCCCCGCTGGACAACTGTTAAAAAAGATCTACGCAGCGCAACGATTACTTCCAGCTTAAATGCAATAATAATTAATAATTTTACATTTATAACGAGCACATATTCATTGAGCGTCCTGCCTTGCGCCCTGTGTCTGCCGGGATAGGCTCCGGCTCACCGCGACCCTGTATAGGATTGAGCGGTTTCTGAAAATGGATGGATGGGCATATTCATTGAGCGTCCGTCTCCTTCGCAGCGTGGTGTGGGAGGCGCGCGGTGCCCTGATGCTGAAAGGGACACACTGCCTCCTGGTGGCTTCACCCGCCCGTCAGGCGTCAGCCGATTCGATGGTTGTGCTGGAGTTCCTTGACGCAAACCTCACAGCAATAAGCACCCGGGTTCGAATCCCCGCCCGGGTGCCTTTCTGTGTGGAGTTTGCATGTTCTCTCCCCGTGTCCGCCTGCGTTTTCGCCGGCTCCTCCGGTTTTCTCAAACAGTCTAAAGACATGCTTACTGCTGCATAGGTTTATTGGCCTGTTGACTAAATTGCACCCCGGCGCCCTGTGATGGACTGGTGTCTCATCCTTGCGCCCTGTGTCTGCCGGGATAGGCTCCGGCTCACAGCAATCCTGTACAGGATTAAGCGGTTTCTGACAATGGTGGCGCAGGGAGCAACGGTAACGTCTCACAATAACAACCACCCAGGTTCAGATTCCGCCGGTCGGGTGCCGTTCTGTTGTGGAGTTTGCCAATTCTCACCGTGTCCGCGTGCGGTTTTCGCCGGGTATTCTCGTTTCGTCCCGCAGTCCAAGTCTGGCGGCTTGGTCGTGTTAACCTAGTCACTAATTACTGCCAAATACACCACGATAATGTGCAATAATAAAGAATAGCATTTAAAGAGCGCCTTTCAGCCAAGGGTCGCGAAGCGCTGCACAAGGCTGTGGAGAGAAGGGCATGTCAACAACATCAACGCAGATTAACTGAGAATGTGGCAATGCCGCTGCGGTGGCAGAGGTGCAACAAGCACGCGTAACAGCAACAACAGCAGTCTAACACACCGTCAAAAACACTGCTCTTTTTGTTTAGAGAAAACATGCCGTTCTCTTTGCGGCCCTTGTGCAGCGCTTTGTGACCCTCGGGTGAAAGGCGCTATATAAAATTATGTTATTATTATAAATATAATAGGTGAGCGATTCTCAACCCGCGGTGGGTCGCAGCCCCCATTATCGCCCGGCGCTCGCGGCCCATCAGTGGGCTGCGAGCGCCTCCTGGCTCCCCGTGGAGACCGTCCCGAAATAGGCCGCGCGGCCTCAAGGTGCAGGAGGTTGAGAACCCCATGGTCTAAACATAGACGGAAACAATGGGAGAAAGCGCCGGGCGATAATGGGGCCTGCGGAAAACATGACAAATGATGACGAATGTCTCCACGTACTCTGAGGGTCTGTGGCCTAGTTGAGGTACCTCCCAGGGTGGTTGTGTCAAAACTCAAGGCGTGTGGAAGACACCCCCAGTGGTAACATCTGTGTTCTCCTCCCATGATGTTCTGCGTGGGGTGTCTCCGCGTTCTCCGGTTTCCTCCCACAACTAGAAAACAAGCACTCATTAATTAATTTGCCGATAACATAATAATATAGAGGACGCAGTGTGTGGCAAAATGTTGGCGCCGGCTAACCGCCTGGCTGCCTCCACTGCCTCTCTGCGGTTTCCTCGCGCCTCTGAGACGTTCTCTCTTTGAATTAATACCTTCGGAATTGAATGGATATGTGTAACGCGTTATGCATTTCATTTATGTTTGGGTCCCTGACCCAGTTTGTGTTCCCTGTAGGCTTGGCGAGACAATTTTGACTCCCATCTCAAACACCGTGACTCCCATCTCAAACACCGTGACTCCCATCTCTCACACTGTGACTCCCAACTCAAACACTGTAACCCCCACCCCTAACACTCCCATCTCTGACACTGGCACTCCCATCTCAAACACCGTGACTTCCATCTCAAATACCGTGATTCCCAACTAAAAACACTGTGACTCCCATCTCTAACACTGGCACTCCCATCTCAAACACCGCGACTCCCGTCTCCAACTCAGCGGGGTGGATGGGTGGGTGTGTGGGGGGCACTTTTCAAGCCTGGCTGCCCCCCTTCCGCAGCAGCCCATCGCTCCAGTCGACTGCCCGCGTTGTTTCTTTATGGGTCCGTGACACGCGTCCCCACGGGACTCCCACTCTCGTGGCTGTAAGCAATGGGCTTATTAGCCCACGCCTGTAGCTTCCCCCGCTGCGATGTGAGCGAGGGGGGGTGGGTCTCTGCCTGCGCGTCGTGCCGAGCGGAAATGAGACGGCGGTGATTTGAGATTTTTTTCTGGCCCGGGAAATCTCATCGGTACGCGCCTCCACTGTGCTTAATCTGAACGATTGATGGTTTGCCAACCACCCCGCTCTCCGCCCCCCCCCCGTAGGCTCTCAGGTTTTCGCGTCTGAGCATCGTTCGTTCATTCATTCGTTCGTTGAATGTCAGAAAGCGCGTAATGCCGTACAGGCTTGCGGGGAGCCGGTGCCTTCCCCCGGTAGATATTGGGCGCAAGGCAGGGATATACCCAGGATGGGACGCCAGTCCATCGCAGGGCACCGCGGACAATTTTAGTCAGTAGGCCAAATAGCCTATGCAGCAGCATGTGTTTGGACTGTGGGAGGAGAACGGAGTGGCCCGGCGAAAACCCACGCGGACACGGGGAGAACATGCAAACTCCACGCAGAAAGGCACCCGAGCCGGGAATCGAACCCGGGTGCTTCTTGCTGTGAGGCGGCAGCGCTACTCACCGCGCCACCGTGCCGCCCCGCGTGAAGGGTCATACTGTCGAATGTAGCATCGCGATATAGTCTGAAACGTGACTGGAGGCGTCGAATATCGTTTTGTTCAGTTAATTGTGACCTCGCTTGGTAATTAGCCGACCGTATTAAACAAGCAAACTTGCCACGAGGTGGCAGTGTTCAGTTAAATAGTGGAAATTAGAATATCGTCTCGTTAGCGTGCGTTATGCGTGAATGTTCTCGGAATTGTTCCATTAACTTTAATCATCGTTACAACTAACGTACATGGCCTAGACAAACTGCTATAATGTGTCTTGCTGGTTTACCGCAGATGTGTGTGTACCACAGCCTGGGGTGAAAGTAAGGTAATTGTCTTACGGGTTCCGTCGTACCGCAGCCCCCATTCTCACCTGAACCGTACTGAATGCCGTAGCGGACCGTACCGGCGTACTTTCACCTCTGATCAACACTGACGTTGAAAACACATTCCTTAGCACAATTTATTATCACACAAATTAACGATGAATTCTGCTTTTAAAATCAAAGAACCATACTTTCACGGTACATGCTTTGAAATCATTTATTTTAAGGTAGCCTGGTGGTTTATATAGATAGAGAGCAGTTTATTATTACTACAGCAGAAAAAATACTCAGCGAGCTTGCAAGCTCGTTACGGAATTCCTGCATTGAGACACATTCTCGGCCGTCATTCGCAAACCAAACAGGAGGAGCGACTCTCGGGGGGGGTGGCTCGCCACCCGGTGTATTTTTATTTTATTTTAAACCTGGGGGGGGGACACGAACCACGGTGAAAGAAAATCCAGGATCGATCGCAGGGGGAAGAGTTTTTTTTTAATCCGTCGCCAAACACGGCTCTCATCAGGATTCCGCGCGCTCCGGGGCAGTTGTGTCGCGAGAGCGGGTTCGTGCATCTCGACCGTCTCCACGAGACGTCTCGTCGGCTCCGCTCGCAAACACTCCCCGGTGCAAACCCGTGTTTCGCGAATTATATTTTTCGAAAAATATACGTCTAAGTCCGTCTTGTTTGAGAGTGGACCAGACATCCCTTTCCAAAGCAACAGATCGCACAGGAAGAGCTGGAATCTGTTGCTGAGAAAATTGATGTCTGATCCACTCTCCTTGGACTGCTGCCACCGCGACCCTCACCAGGACAAGCGGTTTCGAAAATGGATGGATGGAAAAAATATACGAACAAAAATATTATCCGATGACAAAGGACAGCTATGCTGTTTACAAATTTAGAAGCGAAAATGTTAAGATCATTAGCATCATCATCAATCCATTCATTGTCAGAAACCGCTTAATCCTTTACGTACAGGGTTGCGGTGAGCCGGAGCCTATCCCGGCAAACACAGGGAGCAAGGGAGGGCTATACCCGAGATGGGACGCCAGTCCATCAGAGGGCACGAAGGGGCAATTTAGTCAGCAGGCCAATTAACCTATGCAGCAGCATGCCTTTGGACTGTGGGAGGAAACCGGAGCGCCCGGCGGAAACCCACGCAGACATGGAGAGAATCTGCCAACGCCGCGCAGAACGGCCCCCGAGCCGGGATTGGAACCCGGAAATTCTTGCTGTGAGTAGGCGGCAGTGCTACTCACTGCGCCGTCGTACCGCCCGCATCATTATCATTACCCAATTAATCCTGTACATAGTCACGGGAGGCAGAGGGTATCCCCGGCAGACAACGGGCGCAAGGCAGGGACATTTCCGAGACGGATCCGGCAGTCCTTGGCAAAACGTTAAATCCATTGCCTTTAAAAATAATATTCTGATGTAGGTTTTCAGCGCTCGATTCATGATAGTTGCTTTTCAAATCTGCTCTTTCGGGATAGCCGTAACGGCCATCTCGCGACGGAGGAGAGAGGGCGGGAGAAGCTCAACCCGGCTAACCCTAAAGAACATCTTTTAAAAAAACAACAGTAATTAAAACGTGGCTTTTTTTGTTCAATCCATAGATTTTATTGCACCGATGTCCCGTCGTTTACAAAGGGAAGAATGTTTGTAGATTCGAGTGGAACAATTGTGTTGTGTTTCCGTAGCGTTGCCTTTCAAAATGTGAGCGGTGCGTGGGTGGGACGTTAACGGTGAAAAACGAGGGTGGCTTTTTTGCGCCCGAATTGCCGAACGTGCGAATGGCATGGGTAGCGGCGGATTGTGATTTCTCTCTTCGTGTAAATACATCGCAGAGAAAATGGGGGAGGGAAACAGAAAAAACCTCCGCAATGGGAAACAAGTCTCTTCGCGCCTGAGCACATTTAATTCGTCTAATGAGACGTTAATGCTAATAACGCCCTACAGGAATCGTTGACAAAACAAAAACTCTAAACAAACCCCAAACTAACGGACTGCGATGTTTGATATATTAATTTGAATATAAATGTGTAACCTTTGTCGGAATCAATCCTGAAGCAATGCTTCACGAAAGCAAGATTAGAAAAGGTTTTTTTTTTAAATTTAATATTCAAGAAACACTTTGTACTGTTAACCCTTCCGTCTTATGATCTTGTATAATTTGTGTTTTTCAAAAATTCTATCCTCCCACGTTCTCGTCAAAGTGTCTAACTTTTTTGGGTTGAGAAATTGTATCCCCCGCAGTTTGAGAAACATTTCTACAGCCGTCGAGGCTGTGTGCTCGCAATGTTTTAAATAACGACAACACCACCAGTCAGAGCTTGCAGCCAGCCCTTTGTCATCCAGTTGCCGAGTGAAGGCTTCCCTTGGGTAGAGTTGCCACCTTGAAGACACAAAAAACCGGGACGTATAGAGATAGATAGATGTTTATTATTAAAACTTAAATGTTTTCCAGTAATACTGGGTATTACCTGCGAATTCTACCGAACACTTCGAAGCCGAGCTGGAAGACAACGATGTCCAGAAGCTGACCATCGCTCTTCGAAGAATCGCAAAGAAGAAGTTACAGCCGACTCAATACAGAGGACGATCCTGTGACAATAAACACAGGTGTCAACCCTGCCCATAGCTGTACCACTCATAAGCGGTTGTTAAGTCATACTTCACCACAGTTTGTAAAGAGACCGGACCATCCACGCATCACTCGCCACTGATGTTAGCCGTGGCTTGGAATCGAACTCGGCGCACTGGGCTCGCGGACGACAGCTCCAGCCACTGGGTTCGCCACTCTAGCTTGTGTTAAATTAATTTTGCTCATGACATGTGGGGGAAAATAGAATTTAACGACCGGTCGATCTATCGCCAATTTATCAATATTTTTTGCTCGCAACGCAGAGAGGTCGGTTATTAATAATAATAATATAATTTTATATGGCGCCTTTCACCCGAGGGTCATTGTACATGCCAATGACATGCTGATAATCACGGTCATGAAACACATTCGGATAGTGGGGCTTACAGGAAGGGTACAAATACCCCAATGTGAAATTCTTGAATTCAAGTCTGATTCCAAAATCGTGACATTTGACAATTCATTGCATCACCGAAGGCCGGGGGCAGAGAGTGGGAGAGGGGGGATTCGATACGATCCTCGTGGGAGAATCTGTGAGCCCCATGCGTGTGTGTTTTTGTCTTTGTCCGCTAATTGCCGGAAAGGTTTGAATCATTCAGGTGGACTATAGAGGGCGCTGCATCTCTGTGTAACAACACGCCGCTTGCAAACCTCCTTCCTCACTTAAAAGTTTCTCGGCCAGACATAAATGGTAAAACGCACCTTTCTTTCGTTCATTCATTCATTGTCAGAAACCGCATAATCCTGTACAGGGTTTGCGGTGAGCCGGAGCCTATCCCGGCAGACACAGGGAGCAAAGCAAGGTTATACCCCGGATGGGACGCCAGCCAGTCCATCACCGGGCACCGGGGACAATTTAGTCAGCAAGCCGCACGTTCTGATGTTGTCCTTGAACGGGAATTAAACTCAGCTGGCCAGGGTTCATAACGCAGCGCGCTAACCGCGACACCACCGCTCACAACAATACAACAACGACAACACGATATATCCCTTTTATGCGTTGGTTTCACCTAAAACATAAGTATCGTAATGCCGCCTCCACCTGACACAGGCAATTAGCGAGGTTTGTCGCGTGAACGAAACGTGCCATAGCTTGTGTTCGAGACACCTGGTGAAGCTGATTGAAACTATCAGCGAAACGTCGTGTTTCCATTGTGTAAATGTCTTGGGTTCGCTCTCCAACACACCGGTCTTCTGCTTTGCGATTCTTCAAAGCACGATGGGCAGCTTCTGGACATCGTTGTCTTTCAGCTTGGCTTTGAAGTGTTTGGTAGAATTCGCAGGCAACACCAAGTATTACCTGACAGGGGTCGCGACGTGAACGCTTCTACCTTGACACACCGGTGTGCTATTATATCTCTAAATGTTGAAGGGCTGTCTGCAACTAAAGAATAACTCGTTGCAATGGGAAACTCTCATATAACCATCACGCTTAGAATAATCGAATCGAATTCGAACGCGAAGCGTCGAAAGCTCGCCGACAGGAATGTACACGGTGCCAGACCCAGGTGTTGGGAGTTAACCGAGGCGGCCGGCAAATTCGCCCGCCACTCACGCTTACAGCAGACGCGCGTACATACCATACATACATAGGAGGGGATGCATTGCGAGGTCTCGGTCCGTGGCGTTGTTCGCGTTCGGCTTTAATTGTGATTGCTTGTGATCGGTGCCACTCCCGAGTTCCCCCGTTAGGTTTTACTCTGAAGTCCCAGCCGTGCTGTCGCGTCGCGTAGCAGATTGTCCCCGCCTCGCTCGGCTCCAGGCGATGCCCTCTCAGGGGCACGACACCCAGAGTGACAGGGGGAGAAAGGGGAATGGCGGTTCTGGGGGCATCGGGTGACGTGATGCTTACCCCGGCCCCCCTCCACCACCCCAACTGTTACTTTTCCATATTGAAGCTCTGTGTATGAGTTTAGGTCATGTGAAAAAAAGGTGTGTAAGCGAAGTGCACCCGTCGATATGTTTGGAGCAAACGAGCGAGCACATGCATCACTTACCTTAAAATATTGTACCGACGTTTCGCTGAGGATTACACTCAAGCCCCCTGATGATGCTGAGTGTAAGCCTCAGCGAAACGTCGGTACCATCTTTTAAGTTAAGTGATGCGCGTGCTCGCTCGTTTGCTCCAACAATTCAACGGGTGCACTTCACTTACACCCCTTCTTTTCACATGACCTAAACTCATAAACAGAGGTTCCACTATGGATAACATTGGTCATGAAAGCCGACGTGTTAATTTTCCATCCATCCATTTTCATCCATCCATACATTTGCTGAAATCGCTTAATCCCGTACAGGGTCGCGGTGAGCCGGAGCCTATCCCGGCTATACCCAGGATGGGACGCCAGTCCATCGCAGGGCACCTGGAGACCAGATCAACTCAAATTTAACACGAAGGCTTTGGTGACCCATGCTATCCTTGACCAATGCTATCCGAAGCACAGCTGTTTATACGAGTTAGGCACACGTTAAAATAATTTTCATTCATTGTCATAAACCGCTTAACTCTGTACGAGGTCGCGGTGAGCCGGAGTCTATGTCGGCGGACACAGGGCAATGTTTCGTCTCTCACGTTGGAGGAATCATCGGGCAGCTGAGAGGCGAAACGTGGCGAAGCAGAGAGGAGGAACGCTCGAAACGGCTATCCTGAAAGAACAGCTCTGGAGAGCAATTCTCATTGAAGGCATTCGCCGGTAACAATGGTCTAGAATTAACAAAATAAATAAGAGGCGACATGCAAGGCAATGGGTGCATATTAAACGTTTCATTCTTCACAGCACAGCGTTTCTGCTATGATTAAAACACAGCTCAAGGTTTCTGTGCTCAGCGGCCAGCAACAAACAGCACTATTGCGATTGTAACAGGTTCGCATCCGTATGTTTATCGAATCTAGCAAGGGCATGAGAAGTTGGAGAAGGAGATGATGGGTGGGAGCTACAAGGTCACGCAGCGCCGAGGGACAGACGCACACAGGCCTGTGTTGTAAGCTGCAGGCTGGTGAGTCAGAGTGGGGTGAGTGGGTGGATGCGTGGGTGGGTGGGTGAGTGAGTGGGTGACTAGGGAGACAAAGGCGGCCGGGCGTGGTGCTGGTCACCCACCCCCTCTTGTGCCGTGTCGACCTGCATAGGTGCTCGCTAACGGCACTTGCCCCAACAGTCTGTTAAGGCTATACGGGGGATCTTTGTCTTTGTTGACTAAGTGTGCTGAGTGGGTGGGAGATCGAGCCTGAGCGAAACCGCCGCGAATTTGAAAGAAATGCTTTAAACAATTAACATTCATGCGTACACTGAGTGTGTGGGTGGGTGAGTGGGTGGGTGAGTCGATGAGTGGGTGAGTGAGCGCGTGAGTGAGTGAGTGCGTGGGTGAGTGGGTGGGTGAGTGGGTGTGTGTGAGTGAGCGAGCGGGCGGGTGTGTGAGCTCCTTTTCTCCGTTGCCAGCGCCCTGCTACACCCTACAGGCGCCTTCGCTTGTCTAGTTGCCCGCGTGTAAACGTGGTTGTCGGCCCCCTGTGTGTGTGTGTGGGTGTGTGGGCGCGCTGCGAGTTTGCGAATCCAAGAACATCACGGCCGTTCATTTACATTCTAATTGCTTCTCGTCTCCCAGACCGGAACGTACCGTTGGCATCGATGTCCGTTGACCGGCGCGCATCTCGCTGACCGTGTGTACCATACGGGTTCCGGCTGCTAACTGTGAACACGAGCCCGGCCTCCTGTCACTGCCGCGCACAAAACAAATGTA
>JAZEWU010000036.1:2032428-2044659 GCA_036362915.1 Geotria australis
GACTCTTAACGACAAGCCCCCTTAATTGTAATTCATTCCCATTATCAGTTACACGGTTAGGGTGCACGATAGGGCGATTTACATTCGCCCCATTTACCTTGCGGTAAGTACACAAAGACAAAGATCCCCCGTGTAGCCTTAACAGACTCGAGCGCCGTTAGCGAGGAGCAACTACGAAGGACAGCGCGGCCTCACGAGAGGGGTGGGTGACCAGCACCATCCCCGGCCGCCTTTGTCTCCCCAGTGGCGACGTTTACACACACACACCGCACCAGGTAGTCATTCGTGGCAGAGGCGACCTAGGGGAGGCACCGTGAGCCGTTCAGAAAATCGGCACTTGGTGTCGGTGGCGGCCGTTAGCCGGGAATCGATGATTTGGCGCCGTTGTTTTTCGTAGCACAGCGCGCTAACCGTCGCTCCCCTCGCAATATATATATATATAAAAACACGGAGAGAGAGACTTGCGTTTCGATTCACAATCAATCAGCGCTGTACCGTAATGAAGCGACGATCAAGTTTGGCGACATTTCATATTTAATTTACTCAGCGCGATCGCGCCGAGACGGCAAACGGGAGAGAAGCGCTCGGCTGTCGATGCCTTGTCCTTTTATATTATTATTACTATTAACAATAATAAAAAATTTACACCACATTTTTTTCCACATATATTAAAACACATATCTCTCTTTCGCTCTGAAATGGCACGCTTTGAATCCTGAATGCACGAGACCCACGGGGAGAGACCATCCAGGGCTTTCCGAGCTTCGGGGATGACTGACAGAGAGCGCGGGCGGGTGCCGATTTGCCTTGGGCGATAACCCCCCCCCCACCCTCCTCCATTGCCAGACACCGTGTGCCACCAGTTGGGTGTGTGTGGGGCGGTGCACTTGTCCCGAGATTAAATGCATATTTCCGCCTCTGCGCTCTGCTGCCGGCGCGCACCTTTGCAATACCCACCGGCGGGCCGCTGACGCCTCCGCAAAGTCTCTCCCCGGTGGGAGATCGAGGCGCCTTCTTCCCGTTGCCTTCGATCTAATCAGGAAGCAGCGCCGCTATTATCCGGTCGCAGTTTAAAAACAAACATCGGGCGAGAGTTGGGGGAAAGCGGAGCGCGATTGCATGTAAATCTATGCGTGAGTGTGCGCGTTTGTGTGTGTGAGCGCCTGTGTGGGGAGCGGTAGCCCAGTGGGTTAGCGCACTGGGCTACGAATCTGGCGACCCGAGTTCGAATCCCGCTCACGGCCAACACCGGTGACGATTTTCTAAACCGGTCCTGGGCTTCCCCTAGGTCGACTCAGCCTCAAATTAGTACCTAGTGCGGTGTGTAAAACATCACCACTAGGGAGGCAAAGGCGGCCGGGCGTGGTGCTCGTCACCCACCCCCTCGTGTGCCGTGTCGACCTTCATAGGTGCTCGCTAACGGCACTTGCCCCTACAGTCTATTAAGGCTACACGGGGGATCTGCGTCTTCGTCTTTGTGGTCGCCTGTGTGGGGAGCGGTGGGCTCAGTGGTTGGCGGCGCGCTGGGCTGCAAACCTGGCTATGACCCGAGTTCCATTGGTCGATAACATCATTATATAGTGGACACATTGGCAAATGTTGGCGCCGGCAAATCACGTGGCTGACTTCCCCCGCCTCTTTACGGTTTCCTCGCGCCTCTGAGTGAATACCTTCGAAATTGAATGAATATGTGCTCCGCGTTATTCATTCATTCACTGTCAGAAACCACTTAATCCTGTACAGGGTCGCGGTGAGCCGCAGCCTATCCCGTTAGACACAGGGCGCAAGGCAGGGCTCCGCGTTATAATAATAATGATTAATATAATTTTACATTTATAACGCGCACATATTCATCCACTCTCCTTGGACTGCTGCCGCAGCGACCCTCACCAGGACGAGCGGTTTAGAAAATGGATGGATGGGTAGATATTAATTCACTTGTCGAAGGTACTCATTCGACGAGAGAACGACTCAGAGGCGCGAGGGAAGCACAGAGAGGCGGAGGAGGCAGCCAGGCGGTTTGCCGGCGCCATATTGCCACACACTGCTTCCTATATATTATGATGTTATCGGCCAAATAATTAATGAGTTTTTTTTTTTTACAAATAGCATTTATCATTATTACTATAATAAGTACGAACAAAGCAACATACGTGGGCAGTAAAGGCCACGGTTAGTGTTCAGCACCGTGAATCCAGTCACCGGAGTGAGCCGCGGCCACCGTTAGTTGCAAATCGTTTGAGATCCCGTCGTCCGTATTCACAGCCACACGTCTCTCAGCTAGGCCTGCCTGCAGACAGCGTGTGCATCACTTACTCCTGCCATAGGAACGCGTGTATCTGTAGCTGGGCCATTCACCTTAACCTATGCATCGCAGCACGCCCACTCATACATATGGAATATCTTATCGATGAACGTCGGGACGAATTCACGTCTAAGCGAATTGCCCCGTGAATAGACGGGCTGGGGGAGAGAGGGGAAAAAAATGAGAGGCATGACAATGAGTTCCAAATGTATTCCGGGATTTTCGGTTAAAGTCATGAGTCACGGGGGACAGGCGGGCGACACCGAGGTCTCCTGACCCAGGTCCCGCGCTCCCTTAAACTATACCATCTCTTGAAGTAACTACCGCACACTATTAGCGGTATTTTGGTAGAATGCGGGGGTGCGGCACAGGTTGCTTTGCCGAGCATAATGCAGTGGAATAATGTGTTGTGAGTTGTTACGGAGATCGTTCAAAGTGTATTCCATCATTTTCAATACACATGTATTGAAATGGCGCAGTGGGTAGTGCTGCTGCCTCACAGCCAGACCGAACCCGGGTTCGAATCCCGGCTCGGCCGCATTTCTGTGTAGAGTTTGCATGTTCTCCCCGTGTCTGCGTGGGTTTTCGCCGGGCACTCCGGTTTCCTCCCACCGTCCAAATACATGTTGCCAGGTTAATTGGCCTACTGAGTAAATTGCCCCAGGTGCCCAGCGATGGACTGGCGTCCCATACTGGGTATAGCCCTGCCTTGCGCCCTGTGTCTGCCGGGATAGGCTCCGGCTCACCGCGACCCTGTACAGGATTAAGCGGTTTCTGAAAATGGATGGATGGATTATTATCAGCCTGTCGGTAGGGGGGCGATGCAGCCGCGCGGTGCCCGGCACACGTGGCCTTAACCCGTTTCGGAATAACGCGGCCGCGAGATCGTTACCGAGCGTTACGGGGGGCGAGTGCCGCTAATGATTTGATTCGACACTCGAGCCACCGGGGCAAGCCAGATTGATAACCGCTAACGGGATTAACAACCGCGACAAAACAAACAAGCGGAGGCCGCGTTACACCGGCCTCCGCTCTAGCTAGATAGATGTTTATTATTTCAGCAGAAAAATACCCATTTGCATCGGCCCTCCGCTCGCCGCGTTTATTCCTTTAACACCCAGCTTCGAATTCGATTCGATTCTTCGAAGCGTGATGGTTCAGCTCGGCTTCGAAGTGTTTGGTAGAATTCTGCAGGTAATACCAAGTATTACTTGACAGGGATCGCGACGTGAACGCTTCTACCTTGATCCCCGGCTGCTCCGGCACGATGGCCAAACGGCCTCCCAACCCAGACGCTTCCTCAGACGGCTTTGCTGGCCCCCTCCCAGCTCTCCATCTCTTGCCTCCCCCCAACCTCTGCCTTCCTCCAACTCTGCCTCCCACCGCTCGTCCCTGATCCCCGCCGAGCCGTTGCTTGTCGAGCTCGGTCGATACGTGCCGCCCTGATGACAGCTTAATAATGCCGTGTGAGTGATGGTCTGGCGGAAGCGCTTTAATTGAGAAATGTGAGGAGCTTGGTGATGTCTTTGCTGTCACGGGGAGCGAGCGCCGGGCCCCCGTGTGCCCCAGAGCTCGAGATTAAAGCAGCCACCCACCCACCCCCCGCTTCCTGTACGGTGCCGGGCTGGCACGGTGGCCGCCTCGCAAGCAGGATTAACCTCGGTTCGATGCCCGGCTCGGGTGGATTTCGTGTGCGGTTTGTGTGGGTTTTTTGACGGGTGCTCCGGTTTCCTGCCACGGGATGAAGGCATGCAGCCGTTGCTGCTGCTGCTGCCACTCACCCATCCGATCATTAATTTGCTCACCCACCCACTCAACGACTTATTCAATCACTCACCAATCCACTCACTCACCTACCCACTCACTCTGGTTTTCTGCCACGGGCTTTGTGACCCTCGGGTGAAAGGCGCTATATAAAATGCTATTATTTATAAAGGCATGCTGCTGTTACTAACACATCCGTTCAGTCACTTGCTCACCCGCTCACTCACCGACTAATTCACTCACTCACTCAACCACCTACTCACGCACCCACCTACTCACACACCCACGCACTCCGGTTTCCTGCCACAGGCCAATACCGCAGCAGAGCGACATCACCCGGGGCCCCACGCACGTGGCACCGCCCGCGAGCAGGAAACACGAGTTCGACTCCGTAGCCAGGCCACCCCACGTGTGTGTTTGGACGTGCGGTGGAATCGGACCGGTGTCTTACCCGCGGTCCCGTCTTTCAGGCGGAGGATTCCAGACAGATGCCCATCCGAAGGCCCTCTGACTAACGGAGGTTGGCGTCAGGAAGGGCGTCCGGCCGTGCGATTATGCAGCAATATGGGGAGGGGGGGGGGTGGGAGGCAACCGGCTGACCCGGGTCAACCCGGGTCAGCCTTGGATGGCGGCTGTTTCAACCGGCGACGATCATATTCCACGTGTGAGTTTCCCGAGCGTTGAATTTGTATGCCCGGTGTGTGTTTTCTGGGTTTTTTTAAAATTGTCTAATGACCCCCGTTAAGAAAGTTAGAGGTTTTAATGCGACGCGTAATTCTAGATCTCACTAATGTGCGCCGTCGTTAGTGCGCCGTGTCTTTGAGAAGGTGCGCCGAACGCTTCGCCTCTGTTGTGTAAACAGCGAGGAATTCTTCAAATTATCCGATGATGTATGGATTTGGCGTGATCGGGTTTCACGACCGAGTTAACCGGTGATTTATTTTCTCTGCCGCGCGTTTTCTTCTACCGTAGATACAAATATCCTGAGTGCAGTGGACTGCCTGTGGCGTTGCGGTGGTTTAACGCCCTTGGGTTGCAACTCAATAATAACAAGATAATTTAACTCGAAGGCTTTCATTATAATAATAATCTACTTTTGTAACGCGCGCATTTTCTCCGGGCGCGTTGCACCCGTTGATTCGGAGGCGCGGAGCCCTGCTCAGACGGTTTGTTGTGAGTCGGTGAAAAGGTGACTTTTTAAGAGTTTGTTTTGAAGGCTGTAGGGGACTGTGTTTTACACAATAGATGTGGCAGGCTGTTCCAGGTTATGGGTGCCGCGACCGAGAAACGGCGTTTCGCGAAGTGTTGTGCGTGAACGCGGTGTGTGGAGTAGGTGCTGTGATGAGCTGCGCAGAGTACGGGATTGTGTTGATGCGAGTGGCCGGAGTAGTGACCAATGTTATCCATAGTTTCGTTCTGTTTGTGAGCTTAGGTCACGTGAAAAGGTATGTAAGTGTTGTGTACCCGTGGATATGTTGGAAAAAACGGGCGAGTTTCGTGATACGTGACCGTAGCGAGCCGCGTCAAACAGTCGCAAAGGGGGCAAGTTCTTCTTCTGTTCGATTATTCAAAGCTTAATGGATGTATGATAGTTTCCCATTTCTTTACACAGTTCTTTGCATTTTTATTGAACTCTGCAAGGTCTTTTCAGCTGCAGAGTTTGGGTAGTAGAGCGCAGACAAGGCAGTGCTCCTCCATAGTACGGTCTGCTTCTCCACATTCACAGGTGGGTTGGGCCGGTATTGTAGCCCCATCTGACCCAAAGCAGCAGCTTTTGATCGTCCCGTTCTAGTTCTCAGACGGTTGAGTGTCTTCCACTGAGTCCACGGTGCTTCTGAGCCAGGAGGGAGGTCTTCGGCAGGGGGGGATTCCCATGCAAGGTTGGAGGAGGGCGCACGTAGCCGCGTGTTCACCACGACAGTGCCACAGCCAGTGGCACTAACGCATTAACGGCACACACCGGCGGCATGCACACAAGCATAAACCCGAGCGTGAAATGCGCATTACGCATGCCACGCCAAACAAAACGAACGGCGATCCGCTCGTTACTCGTATATTGGAAGGTCGGACACGGATAAACGCGTAGCGGGATTCTTTTAAAGAGGTGGTTGTGGTGGTGGGGGGGAAGGGGGCATATAAACGCACGATAAACGTTTGAAGATCGTTTAACATCGACAGTGTTGTGCTCGCCGCTCCGCGCCCCGTACGCTTGCATCGCACCAACATCGCTTGACTTGGCTACATGAGGCTGTTACCAGCCGTTGCCACGGAGCTAAATATATATATATTTAAAAAATTCAGTTTTCTGTCGTTGTTGACATGTCGTTCTCTCCTTAACCCTGTGCAACGCTTTGTGACCCTCGGGTGAAAAGCACTCTATAAATGCTATAATAATTATTATTATATACAGGGTGTAACAGAAGTCTGGACCCCATAGGGAAATATACGCAACATTTTATTACCCTTTGACACGAATCAGTGTTTTCTTCCGTCCTTATAAGAAACGTTCAAGAGAACAATCGTGCAAGGATTAATATGCGCGGAGATTTTACTGGCAACCGGTTTGAACGACACGCGAATTAAGTGTACATTGACGGTTGCTCTTCAGAGCTGTTCTTTCGGGATAGCAGTGTCGAGCGATCTCTCTCTCTCTCTCGTGGCGTTTGTCGCGAGGGAGAGAGTGAGATCGGCTCAGTGACACGGCTATCCCGAAAGAACAGCTCTGAAGAGCAACCGTCATGAGTCGTGAAAACCCACATCAGTGCATACGTGTGTACAGTGTTTAATTTTCACTCTGGGTCCAGACTTCTGATAAACACTCTCTATATAAAAATAGCGTACACGTTATTTCAGTTTATTCCCCGGCACCCGTTATTTGGTGATGACGCACGCCGCAGAGTCGTAACAGCGAACGCTGAAGCCAAGCCGAGCTGCGGCTAATCACGGATGCTTAATTTTCGGTCTCCAAAGGCACTTGTTCCTGCTTGCTAAGCTCATTAAAAGAGTTTCGTTCAATTAAACGCGAGCGCAAGCGGCTCCGAAACCCTAATTCTGTCCGTGACAAGTCCCCACGCGAGCGCCGACAAAATTAAACCGCGACCAGGTGCCTCCGACGCTTGTGGATTTTTTTTTTCTTTTCTTGAGACCGTTACGAAACGGAGGCTCGCGCGAGCGTGTACTTTTACATTTTGGGGGAAATTAAGGAGCGTTTAAGGGCTTTCTGAAGCGTCCTCCTTTTCGCAGATTACGCTAATGTAAATTTTCATTTTGCAATGCTCAGCCACTGACTGTTAATAAGACGTGACGCTGCAATACCACAGAAAGGGTTCGCGATAATCTTTGTTTCAAATTATTTCTCTCTCTCTCTCGCTCTCCCTCCTTTTGGTGGAATCTTTTAAAACAGAATTATATTTATTATATACGGGGTTTTTTTTTTCCATATATAACACAGTTGGAAGCCTGAACATCCGTTATTAGTCGAGGACGTCGGATTGAATCGACGTGCCAGTCACGGAACGGGCCTCCATGAAAGTTTTCTGCGCCTTTAATCAAAGCCCACAGTTAGCCTCGGATACATTTTTGATCCCTTTCCACCGGTTTCGAGAATCTATCCGTGCGACGCGGCGACTGGTGCGCCCGCTGGGGGTCGCGGGGTCATCGCTCCGTGGAGGGGGGCCTGCTCGACTCGGCGCTTCACTTTTCCCGGATTATTACACGTAGAATGTTGGCGGGAAAGAAGTTTCCTTTGGCGAAGCGTTATGTCGGTGTAGCACTGGATAGCGCTGCCGCCTCACAGCAAGAAGGCCCTGGGTTCTATTCGCGTAACTCCCACGCCTCGTCATGGACGAGACGCGTATGCGGAGGTTGAGTGAAAAAAAACGCAGGGGGCGGTGAGGAAGGAGGGTGTGGAAGTCAGCCAGGCGGTCAGCCAGCGTCAACCCGCCAGATACTGCTTCCTACGTGTATTTATTGTGTTATCGGCAAATTCATTAATGAGTGTTTTTTAGTTGTGGGAGGAAACCGGAGAACCTAGAGGAAAACCCACGCAGAACAGGGGGAGAGAACACAGAAACGCCACACAGAAAAGCGCCCGAGGCGGTTTCGTTTGCCGCCTCGGGCAGAACTTTCTTATCTGTGAGGCGCAGATGTTACTGCTCCACAGACACCCCTGCCGTCAAAGTAGTTTGAGTGAGAAACGACTTTCACTTTCTTGGCGTTTCCCCGTTTATGTACCGTCGGGACCCAAGGCCTTGATTGTGCCATCTGGGCAGATGCAGGACCCCAGCCGGCAAAGCTTTTGTGTGACTCCGCCGGCAGATTTCCGGCTCGCTCCAGGTGCGTGCCCCGTACGCTTCCCCGCACAGCGGAAATGGATCCCTAATCGGGGGTTAGTAATTGTATCGTTAATTAACGCCTCACTTATTATTGCGCTGTGAAAATTTAGAGCGCATTACTGTGGGTTTTTTTTCCGTCATTATTATTATTACTACTACTACCACCGCTGCCATCATAATTCCTATAATGTGATTATCGCTTCGAAAATAATGACTTGTAAATTGTTAGCCTCATTTCCTTCTATTACCGTTATCAACAGAAAAGTGGGGGGTCCGCGAGGGCGTTGGGATTATTTTTTTTTGGGGGGGGGGGTAGTGCGTACGAAAGGAATCCGAGACGATAGTTCACACGGGCTAATTTAATTTACGAATCCGTCAATGAATATCCCCGTAATGAACTGCATGCTAGCGGAGCCTCTACTTTGATGTGATATACATTTATCACTTTTCATCTGTTCGTTTTCTCTTTAGTTAATAGTTTGTTTCTATGTAACTTTGGTGTTTGTTTTTGTTGTCTGCCAGGCTTTTATTGTTACTTGATTTTTGTCCGTTTTACGCGACCGACTCCCGGCCCAGTTTACGTAAGGCCTGCCTTGCCTAGACTCGCCTCGTGGTGTGGCCCAGGTGTCGCGTGGAAAAGTTATATTTTTTTTCTTGTTTAACATAGCTGCGTTTTTTCTTTACTCTTGCGTGTGTCTATGTATATCTTCTTGTGCTTCAATGTTAATTGTCGGGTGTAGGCAGGTTTGCGACACTTATACATCTCCACGTGACCTGACAAATGCGGGGACGGCTGTTCCGACGGGAGCGTGATGGTCTCGCAAGCGGCACGCTGGCTGGCACGCAGGGTGGCACGGAGTCGCCAGAGAGGGCCCTCTCTGGCGCGCGCCGTGGCTTCTCCGCGAGCGCTGACGAGCGGCGACGAGCGGCGTCGCCGTAGGCGAGCGAGCGAGCGATGATGTGAAATATGCTTCGGATGTTGACCGTGACGGATTGTTATTGGCCGCCGGTGTGGAATTGTTGTTTTTTCTCTTTCTCTGTCGTCACCCCCGACGCCTAACCGCTTGAATGGCATTTTTGGCACGGTATTTGTCTCCCCGCAAAGTGGCTTCGGAACGGTCGCTGAGGCCTGTGGTGGAATTCGTCCGGCCGGTGGGAAACAAGCAAGGCCAATTAGGGCCGGTCAGCCGGCAGTTTGCTGTGTTTGCCAGCATTGACACGGGCCAGCAATCTCCCCTTCCCGACGGACTGCTTGGATCCGAAATGTATTGGCCTCAATCTCGGCCGCGCCGGATTGACAGCTGGCTTTTTGGCTCGGTTAACCTTTGGCACGGCCCGCGGAAATTCGACGTTAGCAAATTTACCTTCTCGAGAAGCGGGTGAGCGGATGCGGCGAAGCTGACCTGGGGTTTGACGTGCGTGGCCGCCGCGCGTGCAGTTGTTGTGATGTAAGCACACTTTTCCCGGATTGTTTGCCCAAGCGGTTGTCTTTTTTTCAATAACGGAAATATTACTGGTGTAGGTTTTCACGGCTCGATTCGTGATGGTTGCCCTGCATAGCTGTTATTTTTGGATAGCCGTGTCACTGAGCCCTGTGTCTGCCGGGATAGGCTCCGGCTCACCGCGACCCTGTACAGGATTAAGCGGTTTCTGAAAATGGATGGATGGATGTGACTGAGCGATTCTCCCTTCTTTATCGTGCGACGTTTCGCCTGCCACGCCTGATGATGCTTCCGACGTGGTAGGCGAAACGTCGCGAAGGAAACAGAAGCAAAACTCGACACGGCTATCCCGAGAGAACAGCTATGAAGAGCAGTTATCATACATCAAGCCGTGACAAACCTATACGAGTATAATAATAATAGCGTTTTATATCGCGCTTTTCATCCGAGGGTCACAAAGCGCTGCACAAGGGCCGCAAACAGAACGGCATGTCAACAATGAAAAAAAATAAAAAACAAAGGAACAAAAAAAAAATGATTAAGGCTGCTTCGAATATACTTCTTCTTCTTTGCGATTCTTCAAAGCACGATGGCTAGCTTCTGGACATCGTAGTCTTTCAGCTTGGCTTCGAAGTGTTTGGTAGAATTCGCAGGCAACACCAAGTACTACCTGACAGGGATCGCGACGTGAACGCTTCTACCTTGACCCCCTTCGAATATACTGAAAGGTCGTGAAACTGGCAATCTTAAGAGCGGCAAAAATCTGCCAGCGTCCCCTAAGATGGCCGTCACTTCCTTAAAGACAAACACGGAGGGAGACAGGGAGGGGGAGACATAGGGACACAGAGACAGACACGAGTATAGTGTCTGTCCCGAAAGAACAGCAATGGAGAGAAATGTCAATCCGATCTCTGTATTCAGTTAAGCAGCGTCGTGCTCCGTGGTGAATGTGAGACCCGGGTTAACGTGGACGACTGTGGGGATGGCCTGTAGCCAAACTCGAGAAAGCTTCTGTTCTTGTTTATTCCGATATTAGCATTTCCAATTATCGGCGTTGTTATTTGCACAAATAAATCTAAGCGTTCGGAACTGCTCATGGGAATCGGCGAGAGCGAAAGGCAGAGCCAACGGACGGAAAATTGCAAATGTGAGTTTCTGTTTCAAATCAAGCAAGCCCCATTGGCCGAGCCTCGCGTGTATAATTCGATTCTCTCGTTCCTTTAACCTCGGCGTAATTACCAGCTTCTTATAAATTTCCCTAACTGTGTCGCTGTTGACTGTGGAGTATATTTTAGAAGAAGTGTCGGGAAACATCCATTTAGCGAGACACTTGAAGCCTTCGCCCGAGCAACCCCTGCAGACGCGGGCTGCCTGCACGCTCCGAAAAGAGACCGGGAAAACCCCTCCGAGGCTTTGGGACGCACCCTGAGCATCTGCGCTGCTCCTACTCGATAAATAATGAGTCAATTTACCGATCGATTAATTTGTTCCATCATTCATCCGTCTCGGTGGATAGTTGCACAGCCTCAGAAGCTGTTCTTTCGGGATAGCCGTGTCACCGAGTATTCCTACTCTCTGCGCGGTTCTCTCCGCGGCTCGACCGCTCGACACGGCTATCCCGAGAGAGCAGCTACGGCAGAGCAAGTCTCACACATCGAGTTGTGACAAACGCGCGCGGGTGGTCTCCCCAGCCGTATTCCGAGGCGATCCGGTCATATGTCATGGGCTGTCGGCATTGTTGAGATGTCTAAAGCCCCTTGTGGGTTATTCGCTTCGCACAATGCCACTGGCGACAATGCTTGGGGGGGAATATAGCCCAAAGAGGGCACGCTATCTGTTCAGGCTAGAGCGCGTCAGAGAGCTATAGAGCGCAGTTGTGAAATTCCAAAGGCAAAGATAATAATAATAATAATTTTACATTTATAACGCGCGCACATTCATTCACTGTCCAAGGTACTCATTCGACGAGAGAACGACTCAGAGGCGTAGCAAGGAAAGTGCAGAGAGGCGGAGAAGGAGGCAGCCAGGCGGTTTTGTGGAGGAAAAAAAAATCACTCTGCTTTGACCGCCGAAAATGTTCACAGCTCGGTTCAACTGAATTTTCACACAAGGCCCCGGCGTGTCCTGCCAGAGAGCCACACACAGAGCTGTCACGTTTGCGCCGTCGTGCGATCCCACACACAGTGTGTCGTTCACACCCCGTGTGTCGTTCACAATAAAGATGACACCTACATGTCGGATTTGTTTTTATTTTGAAGAAGCGGAGGGTGCTCGATGCGTCGTGTGACGCACGCCGCCCGGTCACGTGACGTGGCACCAGTTGTCGGGACGAGGTGTCGGGGGATTGACTGACTGACGGTGGGTGGGAAACAGGAAACTCAATAAT
>JAZEWU010000036.1:2102611-2127467 GCA_036362915.1 Geotria australis
TACAGTCTCTTAAGGCTATATACGGGATCTTTGTCTTGTCTAGTGGTGAGTGTCTCGCGGTGAATGTCTCGCGGTGAGTGTCTAGTGTGACAGGCTATTCCGGGTGGACCGGTTGCCTTTATAGGTGGTACATGCTTACAGCTCTTGACCCTACAGTCCGTTAAGGCTATAGGGGGGATCTTTGTCTTTGGCTTCAAAGACAGCGAATGAGGGCCCTGACCGCAAAAGCTCAGAACCCCTTCTGAGTGACGCTGACGATGGCACTTTATCTCCAGTGGTTACGTTTCACCAGCCGAGTCACCCCGAGCGTGCCCTGTCTTGTCAGACACGTCACAACCGAAGCCTACTTATTGGCTTCCGACTTTTCACAAGATCAGAAATATACCCACCCACGCACCCAACCACACACGCACCCAACCACACACGCACCCACTCACTCACTCACTCACCCACTCACTCATTCACTCACTCACTCACCCACTCACCAAAAGATAAAAGATACCACATCCATCCATTGAAATGATGCGCCCCCTAAGAATGTTGCGCCCGGGGCAACTGCCCCGGTGGCCCCGCCCACGCTATGCCACTGGGCAGCGCCACCACTTAGGCCACCACCGTGCCGCCCCAATAACTTATCTCAAAAAAAGGCGTTAAGTCTCGTTATATATTACAACTTTGATAGCGCCATTTACTGCTGGCCCGTTTGATGTCTCGGCTCTTTGAGCTTGTGCTTAGCAACGGCGTATAAGACGGAGACGACGCTGGGAATGGAAATAATAATAAAAAAAAAATAGAGAGACACCCCCCCCTCCGGTGGAGACAACCGCACGGGAGGCTTTTCATGCCTCCTAAATGAGGCTTCCAGGCATCTGTGCCGCCGGCAACGCGTAGGATGATCCGGTGGTGGGGGAGGTTGGTAGTGGTGGTGGTGTCTGTGGGGAGCGCTGGTTTAGCGGTTAGCGCGCTGTGCCACGAACCTGTCCACCCGCGTTCGAGTCCCGCTCACGGCCAACACCGGTGACAATTTTCTGAAGCGGTCCTGGGCCTCCCCTAGGTCAAATGAGTAGCTGGTGCGGTATGATGGTTGCTCTTCAGAGCTGTTCTTTCGGGATAGCCGTGTCGAGCGATCTCCATCTCTCCCTCGCGACGCTTTCAACGTGAGAGGCGAAACGTCGCGATGGAGAGAGGGAGCGCGCTCAGTGACGCGGCTATCCCGAAAGAACAGCCCTGAAGAGCAACCATCATGAATCGAGCCACTGTGACAACCTACATCAGTGCAGTGGTGAAGTATTGCAATTGATTAATTGCAACAGGAAGTCAGTTTTGTTTTGTCGCTTTGAACATCTTCGTGGGGTAAGCGACAGTCGATGCGTCGCATGGTCTCGTAACGATGTATTTGTAAATTGCAAATTATTATAATTTAATTAAGGTCTAATTTGAAGACAATTCAACAAGCTATGATTTATTCTTTCATTAATTAATATTTCACCCACATATCAGTTTTGCTTAATTGGCTTCCAGAGGCTTAGATATCACCAAGTTGATCATTAATGAGGTAGTGGTGCTTGTTGTTTTGTTGTTGGTGATGATGGTAAATGTATAATAATATTAATATGAATACAATTTATAACGCGCGGCACATATTCATTCGATTTCGAAGGTATTATTTCGAACAGAGAACGACTCAGAGGCGCGAGGAAGCCACAGAGAGACGTGGAGGGGGTGGGGGGAAGGAAGGCACGTGGTTTGAAGCCACCAACATTTTGCCACACACTGCGTCCTATATATTACGATGTTATCGGCCAATTAATAAACGAGGCGTTTTTTTAAGTGTGGGAGGAAACCGGAGAACACGGAGGAAACCGACGCAGAACAGGGGGAGACGACGATGAAACTCATGACCTTTCAGCTTAATTTTTGAAAAGGGCACTTTTCATGACCTTTTCAGCTTTAAAAAACCCAACGCGATCTTAATTTTTGAAAAGGCACTTTTATCATTAAGTTAATCCTGATGGGGAAAGTGTTAACGAGGCGCGTGCTGGCGTGGGCACGGCATGGTGACCAAGTTTATTATTATTATTATTATTTATTTCCGATATCTAATTTTAGTGTTTGCATTATTTATCAGCCCTGGCGTTTAGCACGGGCCATCTGGAAAATGTCTGCACGCTGTCAGATGTTGTGCCGTGGGATCGTTTACAAGGGCCTTTGCAGCCCATAAAAACAACAACAAAGACAAAGATCCCCGGTATAGCCTCAACAGACTGTAGGGTCAAGTGCCGTTAATGAGTAGCAGCTATGAAGGTCGACACGGCACACGATGAGGTGGGTGATCAGCACCACGCCCGGCAGCCTGGGTTGATCTAGGGGAGGAGGCGCTGGACCGGTTCAGAAAATCGTCACTGTTGTTGGCCATGAGCGGGATTCGAACTCGGGTGGCCAGGTTTGTAGCCCAGCGCGCTCACCACTGAGCTACCACCCACCTCTTATCCATCTCTTCACACAACCCGTGATATCATCAAAATACATTGCAACATAATACATTGCAGCACACACGTGTTTCAAACGAAGGAGAAGTAAACACTGGGATGTAAACACTAAAAAGCGCTGCTATTGGCTGAGAACCTACCCAAGCGGCATGCGTTTGCATCGCTGATTGGCTGCCGGACCACCCACGCTCACGCGCAGCCATATCGTAACACGTATCGTAAACTGACATTCGATCGTAATGTGATACGAATGTTTTTCTTGTGCGTATACCGTAAAGTGATTTCATCATATTGTTAGGCCATCGTAAAGCGAGGGACCACTGTACATGGTATTTTGTTTCGTTGCAATTAGATGTGTTGCTTACTCTGCATATTCCCGAATGTCCCGTGGTTGCTGCACCTTGGGAGATAAACAGCCGAGTCTGGTTAGGACTTGGATGAGAGACGACCTGAGGTGGAATTGGATTAGAACGCACGGGAACGCGGCTCCCAAAGCGAGAATCCCGGAGGGAACTTGTTAGGCTTCCATGGTCTTACATGTGGATTTAGTCTGTCAGTCAATCATGTTTCTTTATTTAAGCTGGAAGGAACCGTTGAGCTATGTAGCTATTTTAACAGTTGTCCAGCGGGGAGGGGTAAGCAAGTTACAACATCTCAGGGCACCGGGGACAATTCAGTCAGGACATTTAACAAAGACGGCATGTATTTAGCCTGTGGGAGGAAACAGGAGTGCCCGGCGAAAACCCACGCGGATACCGGGAGAACGTGCAAGCTGCGCACAGAAAGGTGGCACCCGAGCCGGGATTCGAACCCGGGGATGTGCAAACCGTGCGGCGGCAGCGCTACTCACCGTGATGTGCCATATTAAAGTGACAAAGATAGCTTTTAGGAGGCTTTTGTTACTACTCCGTGCCTCCGTATCCGCGTCTCGCCCATGACCAGGCGTGGAATTTTCGAGGCGCGTTGTAAAGTCATTTTTTATGTGTTAACCTTTTGGCTTGCACGTTAAAGACCATGCCACGTTATTTGCAGGAGTAGGTTCTTGTTAGTCAGTGTCACAGCCCGTGATCCGAATTCTAACGTAACTATAATATAATATTTGAACAAAAACATTACATGCAATTATTGGTGACCAGTTCTCCCTTGAATGGATGATCCTATGGACATATGAGCTAATCCAAAGTATTTATATTCTGATAAAATCATTCTGTTGTTGTTAAACAAACAATTAATTGCAATATACAAAAAGTGCTGGCACCAATGTGAAACTGTTTTATTTCCACGTTTAAGGAACACGGTTTATAACCATAGATATAAAAACACACTGAGGCATATTTTTTGTTCAATAATCGAAACACACGTAATTTCCTAGGCCTCGAGACCATCATTCTTTATTTAAACTTTATTGTCAATTCTGCCGTATGTACAGGAAATATAGAGGATCGAAATGCCGTTTCTCTCAGACATATACAAGGACTGAAACACAACAACAAAGGTATTATTAAAAATACTAGGATTAAAAAACAAAAAACAAAAACAATTACTAACAATTTTAATATTTACAAGTTAAGCTAAGCTGGGGGTCGCGGGGTGGGGGACAATAACAACGCACAGATCTAGAAGAAAAACTATAATTATAACAAATATAGTGCAAATAAATAATAAATATATTTTTACATTTAAATCGCGCACATATTCATTCACTGTCGAAGGTACTCATTCGACGAGAGAACGACTCAGAGGCGCGAGGAAAGCACAGAGGGGCAAAGGCGGCAGCCAGGCGCCATATTGCCACACACTGCTTCCTATATATTATGATGTTATCGGCCAAATAATTAACGAGTGGTTTTTTTTAAGTTGTGGGAGGAAACCGAAGAACCCAGAGGAAACCCACGCAGAACGGGGGGGGAACACACAAACTCCGCACAGAAAGGCGCCCGAGCCGAGATTCGAACCCGGGGCCTTCTTGCTGTGAGGTGCAGATGTTCCCACTGCGCCACCCTACTATAGTGCAAATATAGATGTGCATAAACGACTGGCAACCTGATACACGCAGAGCTGCAGATGCCACCGCGCGTGACACCCAGCGTAGCGGGCGTGTGTGGACATCGTGCCCGGAGAGCCGATCAACGAATGCCCAGCTGCTTCGAAAATGATCCCAGACAGGAAATGTGGACGCATCCTTGGTTCGTAGCTCACTCAGAACCCCTTCCCGCCTAAACCCAGAAACCCGTAAACCCCCGCTGTCACAAGATGCTACTTCAGATACATCACACCTACGGGGGGGGTTTGGATGCTGTCACCTTCCTATAAATGGAAAACCCTAAAGAAAATGTGTCCCACTTTAGCATCCACAATAAACCGTGTGAAATGCTGTTCGCTAGGGGCGAAAGGAGAGAGGTGGAATGGAGAGAAGAGGGGGGGGATTGAGCGAGGAAAGGCGCGCGTAGAGTGGGCTGCAAGTCGAGGGTGTGTTTCATCCCATTTACAGATTTGGAAACAATAAGTCTAATGGGGCCAGGCAGCCTCAGCCGTGTGGGAGTCCGCATCACAGCCGCGTGCGTCTCTATTTCTGTTCCTACAGAAACACCCGACCCCGCCTGCCCCCCCCTCCTGCCGCTCCCCACAGAGCCTCCTCCTCGACCTGCTGTTACTGCTGCCTCCATCAAGAGCTGCTACATAGCCATCAATTCCGATGCCTCCCGCTCCACCGACCTGATGATGCTGCCGCATCCTCTAATAATAATGATGATGCCTTCTGATAATAATAATCTACTTTTGGAACGCGCCGCGCATTTTCTCCGGGCGCGTTGCACCCGTTGATTCGGAGGCGCGGAGACACCCTGCTCAGTTGGTTTGTTGTGAGTCGGTGAAGAGGTGACTTTTTAAGAGTTGTCGCCCCACCGTTGAATTCTAAGACAGTCGCTCCTCGACTTACGACGTAGCAGGAGTGCTAGACTCCAGACCTGTTCACCAAGGGAGACCATAGCAGGATTGCTAGACTCCAGGTGACATATATCTGAGGTTCAGTGGAACACACAAACATTACAGGTCTCTTATCTGGCCTCTAGTGATCTGTGGTGGCTTTAATATTAAAATGTTTCCCCCAATGGCTGCGTGAGGACGTCTTGAGAAATACTCTGTTTTTCAAGGCCCACTTCAATTACGATTATTGTAATCATCCAAACGGATGTTAAACTACCATTATCGTGAGATATCCTTTAATGATTTAAACATGAAATGAGGAAATCCTTGATTATAATTTAGTGCGAATAAGTAATCGTTTTCCACATGTAACCAATTCATTATTCATTCCTCTCTTTGTAATTGAGATGAAAAGTGGCCGAGATGAAATCCGTTATTTATTTATTTTGCTGCAGGATGTACCCTGTGGTTCCTCCGGTAAATGAACAGTCTTCACAGAAACGGTGGGGTGACCCAAACGTCAGAGCCTTGAGCTGGCTCAGTCAGGAACCTGGGTTCAAACCCAGGCAGCTGCTTGTGATAACACTGGCTTCTCAAGTGTGGCGAAGTCTTGGTCTCAGCCCGGTTCGAATTCGATTCGATTCTTCGAAGCATGATGGTTATATGGGAGTTTCACATTGCAACAAGTTCTTGTTTAGTTGCAGACAGCCCTTCAACATTTAGATATATAATAGTCAGTGCTGGCATTAAAGGCGGGCATTGGCCTCTCTTCTTGCTCCAGACTGATGGGCGTCTGGCATCTGTTGAGCTTTTGGACATCGTTGTCTTTCAGCTCGGCTTCGAATTGTTTGGTAGAATTTGCAGGTAATACCAAGTATTACTTGACAGGGATCGCGACGTGAACGCTTCTATCTTGATCCCTTGGCTGAGGGGATCAAGGTAGAAAACCATCCATCCATTTGTCAGAAACCGCTTAATCCTGTACAGGGTTGCGGTGAGCCGGAGTGCAAGGCAGGGCTATACCCAGGATGAGACGCAAGTCCATCACAGGGCACCAGCTATGATGAGAATTGCTCTTCTATTGGGATAGCCGTGTCGAGTGTTCCTGCTCTCTTCTTTGCGATGTTTAGCCTCCCACATTGGAGGCGTCATCAGAGCTATGAATAGCGATTCTCATACATCGAGCCGTGACAAACCTACATCAGTACTTTATTATTATTTGTGTGGTTGAAACTAGTTAAGCTAATTCTCATCAGTCACGGTGTCTCTCTACTGCTGGATTGAAAGCTTTCCCACGTTGCTATCATCGCTGAGGTTTTTTGTTAAAAATCCAAAATTACATATTTTTTAAGTTGGGTGTTTGTGACTCAGGCTAAAAAAAATTATGCATTCCTGGCATCGTTCTTTGAGCGCGCCATTGCAAGTTTTCGCACGGCGCAATTAACTCAACTGCCAGCAGTCTGTCAGCTCCGTCGATGGGACGATATTAGCAGCAAGTGCGAGCGTGGCCAATTTGGCTGCGCGTGGCATCTTCAAGACACAATTGCGCGCGGCTCTTTTAAAAAGAAACGAACAGAACGCTTCCAAAGTTCCGTGACCCCCCCATCTCCCCGCTCGCAATAGACTAATTCGGGCGCCGCCAATTAAAACGGAGCGGCGTGCTCTCTCGCTCGCTCGCTGTGCGCTCAGCTTCTTCTTCTTCTTCTTTGCGATTCTTCGAAGCACGATGGTCAGCTTCTGGATGTCTCGCGAACTACGAACGTCACGCGACAGTCACGCGCTGGGGCAGAGGCTCCCGCGCGTGACCGGTGTGCGTGGGGACAGTGTGCGTGGGTAGGGTGTGCGTGGGTAGGTGTGCGTGGGGAGCGGTAGCCCCAGTGGTTAGCGCGCGGGGGCTACAAATCTGGCGAACCCGAGTTCGAAGCCCGCTCACGGCCACCAACACCAGTGACGATTTTCTGAACCGTTCTCGGGCCTCCCCTAGGTCGACTCGGCCTCAAATGAGTACCTAGTGCGGTGTGTAAACATCGCCACTAGGGAGACAAAGGCGGCCGGGCGCGGTGCTGGTCACCCACCTCCTCGTGTGCCGTGTCGACCTTCATAGGTGCTCGCTAACGGCACTTGCCCAACAGTCTGTTCAGGCTATACGGGGGATCTTTGTATTTGTGGGTGAGTGTGCGTGGGTCGGGTGTGCGTGGATAGGGTGTGCGTGGGGAGCGCGGAGTGAGTGACGTGTGTGTGCGGAGTGAGTGAATGGCAGCGCTGATGAGATTGGTTATAAATAGAGGCGCGCGGCACGTTATGTAACGCACCGTGTGAGCGCTGCTGGCACTGGGGTGGCGTTGTGAAGCTACTTGACCTTGCTCAGAACCCTGTGTAGACTCCGATGCCAATCCCACACTTAGTGTCGTTTGTATTTTCAGCCTCCCTCCTGCCACCGCGTTATTAGTCAATTGTGTCTCGCAGCAAGAGGGGCTCGGGTACATTTTCTGCGTGTGGAGTTTGCACGGTCTCCCCGGGTCTGCGTGGGTTTTCGCCAGGTAGTACAGTTTCCTCCCACAGTGTAACGACACACTGATTAGGCTGCCTAGGTTAATTGGCCTGCTGACTAAATTGCCCCTGGTGCCCTGCGATGGACTGGCGTACCATCCTGGGTAAAGCTCCTGCCTTGCGCCCTGTGTCTGCCGGGATAGGCTCCAGCCCTCCGCAACTCCATACAGGATTAAGCGGGGACTGATATGAATGAGCGTTATTGATCGTGGGCAGATTACTTCTCAAACTTTTATGAAGTGCCCTTTGACAACAACAACAGTCCTTGTTTGTGTCCTGCAAAGCTGGCTTTGTCACACATCACTCAAGCCGAAATGCTTTATTCTCACAACTGGCATACAGCTACATCGAGTGGAAAGCCAACATTTAACAGGAGTGTATTTCATTACCTCCGCGCAGTAATTAGGTGACCGAATCTGATACGGGGGCCATAAACTCGCTCGACCTGGGAACCCACTTCATTAATTGGCGGTTGCCTCACTTACAAACCTCGGAGTTTCAGCGGTTGTCAGGCGAGTGTCTCCGGCCGTTACGAACCCGGGTGAGCGGTGGCCGGAGTGCCGGGATACAATTCGTGTCATTGCCGACACCTGGTTACCACTGTGAGCGAAATAACCGGCAAAAAATTGCCTGCCATCTGCTTCACAGTAGATGGTAAGGACGTCCTGGTGTCACGCGCAAGGGTGACACCATTGCGCGTGACACCACGCTCTAAAGATTACTAAAGATTACCGGCAAACGGCTCAAATGGGATAGCACGCGCATAGCGGCGATCGTGGCCCCGCATTGGCAGACTGATGCGCGTTTGCAGAGCCACGTGCGCTGTGCCACACAGAGACAGCTGCCCATGGGGGTGCCCCCCCCTTCCCCCTTTCGAGTCTGTGGAGGTGAGTTGTGGTGTGACGCGCTCTGAGACTCGCCGGCGGTAAGGGCGCGCTGTGACAGACAACCCCGTTCACATCGTGCTCGTTCAGAATCGCTCTCGTGAGCTGCTCTTTTGGGATGGCCGTGTTGAGCGTTCGTCCTCTCTCGTTTGCGACGTTTCGAAGTTATCATCATCATCACCTCCTACGTTGGAGGCGTCATCGTCAGGCTTATGAATGGTTCGGACAAAGCAGGGGTTCTCAACATTTTGCAGCTCAAGGGCCACTTGGCCTACTTGGGTTTGGTCTCCATGGACCCACCGGTTGAGAACGGGGGTACTCTGGTACCCATCTGTAATAATACATTTTAGATAGACGGCTGCTAGTGTGAGCATGCTGTCATGGTTGTCGTTAGAAGGCTGACAATGCCGCCGAAACATCTCGAGAGAGGGAGGAGGAACGCCCGATACGACTGCCCCGAAAGAGTAGCTCTCGAGAGCGATTCTCATCATACATCGACGTGCTAACCACCCGCACCTCCGCCCGTCACGCGCGAGGAAAGAACGTTCCAGAATGTCGACAAGAAACACAGAGTGCATGTTAAAAATGATAACGTTTATTAATGACCGCAAACTATACATTTTGCAATAAAGTTGATCTGTATATTTTGACAGCTGGTGCATCTGAAGTTCCTGTGTAAACTTGTGGTGTCTAGAGGGAACGCGCCGTGCATTCCGCAGCATTGGCTATAAGCACACTATCGAAGCGTAGAATGTCCAGAACAAACCTGGACAATATCGTGCAATTTTTTTTTTGTTTTGTTTAATATATATACGTACGTACGGCTTGTTTTTTTTCTGTTTTTTTGTTTTAACTTTCACTTATCATTTTGCTCTTTAAATCTTAGCAATATACAAGTGGGAAAAAAACAAACCACACCACTTGTGTGAAACGCAAAAAACGAAGGTCCATTACGTAAAAACAGTGCACATCAGTAACACAAGCGGGCAGTTACAACTACTGTAAACCTTGTCAACCAGCGTATATGGAATGTTTAAGGTCAGGCGTGAGACGTGTAGCCTGCGTGTCCTTATCGCGTGCGTGCGCGTGTGTGTCTGTCAGGCTGTCAAGACACCGCTTTCGTTGTCACTGCCGCCACAGCTGTCTTCCTTCTACATCTGTAGAGCCTTCAGACACACGAAAGCTGATGTAAGCATGCCTGAATTGACTCGGAAGTTAACGTTTGTTTTTCCTTTCCCCCCCCCCACCCCAACCACGCTAAGATCCGATGTTCGTTTTAGTCAAGTCGCTTCCTCGGGACAACGTCTTTTCAAAATCGACGGGCGGGGAGTTTGGCGGCGAGCGGGTAGCGGGGTTTATGCTCATCCTCGTAAAATTGCGCCGCCCGACCGGCTTCCGGCATCTAATTATAATAATTATACATTAATAACGCGCACGTATTCATTCAACGTCAAAGATATTAATTCGACGAGAGAATGACTCACAGAGCGCAGATAGGCGGAGGAGGCGGCCAGGCGGTTTGCCGGTGCCCAAGGCCCTCCGATGATTCCGCTCAAGAGCCGCTCTTTCGGGACGGCCGTCTCGAGCGTTGCTCCTCTCTCGTTCGCGAAGGAGAGAGGAGGAACGCTCGAACACGAGGAGGAACGCTCGACGCGCCCGTCGCGAAAGAGCAGCTCTCGAGAGCAATTCTCGGCACGTCGAGCCGTGACAACCCACATCGGCACATTACGCCTCTCTTCCGAGCAAAACGGCTAACGAGGGCCGCCGCGGCCGCGGAATAACCGCGCAAACATCACAACAACAACAACAACGTGCGGAGCGGAGCATCTTGGAAATAGCATCACGGGCCGCAATGAAAACACCTTTTCAAACGATTTAATATTTTGGTCTGGAGGAATTGCCCCGAGATGCTTCCCCGCGCCAGTTGTCGGCATGCGTGCGAGCGAGCGCCGCGGTGTTTATTGGATTCGCGATCGGCGCTCGACGGGCCCTCCACGTGGGGCCCCGCGTTCCGTAAGTCACCCCGAACGATTGGCGGCCGTGGCGCTGGTCAATACGTAGTTGTCTAGCGGGTGTTAGCGTTTAGGTTCATGACAGTTTATCGCGTCGCCGCCAAACTCGGACTTGTCAGCCGCCGAGGTGGGTTCGAATGTGTGTTGTCCGTAAACGAGAGCGCTTGAAGTTTGATCGCGAACAACAGATTTGTATTTTTTCTACGAAACCCTGCTTTTATTCGTCAATGTTTCGGTTCTCTATCTGTTATTTCATCGACTGCCAACGCGTATAACGAGGACTGACCCAACCGATGTATATAGAGCACGTCAACCACACACACACACAATGGAACACCATCAGTTTTGAAATGGCAATGTCATCACTGCACAGGCATGTTCAGGTTTAACGTGTGTCATCAATAGAGACAGTTCGGCCGAACAGCTGCCGCTACCGTCACGAAAATACGAGACGGGGACTTACGCTCTTATCGTCGTTATCATCTCAACGGCCATCGTGATTTTTTTTCTTTACGCCTTCGAAACAACGCCCAAAGTAGCGTCTTAACTGCGCCCGCCCGCGACACCGTACGAACAGTCCGCTGCGACCGTCGGCAGGGTTTCCCTTATGGAATCGCCAATAAGTGGGACGCGCGTTTCCCCGGTAGCGGCGGCGTCACGGTGGTGTCACGGTGGCATCACGATGGCGTCACGACGTGACCGATCGGCCCGCGGTTCGCCCTGTAACTCCGGCGGTAATTTTGGGCCGTTCGTGTGCGTGGTCCCAATGCGCAGCCCCCACAGGGTGGCCTACTGCGTGGCCTACCACGCGTCCCAATGAGCGGCCCTGGGCAGCACCGAGCTTCCACCCCGCGGCTGCCCCCTGCCCCCCTCTTGCGGCGTCAAAGTTACAGACTGCCTCGCGGCAGGAAATTTGTAAATCGTATTTTTCCCGCTCGGAGTCCCCCCCGATTGGACGGGTCGCTCGGCAACGGCGAAAGCCGCCGATGGTGGTTGGCTGAAAAGGCGTTTTTTTGTTTCACTCGGTCCGCTGAGGTAAACCCTCGGGGCAGTGCAAATTAAATCCGACGTGGCTCAGGACGAAGAGGTGTGTCTGGTCAGGACACTTACCGGCGGGGCCAGGGCGGAAACTAAGTGTCGGCGCAGCTCTCTGTCCGTGGGCTTAAGCCCGGTCAGCAAGGAGGCCAGCGAGGACACACGTGCTTCTCGCTCAAAGCCTCCGTGGGAGCTGTCGTGAATCACAACGACACTGTGCTTGGATTCGCGCTGACCCGGCAGCAAATCGCTTTATTTATTCGTCTGGGTGTTATTATTTTTGTTTGTGCCATGCATTCATTCATTCATTGCCAGGTGTGTCTTTGGGCATGTTTAGTTAAAACTTCCCCCGACCACTCACTCGTTTAACCCCGATTGTTCTATCGGCGTGCGGCCACAGAGAGAGAGAGAGCGGGAGGGGGGGCATTCCGCTCGTGAATTGTTGACGCACGCCCCTACGCGAGAGTGGGGAAAACGACCCTGAAGTTTCATCACGAGCCTCCGCCTGATTTCCTTCGAGGGTCCTTCTCGCCCGGCGTGGTTTAGGCTACACACGCGAGCGGGTCCGCTCTGTGCAAATGTGTCTCGCGCGCGGGCAAGGCCGCGATAAGTGCCAGCGGAACGCCTGACGGGCGGCCTCGACTCGCGGCCTCGACTCGCGACCGAGTTGAGACCGCCAACCGTCTCGGGACATGCGGAAAAAACCCGGGGTGGTTTTTCGCCGGGTGGGTGCCGGGGGAATTGTAACGGCATTCCACAAAGCGGAGCCGGGGCATCGGCTCCGCTAGGAGTCTCCGAAAGTCAAGGCGCACGCGTGTTCGCGCCGCCGACGCGTCACCTGTCGCACAGCGAGCGCCCTGCGAGCACGCCGCACGTGGTAAAGTGCACGCCACGGGTCAGGCCGGAGCGGAGAGCCGTACCGCCCGCTGGCTTCAATCGCTCGCACACTTTTTGGTAATGCTCACATTTATGCGGCCAAAATCGGGGCTACACACACACACACAAGCACGCACACTACAGCTAGGACTAAAACATGTAACTAGCGTATTGACTAACCGCAGCTACTCGTTAGACTACGACTCCTGCAACTAGTTGCTACCGCTAACTCTACGGATAAACGAGACGCCACTTACAGCTCGGTGGTGTTCTAGAATCTTGGCGGCATAAACCGAAGTATTACCAAAATCGTTTAATTTAATGATTTTCCGATTGCACGTTTGCGTATGTTTGCGCGGGTTAGTGCATTGTTGTTATTGTTGTTTTTTACCCCCTCCCCCGCCCCCCCGCGGCGGGTTTGATGAATGTGCGAGGAGCGGAGGGGCCGAATTGCGTCGCGAATGCGGCGTTTGTCGCGCGTGCCGCCGTTGGTCGCGATGACTTTTCCCGCAAGTGACGGGTGTCTATAGTGGACGGACCCCCCAACGGCAATAAAATCCAGTTAGAGTGCAGCTGCTGTGTTTTTATTATTATTATAGGAGTGACAAAATTAACAATCCGTACACACGACAATAAGCGCTCAGGGAGAGATGGGATCGTGTGGGTGATATCGTTCTTAGCCTTTACAGTTAATAAAGCAAGTTTTGGTCCATTTACAGTGTCACAGACAGGGCTCAGTTATTTTTTTTTATCTTTTTTCTACCGTTGTCATTTTTGGTTTTCATTTTTTTGTTAGGTGTGTGTGCACTTTCCGTACCACCTGTGCGTTTTTTTTATTAGTTTTTTAAGTATTTTTTTCTCTTTTTTTTGTTAATCGTTACATACATGTATGTACAAAAATATAGTGCAGGCAGATGTAAGCGAAATAAGCTCAAACCAACAAAAAAAAACCTAAATAAATATATGCGAGTCAGCTACTAAACGCAAATAAATATCTATAATATCGGGGAACGGAATTAATAAATTAAAATTTTAAATACGGCCTCGAGCGAAACTTAGAGCTATGTAAAGCCGCTCAGAATTCCACGGGGGGTGGCGGATAAGAAGGCTCGTTGTGGGGGGGGGCGTGGGGTGAAGGGGGGATATGTGGGTGTGATGTCCACTTGACAGCGCTAAGAATAAGGTGACCGATGTCTGGTGCCATTCCTTTGAATCCTAGAAGAAATACCACCGCATTCGGCTGGACTTTGGTCTGACCCTCTGCCTATACTTGGGGTACTTTCTCTTGCCTAGCACGGTGGACAAGTATTTCTTAACGGCCATTTGTTTGCGGTACCGGCTGTACAGGTCCGTGAAAAGTCCGTCCGAGTGGCGCTTGGACGGCTCGGCCATGCTGCCGTCGTCCCCGTCTTGCACCGAGCTGCAACGGAGAGAACGGGAAGGGAGCACAGGCGACGGGCGCGGTTAGCGGTTTAGCGGTTAGTTGCGGACACTCGCCGTCGCGGTGGTAGCGCGGGTGGTTACGATCGCGCCGCGCGGCCGCAACGTTTTCGGTTCGATTCCCGGCTTGGGTGCCGGGAGCCTGCCCGGTGTTTGCGTGCCCGCGCGGGTTTTTTGCCGAGTACTCCGCTTTACTCGCGTCGCTAAAATAAGCACTCCGGTTTACTCGCGTCGCTAAAATAAGCACTCGGTGTTTGATAAATGTTGGTGCCGGCTTACCACCTGGCTGCCTTCCCCCCCTGCCCCAGTATCTCTGCGGTTGCTCGCAACCCCTCTCTTTCTCTCTCTCTCCGTGAGCGAACGAATACTTGCTGCCTTATCCGCGACAGTTCATGATAACGAATCCCCAGGTTTGTTATTTGAATCGCTGCGCTTCGATAACGGCCGGCTCAACCGCTGAATCCGGCACGACGAAGGGAGCGCGACGCTAGGCCCGCCGCGACCTCTTGACCTCAACATCCGATTCGGGAGCCGCAGGCCGCGAGCAACCGATGCAAATCGCCGCGTCGGAGAAGCGCCTAATGGCCGTCGAGTCATTAGGCGAAGATACTTCCACCGGGGTGGGGAGGGGGTCCATCCCAGGGGGGCGGCGTCAGCCCTCGCGAGAGACAAGCGGCAGAAGGAATAATCCCAGCAGCCGCAGCTTCAGAGTCGGCGCTTTTATCCGCACCGCGGAGAGCGAGCTCCTCTCCACGGTCCGGAGAGAAATGCCCGACCGAGATACGGCGTTTACAATTCCCGGGCGCTTCGAGCGAACGGAATAAGAACGAGAGGCGGCTGTTTGTGGTCGCGAGTGCCCCCGGATGAGATTGTAAACGCGCTCCGCTTGAGAAAACCCTGCCTTCCGATTGGATCACATTTTAGATTTTTGTTTATTCCAGCGGCGGGAAGGGACCGACAGCGAGTCGCTAGGTTCCGTTTTGCAGGCGTGATGATCACCGCCGGCCGAAACCTGGATTCGAACCCGGCGTCTCGGCAGCGCGCAGCTCGGTTGCTCCGACCGGCGGAGTCGCCGATTGAGTCTACGGCTCGCAGAGACTCAGTCGGAGGCTGCGCGTGAAGCTCCCGGTTAGACCAACCCCCGTTAGAGGCGCTGCTGCAGGTCTGGCCTTCGCCGGCAGACGCCCGGCTCAGCCGCTTAAAGCCGTCGATGACGATGAAACACAATTCTGCGGAGAGCGCTAAGTATATTATAGACGTCGTGCCTTGATTGGTGTGGGTCGTGTTTTAGCAACCCGCGTCTCCACAGTCTACCTGTGTCATTACAGATGCTATAACGAGCTATGGTTCTGTGGTAACGATGCGAGGCGACGTGAGGCGTTCACGGCTCGGCGTGTGAGAAACGCCGCGTCGGAGGCACCGTCAGTCGTCTGACTGACGGTGCCGCCGGCGTGGGAGACTGCGAAACGTAGTGAAGCGGAGAGGAGGAAACGCTCGACACGACTATCCCGAAAGAGCTCGCGTACGGAGCATCGCCGGGTTCCCAGGCAGGCTGAGCCGCGCCACGGCGCCCGGAATAGACGCGGCTTCTGGGTTCTAAATTGAGTCGTGTCGACAGGTGCCGCGAAAGACAGGTGGGGGACTCCCTGCGTCTCTCCGCGTGAGAGAGAGAGAGCTCGCTCGCTCGCAATGGTAAAGCTCCCCCGTAGAGCCTCGACAGACTGGAGGGGTCAAGTGCCGTACACTGAGCTTGGCTCCGCGCCTCAGTATCTGCGTCTCGCTTCGGCTGGGCGGGGAATTTGTGCGCGTTATAAATTGTAATATTATTTTTATTATTAGCGAGATGGGTCTTGGAAGGCGGGAACGGCGCACGACGCGGTGAGTGGCCAGCACCCCAGTGTCGCTCGCGATTCGTGACACGCGCCGGGTTTGTTTAGTAACACTGGTGTCCGATATTGAACGCCACCCGCGCGGCTCTCCGACGCCACGACGGGGGCGTCGGGGAAGGGGTGGGCAAGTTTTCGGGGGAAGAGAGACGGAAAAGCTATGGTGCTGACGTTGGACGCGGCGCTCCGAGCGTGGGGAACGGGCCATGGCGTATGATGCCGCTCGTTTTGTAGCCATTAACAATTGACAGTGATGCATTAATGATGAGCGGCGATTGTCATCTTGGCAACGTGCCGGCCCTGTGCAACGGTTGTCCCGGAAAATATTGGTCGGTTTTTGTTGTCGTTGTTGTTGTTAGATGAAGAGGAGGAGTCTGATGGTTGCTCTTCAGAGCTGTTCTTTCGGGTTGGCCGTGTCGAGCGCTCTCACTCTGTCCCTCGCGACGTTTTGTCTCCCACGTTGGGAAGCTTCGTCAGGCGTTCTTCGCCTTGCGATGTGGGAGGCGAAACGTCGCGAGGGAGAGCACTCAGTGACGCGGCTATCCCGAACGAACAGCATCATAAATCGAGCCGTGAAACCCTACATCAGAAGAAGACTCTTGCGAACGTTGTGTCAAAACACAGACCCTTCAGATGGCGATGGTCCTTGACAGACATTAACCCGGTGATGATCAAAGCCTATCGACCGCAATGTTGAACAATCCCACTTGGGTTGTTTTGGCCTGGCTCCAAAATCTAAATAATGGAAGTTCATATTTCAAGATGCTTCCTTTTTTTTTCCGTGCAGTAGCAGCGGTAAAAACTCTGATGGCAAGTATTAGCGAAACGTCGTACTTCACTGTAAATGTTGTGGGTTTGCTCTCCAACATACCGGTGTGCTGAAGTAGTAAAGATTTGGCACGTTCTGTTTAGGTGACTAACCTTACTAACTGGCTGCGTCAAGTGGAGGCGGCTTTAGGACTGATGTTATGGGACAGCGGCCCTAACGCCCTGATTGGTCCAATACCCGTAACATCGGCCTGTTTATATTTTATGCGAGCTGAAAGACAACGATGTCCAGAAGCTGACCAGCGTGCTTCGAAGAATCGCAAAGAAGAAGATGCCCTGTTCTGACGAATGTGGTAGGGTTTTTTTTTGTACCACCGCATCAGCTTAAGAAGCGCATATCCAGTAACGTCAGCCTAATACGTCGTATCCTGGCTGTGTTATTTACCCGCTAGCTGGGGGTGCTGTGCTGCAGCGGTTAATTAAGGCGCCACGCTGTGAACCCGGAGACCTGAGTTCAATTTCCAAGTCACATCCGACATCAGAGGCGAGCGATAGCGGAACCAATCATGGGCACCCTCCCCCTTCATTAACCGGTTTTGACCGGCGTGGTGAAGTATGGCCAAACGACTCCCAGGACTGGCAAGGTATGGGGGATGCCCCCACCTAACAGTGGATTGACGCATTTCCGTGCCTTAAACCAACACAGTACCCGTTTGCTCATTTTTCTATTAATCCCAATGTGTAACACCGACTAAATATGCGTCAAATTAACCCGGACAGAAATACGTCCTTGGCGACGCGGTGGCGCAGTGAGAATCGCTGCCACCTCACAACAATAAGCCCCGAGCTCGTAACCCGGCTCGGGTGCCTCTCTGTGTTGAGTTTGCATGTTCTCCCCGTGTCCGCGTGGGGTTTTAGCCGGGCACTCAGGTTTCCTCCCACAATCCAAACACATGCTGCTGCACGGGTTAATTGGCCTGCCGACTAAATTGCCCCCCGGTGTCCTGTGATGGACTGGCGTCCCATCCTGGATAGAGCCGCGCCTCGCGCCCTGTGTCTGTCGGGATAGGCTCCGTTAATGGATGGTGTGTGTCGATGAGCTGGGGAGTGATCGTATGCGGCGCGTTCTTACCGTTTCCCCGCGATTAACTTCCTCAGGATATTCTTGGCCGCCTTTCTGCCGTAATACTTGCTATAGAAATGGGTGTAAATGGAATCCGCGTGTCTCTCCGTTCTGTCGGAGACGGAGGGAGGGAGGAAGGTGGGGAGGGAGGGAGGGAAATAAATAGACAAGAGCAACAGTGACGGGAAAGCTCATTAGCTACTGCTGCACGTGTGCGTGCGTGCGTTCACTTGTGTGGGGAGCGGTAGCTCAGTGGTTAGCGCGCTGGGCTACAAATCTTGCGACCCGAGATCGAATCCCGCTCACGGCCAACACCAGTGACGATTTTCTGAACCGCTCACGAGCTTCTCCGAGGTCGACTCAGCCTCAAATGAGTACCTGGTGCGGTGTGTAAACATTGCCACTAGGGATACAAAGGCGGCTCGGCGTGGTGCTGGTCACCCCCTCTCTCGCGTGCCGTGCTGGCTTCATGGGTGTTCGCTAACGGCACTTACCTCGGCTGTCTGTACGGCGTTTGGGAGATCTTTATCTTTGGATTTGTATTTGCGAACAGCAGCAATGCATCTATCTATCTATCTAGCGAGAGAGATATCGGCTGTCATTAATTACACCAAAGACAAAGATTCCCCGTACAGCCTCAACAGACTATATGGGCCAAGTTCTGTTGGCGCGTATCTGCGAAGACAGGGATTTGTGGCTAGCCATACTCCCAGCTGCCTTTGTCTCCCTCGTGGCGATACCGTATTTACACACCGTACCAGGTACTCATTTGAGGCTGAGTCGACCTGGGAGAGGCCCAGGACCGGTTCAGCGCGAATTGATCTCGTGCCGCTGGGTTCGTAGCGCGCAGCGCGCAGCGCGCTAACCGCTGCACCACCGCTCCCCGTTAATGACACCACACACTTACGCACTTACACGAAGCAATGTAACCAGATCGGTGTAACGAGTCGGGGCGGATGTGACACGGCTAATGGCACTGCACGTCTCGCCAGTCTAATAGGTGCGTTGTCACGATGCTGTGTCACAAATAATGTACTGTTATTTTACGACAAACCAGTGCGTTAATATCACTATTATTATTTATTGCAGTTATTTGAAGAAGAAGACAGTTATTTGCCCATCCACTGCTGGATGATAAATAATACAAAATAATAGCATTTTATAGAGCGCCTTTCATGCTTCCTCCACGCTGTGCCGGGTATGGGCTGGCTGTTGTTTGGTCATACTTCACCACGCTGGCTCGGTTTGGGCTATCACGCGGTACTGACGTTAGCCGTGAACGGGAAGCGAACTCAGGCGCTAACCGCTGCGCCACCGCTCCTCTCTTCAATTGGTACAGTCACCACGCGTGTTATTAAAGCATTCAGGGCAGGCGCTGACAACCCGCTTCTAGCCGTGTCAGGTGTTCCTTCTCTCTGCTTCGCGACGTTTCGCCTCCCACGTTGGAGGCATCATCACTAGCTTGATGATGATGATGATGATCACGATCATGATAATATCTCCGAAACGTCGCGGAGGATAGAGGAACGATCGACACGGCTATAAAACATATATATTTCTCTAAGTGGCGGTGACGTCACCACGGCGCCCGTGCCAAGCCATGTGCACCTTGAGGCCGTTACGTGAAGCGCCCAAGGCTGGCTGGGAGGAGGTCACGGGACAGACCCAGGTGTTACGGGTTGCCTGACTGAGATTACCTATATCACAACCCCCTTCTACACAAACATAGTGTATACAAGGAAGACAACTGAATTGACCTGCTGACTAAATTGCCCCCGGTGCCCTGTGATGGACTGGCGTCCTATCCTAGGTCTAGCCCTGCCTTGCGCCTTGTTTCTGCCGGGATAGGCTCCGAATCACCGCGACCCTGTACAAGATTAAGCGGTTTCTGACAACGGATGGATGGAGGAAGCCACCTGCTTGTGTGTAATGTCGTGTAGATTACCAACTGTGGGGTAATTCGTGCTTTCTGTGTCAGCACTCCGCCTGCGATGGGGTGTGAAAATCCTGCTGCTGTTTATTTCGCTCGGATCGTTTTACCCACCGAAGCCTCACGCTGAGTCCTGTTACTCGATTTTTCAAGACGGTCCAGCCAGGTTCTCGCAGTAGGGGGCGATAATGACACTGACCGTGTGCCTCTCTCTGTGACTGTGTATTTTCACGCGGCCTAAAAGTGTACCTGGCCTGGCACAGGAGCTGCGGGGACGTCACCGCGACTTAGCGGCGAACGGCGGTGGTTGTTGTTGTTCTGTCTAACGTTCTCTCAACCGAAGCGGCGCGTAGTGGGGGTTATTTTAACGGTGGAAAACAACCGTAGAATTTACCCAGGGCGGCCGCTCGGTTTGAGCCGCAAACCTGTTCAAAACCGCTGGGCCACCGCGTCACAGCTAAACGTTAATTTGTTAAGAAATGTTGCATGGAGGAGCGGTGGCGCGGTGGTTATGGCACCGCGCTTTGAACACGGCTAACCTGAGTTCGACTCCAGTCCACGTCTAACGCGAGTGGTGACTTGATATCTGAATGAGTCCTAGCGCCCGCCTGCCCGCCCTTCCTCTCCCCACTTACCCGCACTGACCGGCGTGGTGAAATATGGTCAAACGACCCCCACAGATAATCATTCATCCAGCAGTGAATTAACGATCGACTGTAAATTACTATAAGGATGGTTAATGAAAACGAAATCTACACGCGCGAATGATTTCGTTATCAACAAAGTCGGCGAGTGTGATGAGAGGCTTGCGAAGGCCTGCGTGGTCTAATTACGATTCGCCGTGCCTCCAAGACTTGCCCTTATAGCCTCCCCCATATCCACGGGGGAGTAGCCGTAAGGAAGCCTTCACAAGGGTTCTGGACAGATCTCGCTAGCTCGCAATACCGAGAGGCGTTTGTTCCAGTCGGCCCTCGCGGAATTTTAGTACGAAAACACGCAATTAATATGCACGAGCGTGTGGTACCGATGCCCACGCATCAAAAGTTAAACCGACAGACTTAAGAGGATTGTCGTTGGCAAATTGGAGAGAGCTAGAAAGAGAGAGAGAGAGACTCGGGTGCATTTCTGCGTGGAGTGTGCATGTTCTCTCCCCGTGTCTGCCTGGGTTTTCGCAGGGCATTTCGGTTTCCTCCCACAGTCGAAAGACATGCTGCTGCTGCATAGGTTAATTGGCCTGCTGACTAAATTGCCCCACGTGCGCTGTGATGGACTGTCGTCACATCCTGAGTATAGCCCTGCCTTACGCCCTATGTCTGTCGGGATAGGCTCCGGCTCACCGCAACCCTGTGCAGAATTAAGCGGTTTCTGACAATGATGATTAAAAGATAGAGAGAGAGAGGGCACGAGAGGGATGGAGGTACGGTTGGAATTTTATCTCAAAAACTGAGCAGTCTAGCTGCCGTTTTTAACAATAATTAATAATTTTACATTTACAACGCGCACATATTCATTCAATGTCGAAGGTACTCATTCGACGAGAGAACGACTCAGAGGCGCGAGGAAAGCGCAGAGAGGCGGAGGAGGCAGCCAGGCGGGTTTGCCGGCGCCATATTGCCACACACTGCTTCCTATATATTATGATGTTACCGGCCAACTAATTAATGAGTGGTTTTTTGTTTTGTTTGAATGTAGGTTTTCACGGCTCGGCGTGTGAGAATTGCTCTTTCGGGATAGCAGTAGCTCTTCGGCGTATAGCCGCTGCCGTATTTCTCTCTCCAGACCAGATGCCCCTTCGAGGCTCTCTTCTCTCTCGCGTGTAATAAATATTTCGACAGCTGCGGTCTTGAAGTCGATAAGTCGATCCATTTTCAGAGACCGCTTAATCCTGTACAGGGTCGCGGTGAGTCGGAGCCTCTCCCGGCAGACACAGGGCGCAAGGCAGGGGCTCTATCCAGGATGGGACGCCAGTCCATCGCTGGGCATTAAGTCCATAAGTCGCATCGTTAATTCATTGAGCGTCAACGCGCGCTTGTTGTCGAGACACCCGATAGCACGTGAAGTCGGGGGGTCTTTATCTCGCGATAGCGGCGGATTACATCAAAGGACGCACGTGGCCGAGTCGGACACGCCGTGAGCAATTACCGTCGATAACAAGCCAACAGCGACGCTAGCAATCACCATTAAAGCCGCTCAATTGGATCGATTGCGGCGCAGTGGGCGATAGAGGCGTTACGCGATGGGCCCTGATTGAGTGTGAATGTTCTGGGAAGGCGGGGCGGCACGCTCGCGTAGTGGGTGAGCGCTGCCGCCTCACAGCAAGAAGGTTCCCGAGTTCGAATCCACGAGTTCGAATCCCCGAGTTCGAATCCACGAGTTCGAATCCACGAGTTCGAATCCCCGAGTTCGAATCGCCGGCTCGGGCGCCTTTCTGTGTGGCGTTTGCATGTTTCTTCCCCCGTGTCCACGTGGGTTTTCGCCGGGCACTTCGGTTTCCTCCCACCGTCCAAAGACATGCTGCCAGGTTAATTGGCCTACTGAGTAGATTGGCCCAGGTGCCCTGCGATGGACTGGCGTGCCACCATCCTGGGTATAGCCCTGCCTTGCGCCCGCCAGGATAGGCTCCGGCTCACCCCGACCCTGAACAGGATTAAGCGGTTTCAGAAAATGGATGGATGGATGGTCACCAACGCCAGTGACCGTTTTCTGAACCAGTGCTGCCCCCCCCCCCACCCCGCGCTTTTGTGCTCTGCAAAGTCTCAAATGAGAATATGGTGCGGTGTTTAAACATTGACACTTAGGGAGACAACGGCGGCAGGGCGTGGTTGCTGATCACTCACCCCTTCGTGTGCCGTGTTGGCTTTTATAGATTATCGCTAACAGCACTTGGCCCTACATGCAAGGCTATCCGGGGGATCTTTGGCTTATTTGGTGGGACGATTGCTCCCTCGAGATCCATCCACCGCCCACCTGTTCAATGCACTATGAAGAAGGGCCATTGCCCGAAACGTCGCCTTTTATTATCTATATTTCTTTAGTTGTTTTCTTGCCCTTGCTACAACAGGGCTACCCGTAATGCAATGTCCCAGCAACGTCTTATCATATTGCTTTTAATATCAATTGGCTTCTTTGCAATTTTGGGTCGTGTTACGCATTAGCTACTAAAAGTGTCTATTTATACACTATCAATTAAATTGTTATCATGCCCCGCGGTGTTAAGTGGAGCCTGTTGGTGGAGATTAGTGGCGTTTGTATCGCGTTAAGTCGGCTCAGTCTCACCGCTCTGAACTGGGAATGAAGATGCCTCCAACGTGGGAGGCGACACGTTGCGAAGGAGGGCTGTGTCACTCAGTTTTTGTATTTAAGCTGGAAGGAACCGTTGAGCTGCGTAGTTCTTTTTAACAGTTGTCCAGCGGGGAGGGGTAAGCGAGTTACAACATCTCCGGGGCAATTTAGTCAGCGGCACAATTAACCCACGCAGCGTGTCTTTGGACTGTGGGATGAAACCAGAGTGTCCGGCGAAACCCCACACGGACAGTTTGCCGGGCACTCCGGTTTCCTCCCACCGTCCAAAGACATGCTGCCAGGTTAATTGGCCTACTGAGAAAAATTGGCCCAGGTGCCCTGCGATGGACTGGCGTCCCATTCTGGGTATCCCCCTGCCTTGCGCCGTGTGTCTGCCGGGATAGGCTCCGGCTCACCGCGACCCTGTACGGGATTAAGCGGTATCAGAAAACGGACGGATGGATGGTTGTTAGTCACCTTTTCATGGCGTTGTAGAGTAAGTCGTAGAGCGCGTGGTCGTCAGCTATGGGGCTCTCGGGGGGGTCCCCTCCCTCGTGGGGGGCGTCCTCCCCGGCGTACGCCCCCAGCTGGGGCTCGTAGTCCAGCTCGTTGCCCAGGCTGCTGGGAGACAGCATGGTGATGAGCATGGTGGTGGTGGTGATGGTGGTGATAGTGTTGATGATGGAGGTGGTGATTTTTGGTATGGGCATGGAGGCGGTGGTGATGGTGGTGGTGGTGATGGTATAAGTCGTGTTCGCAGAATGTTTTGCTCGGTCGGAATCACCATCATTGTTGCTGTATCGATTATTCGGCAGCTGTCTGATCGCCAGCGCTGTCAACCTTGTCACGTTCATCAATTATCTTGTCGACTCTCATTCTCATTATAACCAATTAGCAATCAATTAACCGTCGTGTAATCTGCACGTGTTGGCGATTGTCTCGCGACGATGGGCCAATGTCCCAACGTGCATTTACAAACAACGACGAAAAAAATCCCCCGTATAACCTTAACAGATTGTTACACACAGAACCGCGCGCGGATCCGTGCATCGCACGAGAATCACCGACTAACGACACAATTTCACATCACGCCGCTAACATCTAAAAAAAAAAATGCAGCGCTGCCTAGGTTGGCGCGTCTACGAGCAGGTTAAACAAACGACAAATAATAACGAGTCGTACGCGCGTTGCCCGACCGACGTTACGGCGCCAGTTCGCTTCGCCCCGTACGCATTCTGCGAGCGTGAACATTTTCGCACGAACGGACGGACGGACGCGCCCTTCGTGCGAATTTCTCCGCTTACGAGTGCGGGAAAAACGCGAAAGTCTGGGGGGCGTGAGGGCATCCGACACGCCGACACGAGCCGTCAACATTAACGAGCCTCGCACGGAACCAGCACATGTTACGTGCATGCATAATCGATTACCGCGGCAGCGCCTGGACCACACTGGTCAATTCAAGCAGAATTATCCATCCATCCATTCCATCGATTCATTGTCAGAAACCCGCTTAATCCTGTACGGGGTCGCAGTGTCGCCGGAGCCTATCCCGGCAGACACAGGGCGCAAGGCAGGGGACGCTGGCAGAATGTTGCCGCTCTTAAGATTGCCAGTTTCACGACCTATCAGTATATTCGAAGTTGCCTTAATCATTTA
>JAZEWU010000036.1:2148082-2160626 GCA_036362915.1 Geotria australis
GACAGGGGGAGACATAGGGACACAGAGACAGGAAGACAGAGAGACAGACATGAGGGGGAAAAAACACCAATCTAAATTTAACAATTAACATTGAAGTACAAGAACATATACATAGACACACACAAGAATAAAGAAAAAACTCAGCTATTTATAACAACAACAAAAACATTAGTTTTACACACGACACCTGGGCCACACCACGAGGCGATTGTAGGCAAGGCAGGCCTTTCATAAACCGGGCCAGGAGTCGGCCGCGATAAAACAGACAAAAAGCAAGCCACAAAAAGCCTGGTAGACAACAAAAACAACACCAAACAAAGTTACATAGAATCAAATTATTAACTAAAGAGAAAAGGAACAGATGAAAAGTGATAAATGTATAACAAATCAAAGTTAAATAAATACGCTTAACACAGGGAGTTGTAGCCCACGTGCTCCCAGCACATTGGCTACAACATGGGACAAGTCATACATTTGTTCATAGGGTCATGGATAATGAAAGGTGTGAGGTAGAATAATTTGGGATCGTTAGGGATGAGTGTCACTTGTACGCGAGAGCTTCAAGGACACGTGTCTGCCTTGATGAATGCCGGTAATACGCTACAATTCAACTGAAAAATTATGTGATTTCCGTTCATCACTATTAGGTTTCCTCCCACACTCTAAAGACATGCTGTTGCATAGGTTTACTGGCCTGCGGACTAAATTGCCCACAGTGCCCTGTGATGGACTGACGTCCCACCCTCGGTATAGCCCTGCCTTGCACCCTGTTTCTACCAGGATAGGCTCCGGCTCACCGCCACCCTCTACAGGATTAAGCTGTTTCTGAAAATGGATAGATGGGCTATTAGTAGCCACTCAATCCTTTAGAGCAGTGGTTCTTAACCTAAGGTTGCACGCAACCTACTGGAGGTGCGAGACATGCCTGGTGTCGATTGCATTTCATCCATCAATCCATTGTCAGAAACCGCTTAATGCTGTGCAGGGTCGCGGCGAGTCTAGTGTGATTGCCATTGCACCACGGTACCAGCATCCTTGTTATTATTGCAAGTATCTTAATAGTCATTGTCAATGCTCTCAGATCATCATCGTCACTCTCAACGTCGTTATCAGCAGGATCGTAACGAGTCATGACTGCGTTACCGTCCATCAGCCTCCGTCGCCTACAATTTGGGATAATCACTGCTTTCACCATCCATAACATCCATCTTCCATTATGTCATTAGTTTGTTAATTGCGACAGCGTCATCGATACGGAAACTTGATCAGCATAATCAATGTGCCCACTTAGGTCATCATCAACATCACTGCTTTTGCAACGGAATAAAACATTTCGATCATCATCATCGCCAGCACCACCGTCAGCATCATGAAATCACCAACTATCAATTAGCTACCATCATCCTCACTCACATTTATAATAATAATAATACATTTCAAGCTGAATATTTGCCAAATCTCCACGCGCATCATCACCACCACCACCACCTTGTCATCTCAGGAAAATGTTGGAATCATTACCGTAGCCATCCTGATTTTTGCAACTTTGGAACTGAAAAATCTCGGAATGTTTACCTTCATTGCGGTCCCCGGGTGCAATGTCACGCCTATGTGTATGGTTGTGACTGTATTCAGTTCTTCTTCTTTGCGATTCTTCGAAGCACGATGGTCAGCTTCTGGACATCGTTGGCTTTCAGCTCGGCCTCGAAATGTTTGGTAGAATTCGCAGGCAATACCAAGTATTACCTGACAGGGATCGCGACGTGAACGCTTCTACCTTGACCCCCACTGTATTCAGTATATCGGTACATTACCATACTGTGTATGCAATAGGCGAAATGATACAAGTCGTACTTAGTTAACTGGGTAGCTGGACGTTTCCGCTTTCTGTTAGCTGTTTACGCATTGTATGTCAGGAACATTACTTGGGCGACAGGATGTCTGTGCAGTGGTAAAGTCTGCACCACACAGAAATAAAGTTTTCCAGAGGGCAGTTTGATTCCTGCCTCGGGCACCTTTCTGTGCAGAGTTTGAATGTTCTCCCCCCCGGTTCTGCGTGGGTTTCCTCCGGGTTCTCAGGTATTCTCCAACAACTAAAAAACATGAATGAAATAGCCGATGGCATCTTAATATATAGGACGCAGTGTCTGCCATGTAGGCGCCAGATTACGAGCTGGCTGACTCCCACCTCTCTGTGAATTACTTGTGTCTCCCTATCCGTGTCTCGTCCATGACCAAGGAATGGAATAAATTGTGTCACTATTATTATCATCAATATGTATTTGTGCCAAAAAAAAAATGTCTATGTTATATCAGATGTGTGCACCGTACGTGAGGGTATGCTGCGTGTCGACCGTCATAGGTGCTCGATAACGGCACTTGCCCCTACAGTCTGTTAAGGCTATACGGGGGATCTTTGTCTTGTATGCTGCGCGTGTGTGTGCAGAATATGCGTATGTGTGTGTGTGTCCGTGTGATTGTGTGCGTGACTAGAGGTCGAGGTGCTGGACGGTGCTCCGTGGATCGTCACATCGCAGGATCGTGGGAGATGGCGACAGCTTGGGGAGGCCTTCGTCCAGCAGTGGATCGATCGAGGCTGATGCATACATGCAAACGTGCATTCGTATGTGTTTTGCAGTATACGTGCACGCGGTGCTGGCCGTTATGACCTTTATAGGTGTTCGCTAACACCACTTGCCCCAACAGTCTGTTAATACTATGGGGAGGTGCAGCTCTTTTTTGTACCAATTAGTGTGTATACATATATTTACCATCCATCCGTCCATTTTCTAAACCGCTTGTCCTGGTGAGGGTCGGGGTGACCGTCAACCCCACAGTATACGAGTGCATCTGCGCCTACGCACACACGTGTGTACGCACGTGTCGAGCCGTGCGCGCGACATCGTGTCTTTTCCTAATGTGAGGAGATCAAATTAGACTTAAGTACTGCACGCAATTGCCTAGTTATCTATCAATTTCAAAATCCTTGAGCCCTAACACGATAGAGCATCCGTGTTACGTTACAGTGCACAGCCCGCACACTTCACCGCTAATGAACGCCTGGCACCGCTTCGCAAACCCTGAGTTTTTCGGCTCCGCTGTGTGATGCAGCGCTGCGATGCTATTATTGGCCAGTGGTTTATACGTGTGTCGGGCAGGTTGTGTCTTGACAGCCCAGGATCAATGCCACGAGTGTCACTGTGCAATAACGTGGGTGAAGTGGAGCGCGCGATGGCATTAAAATCACATTTTTATAGCCGAGCTGAAAGACAACGATGTCCACAAGCTTGACCATCGTGCTTCGAAGAATCGCAAAGCAGAAGATAGCTGTGGTTTGATAGTCATCACTCCGGACTTGCTCTCCCAGAGGTCACCGGTTTGAACTCCCAAGAACGGCAGTTGAAACAATATGGTGTGAGTTTCTTCACCGTCACTGTGACCCCTGTTCACCCAGCGGTATAAATGTGTCCGCCACAGTCGATCGGCAGGCCGCGTGTGGTGGGGTAAAGTGTGGGACGTACTCCGACTTCGTTCAAGACGTCTGGCCAGCGTAGAAAAGTAGGCCAAATACACTGTAGAGGGGGGCTCTCTAGATGTAATTGTGATGTAGGGCACTTTAGAGCTCTTACTATAGTGGAGGCCCTTTCGCTAGCAGTGGTGTGAGTGAGCGATTGCCGGGCTGCACTTTTACCTTTTATAATAATAATAGCTATTTATATAGCGCCTTTCACCCGAGGGTCACAAAGCGCTGCACAAGGGCCGTAGATGATACATTGGGCCATCTATGTGTCCGTAGCAAGCTCCGTTGTAGGGTTGCTTAACGTTAAATTGTGCTAAGGCTGGTACTACCGCTATGCCATGGGTCAGAGCAAAACGTTCAACGAACGATCGGCTAACTCGCATGTTCACCATGGGGCCAGTACATCGGTGATACAGCAGCCAAAAGCTATAACATATGGTAGCACTGGGAGATAGGGGTGCAGCCCTGCAATGTCTTGCTCACGCTGCTGCTGGCAGATGGGCTTCCACTAGTGGCAACTCTGGAGGGCCCCTCTGGTCCTAACCTATTCTTTCATCATTGCCAGACATTATGTATGAGTACCCACGCTTTCACCCACCACAAGCGACCTACTGAGTGTGATTTTGATGGGAACACACGTAATAATGGTGCTATGCATTTATCCAGGAAAGGCTTAATGTGTCCCTGGGGTCAGTTGGGGGGAAGGGGGTCTGTATTGGGATTTTCGGCCAAGTAATTTTTTATTGTTGTTCAGCATCCGGGAGAGGAATCCAGAGTACCCGGAGAAAACCCACCACGGACACGAGGGGATAGCTCTCACAGATTTGCATGGACGGATTCAAGGAGCAAAGTTCGGGACTGCAATATGCTCTTCCACATTGCAGCGGATTCTAATGCCCTTTGAAATGATTGAATACACAGCTCAGCTCCGCGATATCATTATGGAAAGTGCGATATTATAAATCCGAGGAGGCGCTGCTAAAATGTTTGAAGATGTCGTAACACAGTGTGGGCGTGAAATCGGTGAAAATGAAGTTTACGAATGATAACTCACCACCAGAGATCAAGATGGAGCCATAATAAGTGATTTATAGAATCATAAAACTAGCGGAGAAATTTTTATGCATTTCTCTAAAGTCCCCGAAAAGTTTCTGAAGCAAAAATAGTTTGGTGAAGCCTATTACCAGTTCAGATATCATAGTGTATAAAAACTTAGACTCCTTATCAGAAGAATTCCAAGCGCTGTAAACAAGAATACATATCAATGTTTTTTGCCACTGATGTTAGCCGTGGCTCACAACAGAACCTGGGTTTGTGTCGCAGTGCGGTAACCGCCGCTAATCACCGCGCCACCCCAGACTTCCACTCATCACGACAGCATTAACATATCTGTATTGTAGACTAATGCTTGTCACGTGTCCTGGTGGGTTCTGGTATTTTCCAGATAACGTTTATGAGTTAAGCACGAGGAAATAACTCTAATGTGGCCAGGCCACTTTTCAATGCGTCGATATTCTAAATGATGACATTTCTATAGACGCAAAGAGTATTGGAATTTGTCTGATTTTTCTACCTATAGGTTTTAACGTCATAACTTTCCAAGGAATGCAAACTACTTGGTTCACTGACGGTGGATATTTAATATTTGTATCGTTTTACTCGATTCTTAAAGCAACAGGGTTGAGCCTCCGTGAAGTTGAGTAAAAAAACAATTGGCCTCTGGGCCGTAATTGAAATTTGATGTTTTTGGTCATTCCCGATTTACCCCCATTGAGCAGGAGCTCATCTTTGTTATCCCATGGAGAACACAGTTACAATTAACATCGGTCACTCGGTCACGGTCGCCTGTAGAGTTACGCGCAGCCTCGACTGGGTCTTTGCGTCACCGTCGCACCGACCCCCGTGGCCCAACTTACCGAAAACGTCGTTCGCTTCAGGCCCAGCCGTCGCGTTCGTGGAGTTGCTGCCATTCGGATGCATGTTGCGGCTCAAGGTGCAAGCCGGCCGGCTCTTGAGGGCATGGGCCACACGACAAATCAAAACGAGCTGGTAAATACGCAGCAGTGACCCGCGATGAAAGTAGGCATGGGGTGGGAGTGCTGGCGAGATAATGGGACATTAACGGTGGGATTTTTTATTTTTTTTCTCCTAACCGTTTCGTTTCTTTTTTTGGTGACGCAGGGGCGTTCTCGTTTCTTCGTGCGTCCTCGGGAGGAAAGGAGCTACGCGTTTCCGACTTCCCGCGGCTCCGCTCTACCCCCCCGTGCATCTGCGCTCAGGCTTCAGCGATCAGGAAGCCTCCGACGCGATCTCCATTGTTCCCCGTTTGCGCCTGTTTCCTGCACCTCTTCCCTGGAGGAAGACCGTTGGGGAGAGTGGGCCGGAGACAGCGCTGGCTTGGCGGTGTGTGTGTGGGTGTGCGTGCGTGGGTATTGTGTGACGCGCCCGTGTGCTCGTGTGTGTGTGTGTACACGTGTGTTGGGAGTGGTCGTGGAATGGTTAGCTCGCTGAGATTAGAACCCGGCGACACGAGTTTGATACCCCGCTCACAGCCACAAATGCCAGTCATCCATCCATTTTCAGAAACCGATTAATCCTGTACAGGGTCGCGGTGAGCCGGAGCATATCCCGGCAGACACCGGGCGCAAGGCAGGTGTATACCGAGGATGGGACGCCAGTCCATCGCAGGGCACCTGGGGCAATATACTCAGTAGGTCAATTAACCTGAGTGCCAGTCATAGATAGATGGGGGTTTTTTATTACCGCAGAAAATGGCCGGTGAGCTTGCAAGCTCTGGAAGCGCGATTGCTGCAAAACAACAATCGTCCTGCCAGTGGCGATTGTCTCAACCGGTTCTGAGAATTGTATAGGTTGACGAGGCATTCAATCGAGTACCTTGTGCGGTGTGTACAAAAAGACAAATGTGGCTGGGTGTGGTTGCGGCCACATCACCGCCTCTTGCACTGTGCTGGCCCTCAAAGGTGCTCGCTGACAGCACCCGCCCCAGCAATCTGTGTGGCTCATCAGGGGAAATCTGTGTCTCGGTGCTTTGTGTATATGCGACGGAATTTTTGTTTTGATTTATTTCGGTTTGTTACACGGATGGGGATCCCATGTAGCCCGTTACCTGGCTATTTTACACAGGAGATCCATGGCGATGCGTGAGCACGGCGACAACCAAAACAAAAAAACCCATCGATATTGGGTAGAAGGAGTGCAGCAGGGTCCTTAAGGGATATCGCGCAACTAACAAACGCATCGTTTAATGGCCATAGATGAAACACGTATATATAAACACAACGCAAAGATAATATGAGAACAGAAAGCGCCAAATAACGTTAGGTACAGGTGCAAGTAAGCGCTATATTTTAGCCCGAGAGTCACATATGCACACACGCAATTTGCGGTGGAGCGGTGTTTTTTGCGCGCCGATCCCTGTGACCTGGCTTCAGAGACACATACCATCAGGCGCACGATCCTGGAAACTCCCTTAGCTGCTTGGACCGCGTGAACCTCAGCATTGGGGAGACAATGTGTTCGGGTGTGGTTCCGACCATTCCATCTTCGTAGCAGCCGTAGCGGGCGCTCGCCAACATCAGGCTAAAATGGGCATCTTTGTTCTGTTGTGCAGCGCGAGGGCGATCAGCGGGTATTGTGTTCGTGGCAGTTTGCGGCGGTGGGGTTACAACTACGCCGACCGAGGCTGGAAACGGGTTTCCCCTTTAATCCCTGCCTTCCTGCGTGGTAAATTCTATCCTCCGCGCCTGGTCGCCCGTCACTGGCATTCTCCGTTATATAATGCGGGACCACCGGGGAGGTAAATCCACGGTGCGTTTGGGGCTGTCATCCTCGGCACACACGCTCCGGCTTTGCGTGTTCCCCACCCGCCCAACCCGCCCGCCCCCGCACAACCAATTTCGGCTCATTTGAAAATCGCTACGGTTTGCTTTGCCACCACCGCTCGCGAGATTAATTTGAGCTTTGGCCGCGACAGACTCGCGGATGTAGCTCAGGGCTCGCCCGCATCGATTTGTCCGGCAATCCCGAGAGCCCGAGTTTGGATCCGGGGTTTCGGCCGCAGCGATCTTCTTCTTTGCGATTCTTCGAAGCACGATGGCTAGCTTCTGGACATCGTTGTCTTTCAGCTTGGCTTCGAAGTGTTTGGTAGAATCCGCAGCGATTAAAACCGGCTTCCCGAGCTGTTGTTGTGAGGTGATGGCCTCACCCTGGTCATCGATCACTGCCCGTTACGAGAAAAAAAAAAACACGTCACGTTAAATTTAGTTTTTCACTTAATTCGGATAAATTCCATCAAGGATGTAGGGCGCGGTGGGAGGGTGGGAGTTGTGTGGGTGGGGGAAGAGCCATACCACCTCCCTTGGATGTGCCACAGTCGCTCACAGCACATTCCCCAACAGCATAGGGGTCCCTGTGTGTGTGCGTCAGTCGGGTTACAGTGGTGGTGCTCACACTGCACCGAGACCGCAGACAGCTGGGTTGGATTCCCAGCCAAGGTTTGACGGTGGCGCGTTTGCATCTGAATCGTTCCCGCGCAAACCCGTGCAGATGAACTCGGCCTTAAATTTGTACCGTGCGTGGAGGGGAAATGTACGCGCTCGGGGACACCACGGCCGCTCGGCGTGCTGCCAGCCACGGTATCGCTTTGTGTGCTCTGCCCGCCTCGCAAGGCCCTCTATGACAACACTTGCTCCCATGGATTGCAAGGCTTACATGGGTGGTTCTTTGTGGATGCGAAACCATTTCTATTGTTGGCGTGTGAAGTTATTCTCTCGCCGTGCGTCACCTTCCGTCTCTCTAATCATCATCGCGCCGTCACGATTTCCGCGGGTGCGTGGCCGATCAAGCATAAGGCACCCGTCGTACCACACATTCTTAGTTTCCTTTATGCCACAAACCGACCCAAAAATACTAACCACCCCCCTTTCCCCATGCCACAATTTGCTTGACCGATCGATCAACATTTTGCATAATCACGCGGCAGCTTTAGCGTTCCGTGATATTTGCCACACGCTACATCAATCTGTCATCCCTTGCGGCAGTCGGTGTCTGCCGCATATAAACTATCATTAATACATATACTTTATATACACGTGTATTGTATATAATAGATAAAATCCCAGTTTGACACGTATTGTGGACAGTTCATAAAACTCAGATCTATAGGTCCCATGCCTGTAGCAGTCCACAGCAATGCGGCGATAAATATAAAAAGCACTTAAGCAGTCTTATCCCTTGGTGGCCCCGTGCTCTCCATTGCTCGGTGAGTCAATGCGTGTGGAGTTGGTTTTTAATTGGCTCCGTCATTGCCCGGCTAGTTGGCGGGCGAGGGCGGGTGTCGTAAAGTAGATCTATGTGAAAACAGAGAGAGCGTTATTTGTTGACAGATTATTCTATTCGCCCCCTATTTGTGGCTCGTGCCAGATATATTTGACAGGCGGTATAGCCCGAGATGGAATTAATGGATTTAAAACAAAAAATGATCTCACTCTGTTCCAACTACTGCATTTGTGAGTGTTTAATCTCTCCATTTAAATGTTGTATTCTTTTCCCCATTTATTTAGGGGGTGGTTTGTTTTTTTCTCCTCAAACCCACCGTACAGTACGGGTGCCTGGCCGTAGCTCTGGAATTCCTGGGACGATCGCACAGGGGCGCGAAGTCTCCGGCCGGGCCAATCACGCGGGCCGTCTGGTCTCCCGGGACCGCTATTTCTCAGGGTGATGAGGTGGTGGGCCCCTTCCTGCCACGCCGAGCTCCCCCCGGGCCGACCGTCACCTCTCGTCTCGTTCGCCGCTCCCACCCGCTGCCCGCTCCACGCCACTCGGCCCCGGTGGCGCACGCAAGCCACGATCGCCCTCCGCCACCAGAGCCACGCGGCCCCGCATCGCAGGTGAGGGGTCCCCCCCCCACACTGTCTCGGAGCGATCGGTTCGTCGGTTCTCTCCGCCGCCTTCGCGGTGCACGCTCGCCGCCGTCCCGGTTGATCCTGGTTCGAAGTGCGGCGGTTCGCGATGCCGGTGGAGATCGCCAGTCCATGCCGGGAACGGTGGCCGGCAGGGTGGCGCAGTGGTAACATCTGCGCCTCACGGAAAAAAATTGTCTTGCCCGAGCAGGTTCGATCCCCGCCTCGGGCGCCTTTCTGTGTGGAGTTTGTGTGTTCTCCCCCTGTTTCTGCGTGGGTTTCCTCCGGGCTCTCCGGTTTCCTTCGGGCTCTCCGGTTTCCTCCCACAACTTTAAAAAATACTCATTCATTAATTGACCGATAACATCCTAATATATAGGAAGCAGTTTGTGGCAATATGGCGCCGGCAAACCGCCTGACTGCCTCCTCCGCCTCTCTGTGCTTTCCTAGCATTCTCTTGTCGAATGGGTACCTTCGACAGTGAATGAATATGTGCGCGTTATAAATGTAAAATTATTACTATTATTATTTGAAAGAGGTCATAGTCACGATCCTTGTGACGTGGGCTCAATAATCTGACCGGATTTCTGCTGGTTGTCATTGCAATGGAAGGCTGGTTCTGGACCTATCGCAAGTTACTCCTCCTGTGCTAGACATCTTGGTGACCCAGATTCAAGTCCTGGCAATTTGCAGTGCCGGTGGTTATTGGTCTTTGAGCCTGATATGGACCTCTCCTAGGTTGGCTCTGTTTAAAATGAGTACCTGTGTGGTGGACATGAGTAGTGTATCTGGGATTGCGTGCATGGCTGTGTACGCTATGATTTTGGAAACCTGGCTTCATTGTCTGGTCGTGCATAATGCAAGTGGTGTCCAAACGTGGTCTGGGCCTCACATAGGTCAACTTGGCCGAAAATGAGTACCTGCCGCAGTGGAGTGGTTGACATTAGCAATTGGGAGACACATTTAACTTAGAGCCGTATTAGATAGAATGTGACTGTGCCTTCAACCGGTGCTTCCTCACACTGCTTATTAACAGTATGTTCTAACAGTGCCTGCCACACCAGTCTCAGCAACTATACGAGAATAAAACTTTGTGAGTGTTGAAGGAAGCTCAGCTGCTTTCATATTATTGTGAGTCTGGCCAGAATCAGATTTATAACATTAACAATCAGTTGGCACGATTGTAACTAACAACATAAACCTTTCAGGATTTGTAGATAGGTAAAAAAAAAAGAGTTGATTTACTTCGCCATGTTAAAATCGACAGAAGCTTCCCCCACATGTTACTCAACAGCCAGCAGACTAATTAGCCACAATTTCCGTTAAATTACGTTTTTATTTTTGCCAAATTACACTAGTTGATCGTAATCAATTACCCCGAGCAATTTGCGATGCGTTTTTGCCATTGTTGTTGTTGTTAGACATCGTTGCAACGTTTTCACCACTCTAATGTATAAACAACGGATTATTACAGAAACTTAATAATCATTGCTTTTAAAGAAAAGACGCCGGCAGCTTGTGTGTTTGCTTTATTTCCGCCGTGCGCGATTTACAGAATCGAGACGCGTGCGTCTCTTGGGCGACCGCGGGGGAATATTTTGGTCGCCCGGTGGCAAATGTCTCAACAATTTGCGAAAAATGGAACCAGTGCGTGAGCTTGCCGGGACGCGGGGGGGCCTCTCGGAGAAAGTTTAAAAATCCCCCGTGGTCGTCGATTCCCAATGGTAACAGTCATTCCTATTATTCAACCAGCAAAGCATCACTGGGTCTCGAGACAATGTTTGGCCAATTTCATTAATCAGCGTTTGGATTTGTGTGGGAATGAAATCGGAATACACGAGGGGGGGTAACATCCAAAGCGCCGCACAAGTTGGAGTCAAGAATCCGTTACTTTGATACCGACTGCTGGCCACCTCGTAGCCAGAGCTCGCAATACCTGGCGTTATCCCATCCAGGTACCGACCAGGGTCGGCCTTGCTTAGCTTCCAAGATCGAATGGGATTGGGTGCATCCCGGACGATTTGGTCGAAGGAAAAGCAAAGAGCAACAGGGCATTGGTAGAGCCATTGCAAGGCAGAGGTAGGCTACACCATCCAGGATCATTCGAGTGACAAATTGTTTGTAGCATCGGTCGCTGTTTGGCACTTGTCATGTTGGAGGCATCGAATGTCGGCAGGTGGAGCAATTGGACTTTATTTTCCTTTCCACGTTGAAGGAAATAAAACGGGGGAAAAGAGAACAAAAACAAACGCTTCACTGCAAAAAAATATTTGGTTGAGCGGGAAGATCTGAGAAGGTGTTGATGTGAAATGAATCATGATGGTGGTGCAACGATTTAAAAATATCTCCTCACAAGTTAGATTAATATGTGCATCGAGTCTAAAGAGCGGATTTACTAGATTTACTCGTGTTATTTCGGCCAGAGTGTGTCGTGCATTACCTGGCGGCGAGGTGGTGAAGAGAAAACATAATAATTACGTAATGAAATTATTTACGGCCGTATTTTTTTCCCCCGCGCTGTATCTCAACGCACCCAATTAAATAATGAAACGACGCATTAAAGATCACTAATCGCAACGTCGTGTCACGCCCGACATATATTAGCAGCCGTGCTCGAATCCGATCGTAATGAAAGCGGGTTTTTTTTTTTGTTTCTCTATCGAGGTTTTAAAAATTGAAAAGACGTTTTTAACGCTCATTACGCGCCGGAATGAAAAATTATACCAACCTGTCGGCGCGGTGCTCTAATTCCGAATTAACCTTTGTAAATTGTCACCCCCCGTGGCAGACAGAGCGCGCCGCGTACCGCCTGTGTCTCAGCGCGTCTCTTCTCACCTCCGCTCTCGCCCGACGGAGAGCTCCGGGGAACGAACGATCGCCGGCCTGTCCACCGACCAATTAGCGGCTCGCCGATTCGACGTGCGGGCGGCAGGGCGGCGCAGCGAGAACCTGCGCGCTGCCCGAGGCGGTTCGATTCCCGCTTCGGGCACCTTTCACCGCGGTGGAGATTTGTGTGTTCTCTCCCCCTGTTTTGCGTGGGTCTCCGGGGTTCTCCGGTGTCTTCACACGACTTTAAACGAACACTCACTAATTAGTTGACCGA
>JAZEWU010000036.1:2160766-2198219 GCA_036362915.1 Geotria australis
GACAAGCGGTTTAGAAATGGATGGATGGCTGGCTTACCGCTTGGCTGCCTTTCCCCCTGCTCTCCGTGCTTTCCTCGCGCCTCCATATCTGTGTGCCGTCCTTGACCCCAGGTGTGGCATTTTCATGCGTTATAAATTGCTAATCAGAGGTGAATCTAGGCGGGAGTATGGGGAGTAGGGGTGGTCCAGCAATTTCAATATTTTTAAATCAGGCCTTATATTAATAAATATTTATTTTGAAAAAACACATTAATTCCATCCATCCATTCATTTTCTAAACCGCTTGTTCTGGTCAGGGTCGCGGTGGCAGCAGTCCAAGGAGAGTGGACCAGACATCCCTTTCCTCAGCAACAGATTCCAGCTCTTCCTGGGGGGGGGATTCCCAGGCGTTCCCAGGTCACGTGTTTTTTCTGGAAAATGTCTAAAAACACCAATCTTTGAATAATAATGCAATTAATAACGCACGCAAATTCGACGCCTGCTCATAGACGAGACACGGACATGGAGGCGCGAGGAAACCAGAGAGGGGGGAAGTCAGCCAGCCGCTCAGCCGGCGCCAACCCGCCAGACACTCACTGCTTCCAACATATTATGATGTTATCGGCCAATTAATGAATGTGTTTTTTTTTACCGACCCAACCACCTGTGAATGTGTAGAAGCAGACCATACTATGGAGCACTGCCTTGTCTGCGCTCTACTACCCAACCTCTGCAGCTCAAAATACCTTGCAGAGTTCAATACAAATGCAAAGAACTGTGTAAAGAAATGGGAAACTGTCATATAACCGTTACGCTTCGAAGAATCGAAAAGAAGAAGAAATATTTTTTTTTTTAAGTTGTGGGAGGAAGCCGGAGAACGTGGTCGGAGAACACACAAACTCCACACGGAAAGGCGCCCGAGCCGGGAATCGAACAACCTTGTCAGTCAGCAGCTTTCTTTCTGTGAGGCGCAGATGTTACCGCTGCATTGCGGCTTCAATGTGGGGGGAAAAGGGGGGGGGGCGGAAATCTCCTCTATTGCCCCCCATCCTCACCTCCCCATTGGAGGCCCCGCTATTTTTGATGCGATGCAAGTGATATTTCAACGGTGCCAAGGAGAGGGCAAAGACAATTATAGGCACAATGAAGGCAGTTAATATAAAAAAAAAACATTCGAGGCCAAGCAGGCTAGCTGAGTTTATAGTTACTCGAAGCAAAGACATTCAAATGCGTATTGAGCAACATGATGAAATGGATGTGAACTCTTAAAATAATGCAGTAACTAGCAAAGTAATGGATAGCGCAGTAGAAGCTGGGGGGCCGGGGGGAGAGGTTAGAAAGCATACAGAGAATAATTAGTAACAAAATACATTCTGAGGGAGGGAAGAGTTATAAAGGCAAGAGACGGAGATGCTATCAGCCTGTGGGCCCTCTGGATAAACGTTTCCAGAACTATGTTGTTGTTGTGGGCGGCATAGCGGCACGGTGAGCAGCACCGCCGCCTCACAGCACACTTTCCCGGGTTTGATTCCCGACCCGGGTGCTGCCTTTCTCTGTGGAGTTTGCATGCACTCCCCGGTGTCTCCATGGTGTCTCCATGGTTCCTCCCACCGTCCAAAGACACGCTACTATCTTGGTTAATCGGCCTGCTGACTAAATTTCTCCCGCTGCCCTGCAATGGACTGACGTCCCATCCTGGTTATAGCCATGCTTTGCGCCCTGTGTCTGCCGGGATAGGCTCTAGCCCGCCACGAACCTATATGTGCAAGTAATATGCCATCGACAGGACGAGTAGTTAGCAACAGTTTTAGTCGTGTTCTGGACAAAGTGGCGAATGCTGAGTGTAGGTGTGTGTGTGCTTGACCCTACAGTCTGATAAGGCTATACGGGGGATCTTTGTCTTTGTATAAAAAAAAGTTCTTATGGCTGGTGCTGTTGGACGTGTGGGTTACCGCCACAGCTTCGCGCACGACAGACCGTCTGGAGATGAAGTTCCCCACGGGGCGTGCGCTGGCGCTGGAGGCGCTGGTGATGGTGAGCCTCTTGCTGAGCCCGGCCTTGGCGCAGGACGATCCCTCCTCGGCAGGTGAGTGCGGCACACTCGCCGCGATGCCCTCCCGCCAGTTTTAACCAATCCGAGCACTTGTCTGGGATGAACCTCCGGCTTAGTTGGGGTTTTTTTCTGTCGTTGTTGACATGCCGTTCTCTCCGCGGCCCTTGTGCAGCGCTTTGTGACCCTCGGATGAAAGGCGTTCTATAAAATGCTATTATTATTCTTATTAGCTTCTGAGATCGGGGGAGGTCGTGCACATTCTAGAAAGAATGGTCTTGCCCGAGCAGGTTCGATCCCCGCCATGGGCGCCTTTCTATGTGGAGTTTGTGTGTTCTCTCTCCCTGTTCTGCGTGGGTTTCCTCCGCGCTCTCCGGTTTCCTCCCACAACTAAAAAAAAAATACTCGTGAATTAATTGACCGATAACATCCTAATATATAGGAAGCAGTGTGTGGCAATATGGCGCCGGCAAACCGCCTGGCTGCCTCCTCCGCCTCTCTGCGCTTTCCTCGCTACGCCTCCGAGTCGTTCTCTCGTCGAATGAGTGCCTTCGACAGTGCATGAATATGTGCGCGTTATAAATGTAAAATTATTCTTATAAATTATGAAATCACGGTTGCTGAGCTGAGGCCGACGTTCGCCGATTTCGCGCGCGCCACACGCCCGCCCCGACCGGTCGCCTACTGAGCTCCTCCAGGATGTGGGAATATCTGCAAACAGACGAGTACTGGAACATCGGGCAGGAGGGCGAGCCGGAGTCGCGAACGCAGGAGCGCGACCCCTGGGCGAACTCGGAGGATGGCGGCCCGACCCCGGAGCCTCCGCCGGAGAGCGTGCTGCCCACCATCCCGCCCGTGGCCACGCTCTCCCCGCCGCCGCTCCACCTCTGGTTCGAGACGGGAGATGACGACAGCTCCGCGTACCTGGAGGACGAGGACGCCATGCTAGGGGGTGAGCGGGTGGGCGCTGGATTATTTAGTGGTTAGGTCGTCCCCGAGATGAGCCGCACGGCTTCGAGTGCACGTGCGCATTCATGCGTACCTGCGTCTGCCCGTGTACATGTGTGCGCCGGTACGTGTCTCTCCGTGTGCGGCTCATTGGTTAGCGCACTGGGCTACAAACCTGGCTACGACCCGAGTTCGAACACCGCTCACGGCCAACACCGGTGACGATTTTATGCACCGGTCCTGGGACCTCCCCTCGGTCGACTCGGCCTAGTGCGGTGTGTAAATATTGCTACTAGGGAGACAGAAGGCGGCCGGGCGTGGTGCTGGCCACCCACCGCCTCGTGCGCCGTATCGGCCTTCATAGGTGCTCGCTAACGGCACTTGCCCCTATAGTCTCTTAGGGCTATACGGGGGAATCTTTGTCTTGGGCGGGTGAACGAGCTAGCGACCGAGCGAGTGATAGAGTGAGCGAGCCAGCGAGTAGCACTATACGTGGGGGGATCCTTGTCTTGGGTGGGCGAGCTAGCTAGCGAGTGGCGCTGCCGCCTCACACCGAGCGGGGGAGTTTTCCCGGGTTCGACTCCCCCCCCAACTCGGGCGGCCCTTTCTGTGCGAGCAGCGTCGCACGAGCTGTGCCGCGAGTCGCCGATGGACCTGGTGTTCGTGCTGGACGGGTCGCGCAGCGTGCTGGCGCACAACTTCGTCAAGGTGAAGCGCTTCGTCAACGCGCTGGTCGACTCGTTCTCCGTGGGGCCCGGCGCGACGCGGGTCGGCGTCGTGCAGTACAGCAGCCGCGTGCGGACCGAGTTCACGCTCGGGCAGTACGACACCAAGGAGGCAGTCAAGGTGCGTGTCCCGCCACGCCGCGCCGCGCCGTTACGCGACACAACAAACAAAGGAGGAACGCTCCATACGGCTGTCCCAAAAGAACAGCTCCGGAGAGCGATGCTCGCACGTCAAGCTGTGAAAATCAGTACATTTGCGTTTTTTTTAATTCTATATATAATTGGCAGAGAAAGGGACTCGTCACGGGATGAAAACTGCTGTTATAGTACGGGGAGGCACCAGTGGAAGGTACGCTGGCCGGTGGCCGAGACTAGTTACCGAGCGACAGCCGAAGGAGGAGCGTGCCCGCCGAGGTAAAAGACGGAGCGCGCCGGCCTCTGGCCTCATCGTTCCATCGAACGACAGCGAGAGCTGGCGGCATCTTGGGTCGAGGGGGCGAGAGGGCGCGGGAAGAGTGAGGGCTTCATCCAGCAGCGGCTAGATCACATCCGTTGGCGACGACGATGCATAGCCGGGCATAGGCTGCCCCCCCTCCCTTCCCCCGGGACCCTCCGCGACCCCCCACGACCCCGCGCGCGATCAAGCGGGCACCGATAATGATGACGGATGGCGGGGGTCACCGAGCCGCTGACACCGCGGCGCGCTGCCTCTGCAGGCGGCCGTGCTGCGCATGAGCTACATGGAGGAGGGCACCGTGACGGGGAAGGCGCTCAGCCACATGACCGAGAAGAGCTTCAGCATCGAGGAGGGCGCGCGCCCCAAGGGCCTCGGCGTGCGCCGCGTCGCAATCGTCATGACGGACGGACGCTCCGCCGATGATGTGAAGGTGCCGTTCTCTCCACAGCCTTGTGCAGCGCTTTGCGACCCTCGGGTGAAAGGCGCTCTATAAATGCTATTATTACTATTGTTAACCCCCGCAATCTCCCCGGCGCTCATCTCCGAGCAAGCGAGCCCACTTGCTTGCTTGCTCGCTCACTCACCTGTGCGTTGACACTCACCTGTCCGTTGACACTCGGCCAGTTATCCGCGCTCGCTCACCCCAACGGGCTGTTGAGGCTGTACGGCGGATATTTGTCTTTGGTGCAACGGCCACCTTGCGCGCAATATCCCCGGCGTTCGTGCCCCCCACGTCAGCCGCCTACGATCGCCCACGCTCGCCCACGCTCACCCACTCCCGGCCGCTTTCCCGCCCGCTCGCTTACTAACCCGCCCGTCCACCCTCCGAGCGGCTCTCTCTTCGAACGCGAAAAACAACCGCGCGCGCGTCACAAACCCGCAATTAACCGCCGCTGTCGGAATCGTGCTGAGGAAAGGGATGTCTGGTCCGCTCTCCTTAAACTGCTGCCACCGCGACCCTCAGCAGGACAAGCTTGTTTATAAAACGCGTGGATATCAGAACCGTTGTCGCTTCAACCTACCCGCTCTGCTACCTTGGCTACGGACAGGACCCGGCGCGAGCGGCGCACGAGGACGGGATCCTGGTGTTTGCGCTCGGCGTCACCGACAGCGTGGACGTGGCGGAGGTTGACGCGATCGCGTCGAAGCCGTCCAGCGTCTACCTGCACCACGTGGACGAGTTCGAGCTTCTGGCGAAGCTGCGCGTGCAGATCGTGCGCAAGATCTGCGAGGGCCTCTCGTGCCTGGGAGCGACGGGCCGCGACGGCGTGCCCGGTGAGGTTCGCCAAGGGTGGCAGAGCGGGCGAAAAGGCGGGATGCATTCGCTAGGTCGAGTGGGATTCGTGCGGCGCGGCGCGGTGGGTTTGCTCCAGGGAGTCGGTTCGCTCCCTGGGTTGGATTCACTCCCCGGTGTGGATTTATTCCAGCGTGGAAGGCTTCACTCCTCCGTGGTGTAGATTCACTCAGACATGAGTTTACATCATCTGCTGTGGATTCACACACGGCCTGCATCTCAAGATGCTCTACATTTATTCATATACAGAGACAGCCGTAGGCCTCTCTCTGTTCGTCTGTAGTTACCTACGCGAGTCTATGGGTTTCTGTGTGAGACTTTGTTTCAATCGGAGACTATCGGTCTCCGTGTGAGTCTTTGGATCTTTGTGTGAGGTTATAGGTCTCTACATGAGGCTATAGGTCTCGGCAAGAGTTTGTGCGTCTGCGCGCGAGTCTCATAGAAATCTGCGTGAGTCTTTGCGTCCCACTGTGAGCCTCTGGGTCTGTTTGTGTGAACGTTTGCGGTATCTGCGCGAGTCCACACATCTCCGCGCGAGTCTGTGCAAATTGCGGATTTACATAGCGCCCGAACGCGAGGGCATCTCAACACTCCGAACAGACCGAGCGGGCGCATTCAATCCACCAAAGCGTCAGTTCCCAAAGAACCTCCCAGCACGCGGCAGCGAAACGACGGACACCGTGCCGAGCGACAAGTGACGAACGATTCCTAAAAAAACATACACGTTTCTAACTTTTGAAACCCAACGAGGCTTTCGCGAGCAAACAATTTTCAATAATAACGGTAATTATTATTATTAATTGCGTTCCCTGCGGGAAGGAGGTGAAACGTCCACAAACCCGGCGGTGTGCGGCGACGTGAATCCCACAGGATTAGGGGTTTCTCTCCTTAACACTAATATTACCCACGCGCACGCACACACGCGCGCGCAGCAAGAGTGCTCGCGAGGCTGCCCCTTAATGCATATTTAAATATCCTAATGCTTTTATTAATGAGCTGACGGACAAATGTGCACCGGTAATGAGGGCTGCATATTAATGAGCGGTTTCCATGCGGAAGGTGGCGGGCGGGCGAGGGGGGTGGTCGGTTTGAACTCGTGATGTTGAAGTTTTGTGATTGCTTTGAAGCCAGACACTCGGGAGTAGTTAAACACTTTCAGCGGATCGGTTTTAAACAAACATATGTAAATGAATTGTGATTAATTAAAACGCGCACGGCAAGGTCTGTTTAGAAAGGAAAACATTGTTGTCTGCGTCAAATACCCGTTCAAATGCTTAATGCGTAAGTGAACTGTAAATATGTTCACGTCTCCGGAACAGCGTCGAAGATTTGATTTTAAGTTCAACGTTGCCGTGAACGTCAGCGCCTCTCGTGGCCGGAAGCGTGACCTGAACCCGATCACGTACGGACACGTGCGATTGCAAAATACGCGCGATCCCACGCATTGCATCGTAAGATTAAGAGACAATTTTGATCGATGGGATGTCTGGTCCACTCTCCTTGGACTGCTGCCACCGCGACCCTCACCAGGACAAGCGGTTGAGGAAATTGATGGATGGATGGGCGCGGGGCAGAGCGGGAGCGCATTGGTTAGCGCATTTCGCTATGCACCCGGTCACCTGAGTTCGATTCCAAGTCCCAACTGCCGCGCAGTTTTTTTTCCAAAATCGCTCGAACGCGACTTATAGAATTATTTAAAAAAAAAATCCTCTGGGCTTATTGTATGTCGCTATAGCTCAGCATCTGGTTAAATGTTCACTTCTAATAATAATAATAATTGTACATTTATAACGCGCACATATTAATTCACTGTCGAAGGTACTCATTCGACGAGAGAACGACTCAGAGGCGTAGCGAGGAAAACGCAGAGAGGCGGAGGAGGCAGCCAGGCGGTGTTGCCGGCGCCATATTGCCACACAATGCTTCCTATATATTATGATGTTATCGGCCAAATAATTAATGAGTTTTTTTTTTAAACGTGTTTTTTTTATTTTTTTCATTCACATCTCATCGTCGCAGGGACTGACCTGGTGAAGGAGTTTGGTCTTGCGACGGCTTCGGGAGTGACTCAGGTGGAGGGCTCCTCCACGGACCAGACGGCGTTCCGAATCGACAGCTCCGCCAGCCTCAGCAAGGACACCGTGTATGTGTCCCTCGCCTGCACTCCCGTGCTAACCCCCCGCCTTTCTCGGCAATCCTCACTGCGCAGCGTGGTTAAGTATGGTGAAACACCCGCCCCCCCCTGTCCTATAGAGTAGCTTAAGATCGCCAGTTTCATGACATTTCAGTGTATTCGAAGCAGCCTTAATCATTTAATTTTCATTGCTTTAGTTTTCCCCTGCTTTGCGCCCTATATCTGCCGGGATAGGCTCCGGCTTACCGCGACCCTGTACAGGATTAAGCGGTTTCTGAAAATGGATGGATGCTTTGGTTTTTATTAGCTGTTTTTTTTTTCTTCCTGTCGTCGTTGACATGCTGTTCTCTCCGATGCCCTTGTGCGGCGCTTTGTGACCCTCGGGTGAAAGGCGCTCTATAAAATGCTATTATCCTAAACGCTTTGGACTGCGCGGAGCCCGGCGTCCTTCCGAGTGTGTTGTTGACGGTTGCTAAGCCTCGGCATTTGTGTAAACACGCGAATGCCGGCAATTGTGTAAACACGCGGTTGGGGGACCCGTTTACCATCACGATGGGACTGAAGGAAGCGCCGTTTCCGCGCGGATTCCGCCCCGTCTTTGGGCGGCGCGACCGTCACCGTTCTCGATTGTGCGGAGTAGAAACGAACGTTTGGCGGCTCGTGAATCGAACCCGCCCCGTCTGTATAAATGTCAGCCACACAGCTGTCGCCGAGACTGGAATCGAGCGCACAGGTGTTCGCGTTAACATTTGCCTCTCTAATTGACCCCACTTGGCCTCTCAAAAGAGCTGCCTCCAGATAAATGTCACAAAATCCCTCTTTGCTTGTGCAATTTTCAGCCCGCATGCCCTTTCAGGACTTTAAACATTGTGATGCCTCTCTAATCATGTAACGTGCGCCGCCCATCCGTCGTTCGTTATCTGGAAGCGTGCGGGTAGCCCGGAATGCTTTCACAAATACTGCGTTTGAATGAAACACCGCTCAATAATGAAAGCAGGCGATGTTTGGGACACGCTACTCCTTCTATGGCCCAGCTGCTGCTGACTGGGCCCGATAGAGGCCCGCGGTCGAATGAACGTGCCGTGGATCTCATCCAGCACAACTAGTTTTGCTAACACCCCCTGATCTGCCTTTGGCACATCCTTGATTCTTCGACTTTTATTGCGTTTAAATCTCTCTTGAAGACACATTCATTATTTCAAATTGCATTTACACCCGAAACACTTTAACCGATGTACGCGTCCCGCTTGTGTTTCCGCCTTGATTACGTTTTCCCGTACAACACCTTGAGCGCTTTTGATAAGGCGTTCTTAAAGTTCAAAATATTATTATCACTGTCATCATTTATTACGTCATGGACTGGCGTCCCATCATGGGTATAACCCGTGCCTTGTGCCCAGTGTCTGCCGGGGATGGGCCTCCGGCTCGCCGCGACCCCGTACAGGATCAAGCGGTTTCTGACAATAGATGTATGGATCATTTATTATCGCATCGCCGCCGCCGTTGCCCCGCAGGCTGCTCCACCCGTTCGGGCTGCCCAACGAGTTCACGCTGGTGGCAACCCTGCGGCTGCCCGCCGGCGTCAACGCGGAGGCGGCCTGGAGCCTGTGGTCGGTTCGATCGCCCGACGGCGAGGAGCAGGCGGCACTGCGGGTGGACGGCGCGAAGCGCTCCGTCGAGTTCTCGTCGCGCCGCTCGGGCGCGCACTCGTTCGGGCAGCTGGACGCGCTGTTCGACGGCGGGTGGCACAAGCTGGCGCTGTCGTCGCGCCACGGCAGCGTGGCGCTGCTAGCGGACTGCCGCACGGCGGGCACCTCCGACGTGGCCCACGCCGCGGACGGCGCCGGCGACGGCGGCGGCGGCGGGGTCACGCTCGTCGCGCGACGCGCCGACGAGTCCACCGTGCCGGTGGGTCGCGACCTCCGGCCCCGCGCCGGACAGCGGTGGTCGCGCCAGGCTGCGGCACGGTCACCGCGCGGGAGGAGACGCGGACGCGCTACGCGGTGGGGGGAACGTCGGTGTCGTGTCGCAAGAGGCGACGGAGCCGACCCGGGACGACCGTATTAGGTCATGGTAATAGGAGCCGGTTGCAACAGAGACAATTAGCCTGATTGTAACTCTGACTGCCTCTTTAATGGCACAGGGACTATTCCCCTCCGCCAGACCCCAACTCACCTCCTTGGATGCCGTGTGAATCAGGTGTCCGTCGGGAGCCGTCTCGAGCCAATCGGTGAGCCACGAGCACCACCTAGTGGTCCGTGGAGACCAGACCCAAGTGGGCCTCGAGGTGCACACGGTTGAGAAACCGCCAGGTGTAGAATTCCCTAGGATTCTGCTCCCCACCTGAGCGCACGACGCCCTGGAACTAGGGCCGGCGTGGTTACAACTATAACTAGACGCCCGGATTGCCGTCACTCCCGTGATTGCCGTGTCGTTACAGATGGACCTGCAGCAGCTGCAGGTGTACTGCGATCCCGAGAGGGCCTCGCTCGAGGACTGCTGCGAGCTGCCCAACGTGGTGAGGCGCCACCGGCACCGCCACGTTTCGCCCGCAAGCCGAGCAGCGCGCTAGCGCGGCGGTAACATCCGCCTCGCAGAAACAAGGTCCTGCCCGAGGTGGTTCGATTCCCGCCTCGGGCGCGTTTCTGCGCGCAGGAGTTTGTGTGTGTGTGTGTGTGTGTGTTCTCCCGCTGTTAGGCGTGGGTTTCCTCCGGGATCTTGGGTTTCCACCCACAAAAGAAAACTCGTTAAATAATTGGCCGATAACGTCATATCGTATGGGACGAAGTGTCTGGCGTGTGTTGGTGCTGGATAACCGCGTGGCTGCCTTCCCCCCGACTCTCTGCGTTTAGCTCGCTGTGCTTTCTGAGTCGTTCTGTCGTCGAACGAATACCGTCGACATTGCAGGAATACTGTGTCGCCCATTCTAAATTGTAAATACGGTTATTTATTGTTTTACTTAGTTTTAATGTGGGGGGGGGGTGCGTTGGGAGAGTTTGGTCCACGTGGAGCATTACTCATTTCTCCAACTCAATATCCACAGTAATACCCAGCCCTTTGGCAATCCGTTGCCGGATGAAGGCCTCCCAGTGCCCTGTCGGTAACCATCGTGCTGCCATTTACATTAAGGGTCCTAAGTTCACGTTTGTAGGGCCCAGCTTGTGCTCTCTCCGACTCCCCCTTAATGAATCCCACAAGGCCTGTTGGCAGCTGCCTGGCCTCCCCGACACGCACTAGGCCTCTGGCAGACGAGGTTAATTCATGCTTTGGCATTCGTCACGTGGAATGCGTTTAACAATCATCGGGCGTGTGCAGTGTGCGACGGGTTAATTTGTATTTCGATGGGAGAAGTAGATTTGATGTACGTTTTTGTGGCTTGACGTGTGATAGTTTCTCATGAGAGCTTGCTCTTTGGGGATAGCCTTGTCGACTCGGCTATCTTCATAACATCATCACACGTAGGATCCAGTGTCTGGCAAATGTTGGCGCCAGCTCAACGCGTGGCTGCCTTCCCCCTCCGCATCTCCTGCGGTTCCTTCGCACCATTCTCTCTTCGAATTAATACCTTCAACATCGACGGAACACTATGCCATGAATTTTATATTGCAAATGTAATCACTCGAATCTCTAGGGTGGATGGAGGTGAATTTCCCTCGCTTCGCCGTGCCGCCCTCAGCTGTGGGCAGGTGTTTCACTTGTTGCGTTTCCAACGGTTCGCTAACACAGCTTCTTGCTGTTGTTATTATTATTATTATTGCGCCAAAAAAACCACGCGGCGGTCTTCTCCTGATTATAATTTTGATCTTTTTCTGTGTCTCCGTTTCAGATTGATTCCAGGGTAAGTGTGCAACTCGCCTGCATGTTTGCACGTAGCAACACCGACCCACCGTCGGTGTTCGACTTTCACCGACGTTTGTGCGGTTACCGGGGCGCGACCTGCGTATTGAAACGAAGCAATTTAACCAGACGCAAATTTTTGCGCGAGTGATTGTTTTATAAGGTTTGTTTGTGTGTGCATGTGTTTAGCGGTTTCAATTTTCTCCTGGTCATGCATGAGTTTGTTTTGTGCCCTCCAATCACCTCCCACGCGCGGGAACACTCAGAAAGGAAATTGATTAAAAATCCCAAAGCAGTGTTAAAATTGTATTTCTCATTTTTAGAATAATAATAATAAAGTGTCATCATCTATGCACATATATATATATCAAATATTGCATTAAACATGGACAACTATTTTGTCACGCTGTTCAGATCTGGTAAAAGTTTTGAAAATAATTACTGAGACTCCGGCGAGACTTTGTTTATAAACACGCGAATCACTAGAATATATTCTGACTGATCGTTCATATGCCAGCTGAGGCTTTTTAATATACAAACAAACCACTGCACAGTTTGGGATTCCCATTTTGAACAGGATCACCAACTCCACCATCAGTACCGACAAGGTGATGTTTTCTATAAGAAGGTTATTCTGGCTTCGTTTTAAATGTAACGGCTGTTTGTTAAGCCACTGCCACATGAAGGCCTCCACATGCCTTGTCGGTCATGGGGGTTGTTTGAGCATATTTCACCGCGCTGGGCAGCACGAGTTGGTGAAGTGTGTGGCTGCTTTTAGTTTATTCTGTGTAACCAGGTGAAAACTCACGTGATCATGATAGAGTCTAGTTTGTAAAAGTGACGAGCATTAGCGTAAAACAAGTACAACAATGCGGCAAGGGACGCAGGACCTCGCTCGCCCGACCTACCTGACCCACTTAATAATAGCATTTATAAAGCGCTTTTCACCCGAGGGTCATAAAGCGCTGCACATGGCTGCGGAGAGAACGACATATCAACAACGACAGAGAACGGTAATCATCCGAGCTGTGGAGAGAACGGCATGTTAACAACGGGGGGACCAAATAACCGAGAGTGAAGCAATAGCGATAAACCATAAGAAATCGGACACAAAAAAAACAGGAAAATGACACGCCTAACCCTCCTAGCCTGTCCCTTTACTCCGGATTCGTGTTTTGTTTCTATCCTGCCGCTCGGCCCCCCCTCGTCGGCTCGCCCCCCAGTGTGCCCCGCGGGTCATCGTGGCTCCGACGCTGCCACCTACGCCCTCGCCGCAGCCCGCGCCGGCTGCCGAGCCATGCACGTGCCGGATCGGACGCCGGGGACAGCCGGGGTTCCCCGGGACAAAGGCATCCGCACGCACCACGCATGAACGCAGACACACACACACGTAATGTAACAGCATTATCGCCATTCGCCGCTAGGTGGCGGGGACGTTACCACGGCGCCTGTGCCAGGCCATATGCACCTTGAGCCAGTCACGTGAAGTGTCGAAGGCTCGCCGACAGGAGGTCACGGGACAGACCCAGGTGTCGTGGGCTGCCTGACCGAGATGACCGGCAGATGCACCATCTGAGCTCCCTACCGTGCCAACTTGCTGTGCTTTGGCCGCCCGGCGCTCGGCTCGCTGTTGTGAGCGTCGCTCCTCCGCCCACCGTTGTTGCCGGAGAGCGACTGCCTCCAACTGCCCGGTAGCGTCCTTCACGAACCTCCTCCACAGAGGTCGATCTTGACACCGCTGGTACCAGTTTTCAGCAAAGTCTACCCAGCTCCAGGTCCTCCTGTGCCGCATCACTCCATCTCTTCTCTAGCCCGTGCGGCGCCTGTTTAACCCCCTCTATCCGGCATGCCATGGCTGGGCACGCTCACGCACACACACACGCGATCACTTCCGCGCGTGGGACCGTGCCTATTTTTTTTATATTCGCACGTATTGCATGCAATTCGATTCAGGTCACACCTCCTCGATGCTGTTGAGAGACGTATACATATTTGCAGTTCACTTATTCGTTATGTGTTTGAATGGTTAATTTGATGCAGACGCCTACGACGGTGTTTCTGGATTGCCTCGGGTTCGTAATGAAGCACCGCTCCTGGCAATGCGCTTAAAACGTCATTCTCCCCACCTCTGATTAACATGAGATTTTCTCCATCCCAAAATGGCCCCGGAGTTTTGAAGTAGTAACTTTAGCACTGATGTGAAATGCACTGTCTTGGGCACACATACAAAGACAAAGATCCCTCCCTATGTAGCCTACATAGTGCTGTTAGTAAGGCTGGTATTGCGCACGCGAGGGGCAGTGTGGGCAGCACCACCCAAAGGCGCCTGATATTTACTGACCACACCAAATCGAGAGCCACAGAAGCACACACACACACTCACACAGAGTGCATTTCGACAGACACATTTTTACGTACGTTTCATCCTTGCGCAAGCTGCAGCTGAGAGCGGGCGGTTTTTTTTAAATAAACCAAACCAAAGGAAATATATGATCTCACCACCATGGTCATTGCCACTGCCTCGTGCGGAGAACACACTCGCGTTCTCCGTGGCATCGTTTCACCCTATTGGCATGCCGCTCCTGTGCGACAAATCCCCTGGGAGATATTCATCTCGCCTTTGCTCTCGTTCACAAAGTGTTTTCGGTTGACGCTCAACGGTTGTAAGCATCGCAAGATAAACGAACGTATATTACACTTTGGAAATTGTTGTGGATGCTTCGTTGTCTTCGATTTCACGTTTACACATTTGTTTGTTTTTTAAACCTTGAAATCAGGGTCCGAAGGGTGACAAGGGGGAATCTGGATTCCCTGGAAAACAAGGTCGGGCGGTAAGTGCTGGAAGTAGCATCGTGTTACGAAACGACGAACCCATAAGGCACTCTCGCAGAGAGTAGTGCGACACCTACTCATTTTCTAGAGTGGCCCGCGGAGGCCGATATCACCATATTTCACCGTGCTGGTCGTTGTGGGCTGGTAAAGAGGGGTTTGGGGGTAAGAGGCAGGACTGGTTTGGATATCACCGAGCCACTGATGTTAGCCGTGGCATGAAATCGAACTCGGGTTGCCCGGTTCATAGCGCAGCGTGCGAACCACCGCACCACTACTCCACCCACCGAGGCGTCTGAAAACTAAAGTTGGTTTTATTCTCGTACGAGTAGCTGTTTGACAATGGGCTAATGTTGATCCAGACGCCACCATGGCCCATTTGCAATCGGTTAGGCTTTGACGCGGAGCCAGGCATGGATGCTGGGCTGTTTGGTAACATCTCGCGCCACCGTGTGGGCGAAACGGTGGCATAGCGGTGAGTAGCGCTGCCGCCTCACAGCAAGACTAACCCGGGTTTGATTCCCAGCTCGGGTGCCTTTCTGCGAGAAGTCTGCATGCATTCCCCGTGTCCGTCTGGGTTTTTGCTGGGTACTCCGGTTTCTTCCCACAGTCCAAAGACATGCTGCCTAGGTTAATTGCCCTGACTAAATTGCCGCTGGTACCTGGTGATGGACTGGTGTCCCATCCTGGGTATATCTCTGCCTTACACCCTGTGTCTGCCGGAATATGCTCCGGCTCACCACGACCCTGTACAGGATTAAGCGGTTTCTGACAATGGATGTTGTAACTTGCTTACTCTTCCCTGCTGGACAGCTATTAGGAAGAACTACGTAGCTCAACGGTTCCTTCCGGCTTAAATACAAACTGACTCACGGACTAACCGTACTCTGTCTTGTTAATGCGACATCAAAACAGATGTAGACAGCAATGTGTTCTCTGGAAAGCTCTAACACCCAATATATTATTGTAGAGAATAGTGGCACTTTTAAATGGTTTGGCAATCAAGTTTAACACAACTAAAAGTTAAATAATTTTGTTCAAGGTACATGCCCCTTAATATTTTCATCAGCCTCATGTTTATTAATAAGCGACAATGAAAATCTGTGTAATCACCTCTCTGAACCGGGATTTCATTTATTTCTGGGCTGTTGGACAGTTCTGTGATGAAGTATAATTTATGCAAATGTTTTTTTTATATATATGCCGGCTGATGATGACTCGCGCAAATGGACGGAATTTAATTTAAGGAGCGAATGAGTGATTTTTGCATATTTTAATTACACTCTGCTGCTTTTATTTATATCGCCGCGTTTTTTATTTATTTTTCGTGAAAATTATTAATGCTTGATTTTCCTCTCGCAGGGATACCGGGGATTCCAAGGAGCTCTGGGGAGAACTGGGGATGGTGGGCTCACGGCAAGTGCTCTCTCTCCTCGACCTCCTCACGATCGCACGCGTTCTATCGCCCGATCAGGCCCTCGTCGCTTGAGATTCGCGCGAGAGATTGAGCCGTGCTGATGATCGGCAAGCGAGGGCGAGTCGCGTCCACGTTACAAAAAAACCCCAAAAAAATTGTTGCTGATTTTCCGTTCTCTGTCGTTGTTGACATGTCTTTCTCTCCACAGCCTTGTGCAGCGCTTTGTCACCCTCGGGTGAAAGGCGCTATATAAATGCTATTATTATTATTACATGTGCTACAGGCTACCCGCGATGCCTTTCTTCTTGACGGCCTCTTGGTGGAAATTATGAATGATTTTCAGAAAGCGAATCTTGCAAAAGCGTGGGGGGTTTTATTCTAATCTGAAATTGCATGTCTTGGCCCAGTTTTATTAAATTTATGTATGCCCAAATTGAAAACTATTGTTTTTCCAAAATGTATTTATGAAAAAATGCGTCTGCTGTGATGAAAAATGTGTCAAGGTTTTTACACTTTGTAGTCATAATATAGGTGTTAAGATGGTCAGATACCAAATGAATGCCTTTCACAAGGCATCATGTTTTCCATAACCACACATGCTTGTGGCAAAATAATAATATATGCTTGTAACGAGCACATATTCTCCGGGCGCGTTGCACCCGTTGATTCGGAGGCACGGAGCCTGGCTCAGTCTGTTTGTTGTGAAGAGGTGACAAAATACTGTGTGGAAACAGTATACCTTAATACAGTATACATTGTCCTTGCAACTGCTTGGTCCATAGCCTTATTTGCGGCCTTGTCTGTTATATTCATACCACATGTTGGCTTTCTGGCCCTACTAGAATTCAATATGTGTCTCTTGGTATCAATTCTCCCTCTCTACACAGTATGGATACATTTATATCAGTTGGGAATGGAGCCTCATTGGCGCACGCACACACAAGTTGCGCATAGCGTGTTGCCTCTTGCATCTCGCATTACCGCTTGGAGATTGCAATTGTAAAGTTTACCGCTGCTATTGCTACCAGATCTCGGTAGACCCTGCCTCTGCACCACTCAATAAACGTTGTTGCTCAGCGTATTTGTCTTCATAGCCCTGAGTATTGGTTTCAATTGCTTGCGGGCTTGTTTATTAATTTGTTTGTTTACTTCCCTGTTTACTGCAGGGAGAGCAAGGGGGCTTCGGTGCCACTGGTGAGGTGGGACCACAAGGACCCAAGGTAACGACGTGACGACTGCGAACCTGTCTCTCCGTTTGCCGTCAGCGCTTTGTGACCCTCGGGTGAAAGGCGCTCTATTGATGCTATTATTATTAAGTCATACCAACAGTATTCTGCGTATAGTAGAACAGGGCGTTGTTGTGTATATATGTCCGCAGTGAAGGTGCAAGGTTTAAATCCTTGATGAGCTCGAATCCTTCGTAAACGCGAATTTTATCTGCAGAAAACTGAGGCTTTTATGTGGTAATTGACGCCGTTAGTAACGTGTGTCGCACACCCTCCTCCACCCGACACAGCCAATGAATGAAGTCATCACGTATACGAACGTTCCAGGCTCTTACCGCTTCAGCACCACCGGCAACAACCTAAAATATTCACAAGGTGCAACGATGCTTTGTGTTCCTTTGTGGAAGCTGTTAGAAGTCTTAAGTGTTTGTGTGCGTATGTGTTTGCACGCTGTCTATAGGGATATCCTGGTCCAATAGGCCCTATGGGCCTCACCGGCAAGAAAGGAGTGAAGGTAAGGAGGGTACATAGGGAATCCAATAACATCTCACATACTTTTTACCCTTCGACATAATGTAGGTTTGTATATTAAAGGGTCTTGTCAGGTGAAGGCATTTTGACACAACGTGCAAACATGTTGTATGTCACTGTTGTCGAAGTGCAAAATTACAGGGTGGTCCAGATGTCTTGTAACTCCCATTAGTTTTTCCGGTTCCTAGTTTTTTACGGGTTATTAGATTTCCTGTGCCCACATAGGCTTACTACTACAAGCCGTCTTTCGATAGTATATTAACTCGTATTGGCCATCTGAAATAAGTAAGGGTTATTGAAAGCAAAAATGATTAAACGAAGGAAAAAAATAATAGGGGTCGATTAATTGGGAGTTACAAGAAATATGGACCACCCTGTAGATCAAAATACCTACAATCACGTTTCCAAATAAAACAATAAAGGTTTTACTTTAATCAGTCTATTAGTTGTCCGGATCGGTAATATCTGGCAGCATTTTGTTTAAACAATCAAACTAGGGCCGGTTTCGACTTTTTATTTCCCATCAGCAGGGAGGCCTGTTGAACTCTGCCGAATTGACAGGGTGTTATTGGCAAGAGCACTCCATCTTAACAGAGGGGTGCTATTCAGTTAAAAAAGCAGTACCGAAACTGCTATTGTGGAGCAATACGGTTAAGAAAATAAACAAGCACACGTTTTGTGTATAGTTGTAGAGATGTTTTTGCTCCACAGGCTTTCCGGATCGCTGTTATCAAATCACCGTTTGTTACGGCAAGGACAAAGCAAAGCAAACCCATGTGTTCACTTCACACTCAATGCCTCAATCCCATTGAGCTACAAATACATAAACAAGAAAAAGCAACGGACAAAAAAAAGTACGATAAAAACAATATTTTGTCGGTTGTAAAGAAACATCACCGAGCAATTATAATTTCACGGCGGCATTGCGATGAAAATATATTTTGGCTGCTGTACATTCTTTGTGCAGATACTGTAGAGTAGACTGTAGAGCATAGGAAGAGGTAAAGGCGCAGCCCTGCAATTGCTCATTCACACCGCTGCTGGTGGAAGGGCCTGCACTAGAGGGAGCTCTAGAGAGCCCCAGTAAAGGGTGCGGTTTCTGTGTGAAATATTGTCCCTGATTTTACTGTTCAGTGCAAAGTGACAGCCCATGAGAGGTGAAATCACCAGCCCGTTTATCGGACCAACTTTCGAAAACGCAACTTTTGACTCAAATTAGACCTACAAATGTGACACGTTATTTTGCAAACCTTCGCTATTCTCGTTGCTAGCCACGCTTTATCTACCGCTGGATGCAGGAAGGAAATTAATGTTGCTGTTTTGATGCACGCCAAGCACTCAGTTCATTTCTGACACGTGCCACGATCAGGCAAATGCGCGAGTCGTGATCTGGCCATTTATTTTCTCAAAAAACCATTCGCTTTGAAGTCTTAGAAATTGGCCACTCCGATCTTCGAGGATCGTTTAAGTCACAGCTTTGACCGTGGATGGTCCTATTTAAATCAGAAGGAAGCACTTTCCAAAACACACAACTGTAATGGTCCCTTCGACCACCTCTTTTAACAGTCTGCCGGCAAACCGAAACAGCCGAATCGTGAATCTGGGCTATGAAGGTTGTTGTCTCCCTGTTCCTCTAGAACAGTGGTTCTTAACCTTATTGGAGGTACTGAACCCTGCAAGCTTCATCAGTCCATTCACCGAACCCTTCGTAATTGGAAAAATAAAATATGATTTCTTCAAAACATAGGTATATATTTTATTAGTGCACAAAATGAACCATGCATCAGTTGCACACAAAATCACTGTGTTCAAAGAACAAAACCAACAAAAACGGCCCGACATTGCTAGCGTGAACCGGGCTATACTGTGTGTGTCTTGACCCCTGCCGAACCCCTGAGACTGACTCAACGAACCCCTGGGGTTCGATCGAACCCAGGTTAAGAACCACTGCTCTAGAACTTCCAACGTGCACGGATTGTCCGTGCTTTGTAGGCAGGCTCTCGCACAGGGCCCAACGGCTGCCTGTGTCAACGAATCGAATGTTTCCCACCGTGGCTGTGCTGCGTTTCGAGACGCGGCACCATTCGAGACCTCGCCAAATAAAATCCGTATCGTGCTGCGTCGCGCGGTCTCGAGGCGCGGCCTCATCCAACGCTTTCATAAATACAAATTGTGTCACACCGCAATGTACTGCATAGAGACAGCGTGTACCATCGCTCTTCAAACTCGAACATAATGTAAACGTGAACTTCCAAGAATGACCAAAAGTGTTTTCCATATGTAAGATAAATGCGGTAATACTCAGATTCCAGGAATTGCACTAAATAATGCATTGTGCTTTATTCTTTTAGGGGTCAAAGGGCTTTGTAGGACTCCAGGGAGAGCTGGGACCTGACGGTGACCAGGTAAACTGCCTGCAATTACACATCATATTGTATTATCTCTCATCATGGTAATTTCCGCCTCTGCTTCTCAATAATTTAAACCCTTGTTTCCTTGCTTTCAGCATCACAGCCCTTCTCGCCATCGTGCCTTTTCCCGGTGTAATCTTCTCGAAACGCTTTTCTGCGATAATTGTTCTCTCTGGACAAATACTTTTAATAAATAATGAGGTTTAGAGAGTCGTCATTTAACCTCGTTGAAACTCGTGGCCATTCCCCTAAAGGTCTGTCCCCTTTATGGGTGATTATTGACTGGAAAGTGTTTGGCAGTTAGCGGAATGTACACTTTGGTACCACTCTCGCTAAGCGTGCATTTCCTGAGAATTGGAAGTGGGCTGAGTTGTGTGTGAGTGTGCCCGTCTCTGTCGATTCACTTTTGAATAAAAGATGTTTGGCAAATCGATAGGATGGACGAAAATGCACGTGTTTTGATGTAGGTTTTCACGGTTCGATGTATGAGAATTGCTCTTAAGGTCTGCTCTTTCAAGATAGCCACTTCGAGTGTTCTTCATCTCATTCATGACGATGCCTAGGTTAATTCTCCTGACTAAATTAGTCTCCGGTGCCCTGAGATGTTGCAACTTGCTTACCACTCCCCGCTGGACAACTGTTACAAAGAGATACGTAGCTCAACGGTTCCTTCCAGCTTCGATAAAAAAAAACCCGACTACGATGCTTGTGATGGACATTCTTGATCGCCTTGTATTCATTGCCGAGCAGAGACAGACTTCGTTCGCTGGTGGTCTCTTAGGCCGCAGGCGCTGAATGAATTACAGTCGCACTGCTGTGGTTGTGCGCTCCTTGGCAGAAGGCAGTTTGACGGTGGACACGGGCGCCTACTGGAAAATGAGACGAATCCATCCTCAAATGATTGTGTTAATGCCTCTCCTCCGATGCCGCGTTTCTCTTCCCACTTTGTCACCCACCGCAGGGAAACCTCGGGCTATTTGGAATCGCAGGAACTGGTGGGAACCGCGGCTCTTTGGTAAATAACCGCAATTCCCAATTTGATATTTATTGTGTTAATAGCTAAAATAATTACTGTACTACATTAGCACACTAAATTACACTGTCATGCCATAAGGGTATATTAATTTCTAAAGCGTATTGACTTAATTAGGCTTGGGGTGGAATTATTATCCAATCCCCCGTGGTGGTTTGATGAATTTTCCTGGGGAAGGGGTCACCACTCAAATAAAATATCTTTTTTAAAATTTTCGTTCATAGTGGTTAGTGTTAGCGCCTCTTAATGGCTTCAGGGGTATGTGAACCCGTTGCATAGATCCATACACATTCTATGTCCCCTATTCCATAGTGGAAAAAATTTGTGTTATTGGAAATTAAGCTGGAGGGATTATATCTTTCGGCTGGCCTGGGAACGCCTGGGAATCCCCCAGGAAGAGCTGGAATCTGTTGCTGAAGAAAGGGATGTCTGGTCCACTCTCCTTGGACTGCTGCCACCGCGACCCTCACCAGGACAAGCGGTTTAGGAGATGGATGGATGGATGGAAATTAAGCAATATTTGTAAAACCTTTACTGTACTATTGTGTATTGGAAATGTATCGGTATTTTTAAATTATTGTTCAGTGTTGTTTAAGGTTCATCGAGAATTGCTCTCAAGAGCAGCTTTTTCGGGATCGACACGTCGAGCGTTCATTGTTTAACAAATGTAAAGTTTTTACTGCATTGTCACGACCTAGGCCTCCCCTTGAAATAAGAGACTTGGTCTCATTGGGTTGTTGCCTGCCTCCGAATCAACGGGTGCAACGCGCCCGGAGAAAATGCGCGCGTTACAAAAGTAGATCGTTATTATTATTAAACGTAACAATCAATCAATGCGTCGTCCCGCTCAGACGTAACCAAACTCTGCAGTGGATTTAACACTTCCTTTAAATGCTACACTGGTATAAATTCGACTACTGCCTTGCGTGTTCTGCCTCTTGTGGTTGCCAGGGCGACCCCGGCAATGAGGGAGAAGAAGGCTCAGCAGGCCCGATGGGGCCTCAGGTGAGACGCGGCGACAACACGCAGACTGCGCGCCGTGCCGCGGGCTTGACCGCGCGCGGATCTCGGAGGAGAGATTCCCTCTCCGACGTCGGTTACTGCATCCTCTGTAGCGTGGCTGTTAAATGCACGGTTGTCTAGGTGGCCGGATGGCTCGTTCGTCGGAGATTCTGAGATCCTGGGTTTGAATCCATGGTTTTGCCATTTGTGATTAAACACTTGTAAGGATGGTCTCTGACGTGGTCACCCAATGACTGCACAGATGTTCATCGTGTCAGTTTAGGGGTTTTTTTTTTTTGGATATTCACTTTGGTAAATTTCACATGGCATCGTTACACTATGTGATAATTACACCATGTGATAGTTACACCATGAGATTATTACACAATGTCATAATCATACCGTGTCATACTTACACCATGAAATGTATCGTGGTAATTGACAATCATCTGCGAGCATGTGAACGTGCATCCCCTCCTGTGTGTGGGTGAAATGCCTCCTAAAGACATCTCAGAAGCATAATGTGTTTGTTTTATGGGTTGCGTCACGTCAAAAATATGGGTGACGCAAACCCGCCTCCACCTGACACAGCCAATTAGTAAGGTTTGTCACTTGAACAAAACATGCCAGTTCACGTCGCGATCCCTGTCACGTAATACTTGGTATTGCCTGCGAATTCTACCAAACACTTCGAGGCCGAGCTTAAAGACAACGATGTCCAGAGGCTGACCATCGTGCTTTGAAGAATCGCAAAGAAGTAGAAGACCACTTCAGCGCCACCAGTATGTTAGAGAGTGAACCCACAATATATGATTAAAAATGACGTTTTCGCTGATAGTTACAATCAGCTTCATCAGGTATCTTGAAGATATAGTTAGCATTGGTCACGAAAGCTTTCATGTTAAATCCCAGAAGTAGTTCTGTGAATCCTTGTGCTGGATTTTATCAGTTACTTGGGACACAAAGCCAAATCTACTTACTGAATGGATCTTTACGGCCACCCCGTATTGCTCTACGATGTGTTTTCGGGGGTTGTATGCTGCCCGATGTTTAGTTCCATGTGCTGAAACCTCCTGATAAAGCTTCTCATCCTGAAAATGCCCTCGGGGCGAAACGTCAGACAACACGCCAAAGACACATGACAGAGCTACGAATCCGATGACACGACCTAAATACATTTGGGAGGGGGGCGGTCACGTGGCTAGACGTATTAATTGATTCAACAGAACTGCTAAAACCTTGGCACCGTTGCGTCTCTTTGATATTCGAGAAAGTACTCGCTGGATTTAGACGGGGCGTAAAAATAGTCACGGCAATATGCGGCATAATTCCCTTTCTGTATTCAAGGAGTAGCTCGCAGGTAATTTGCGCTAAGCCTCCGCCAAAGCCAATGTTAATAACAGATTGCATTGCGGTCAAAGAGCGCTTGCCAGGGAAAGTTCTGAGCGGTCACCCGTCGCATGGCCATGCTGATGCTGATTTCCTCCCCAGGGCATGAAAGGTGTGGAGGGGCTGGCGGGTGGCCAAGGCGACCCGGGCTACACCGTGAGTTCTGGATGCACTTGATGTGCTAATCTGTGTGTGTGTGTGTGTTATTACCAAGCCGTCCCCACAAGACGCTGTCAGAGCCAGAGGCAGTAATCCCAACTGCCAGTTTCTCCTGCCCGAGTAGAGGAGACGGGCTGTGATACCGAGTGTTTGTGTACGTGTGTGGTTGGCGGTGATGTATGAACCCACCGACCCGAGTTGGATTCCCACTCACTGCCAACACCGGTGATGGTTATCTGCCTGCAAGCACATTTGTCCGTATTACTTTGATACATTCATACAACAAGTGCTGAAAATAAGTGTTTTAAAGATGAATGGGAACAAAAAGCCAAGCTGAATAGGCAAAGTGGTCCTTACGTGAAATGGATAAAATTACCTCTTGCTCGTGATTGGGTCAGGGTTGGTTTAGACTCTCACCTTGTCGCATCCATCGGACAGACACCGCTTGAAGTTGTCTCTTGTTTAACCATCGAGCCATCACATTTGTTTTCAAGTTGGGTTCCCATAAGAGTCATTGGTTTGGAGGTGGCTGGCTGGCTCGAGTGTTTAAATCTAGGTAGGTTTTTTTTTGTGACTCAAACCGGCTCTCAAGTTTGGCAGATGACTGTCTTATCCGTCACAAATAACTGCATATATATTTTTTGCATTCATATATTTGATTGAGAATTGCTCTTAAGGGCAATTCTCAGACATTGAGCCGTGAAAACCTACATTAATATATACATTTGATCTCAACAAAATTTGGTCTGTACAGCTTTTTTTGTGGTTGGATTGTAATGCGACAAACACCCTTCGCAGGACATGTAAGAAAATAATCAATGTGCCTAACAGCACAGACTACCAGACCAGAAGTCGTATTCTAGGGCAGTTCTCCAACACTTCTCATTGCGAGAGTTCCAATTTGGAATATATGAGCCGCGACTCTGATGCCGTAAATTGAATATCGTTGGGAAACAGGAAAACTAATTGCTGCAGCTTCAACCACACGTTACTTCAACACGTACATCTCTTTTTCTGCAGGGGTTCCCAGGACCAATGGGGCCACAGGGTGAAAAGGGGGACAAGGTACGTTTTTTGGAATTAAAAACAAAAAAACAATGTTCGTTTTCCGCTCGGCTCGTTCTTGGAAAATTTCGTCAAATACAATTGAAGAACGTGGAACCAAAAGTGATACAGAATTGAGCGCTACTCTGGCCCACAAACGCTACATCTGCCAGTCGCCGAATCGGCGATTGCGAAAATAGAGCGTGCGTTCCTTGCCGCAGCGCGAAGTCCGCTGCAGCTAGCGGTAATCGAGCGTTGCGCCGTCCTACAACTGGCAAGTTTAACGCCGCCGCTGCGCTGCCGCCGGGCTGTTCTACGATCCGATAAGACAGCCAGCACCGTGCACCTACCGACACGCAGTTGGACGTGCGACGTCCTCTAATACGGCCGCCGTCACCCGCGCGGATCCTGGCTGACCGACGCTGGCTCCTCCGCCTCTCGAGCGAGATCGCGAGCAGGAATTACCGGTCGCGCACGAGCGCTCGTAATCTGCAATCCGTTACAATCCGCTTAGCCGCGCGTAGATCCCGCGGACGGCTCAATCCGAAGATGCCGAGAGACGTGTTTTCAAAAGCGCGCGTTTTGCGCGGCTCCGCCGATTTGACGCCGCAATTTGCCGCTCGCGGACAACAGATTAGATAACGTGGTGAGCGCGAACGTTTGCACCGCCCCCCCCTCCCCTTTAGCCTGTTCGCAATTTAGCAACGCTGTGTTTGTTTTGGAGCACGGAAGGGCCACTGGCCGGGTGTTATTGGGTTAAGAGGCACACTGCTCTCATTGCTCAGTGTCCACCTCTGAAAACCGAATAATATTTTGTTAGGGAGGAAATATGCATTCCCACGGATTTGTTTTGGTAGCCGTCGGGAGGTTTTCTCCGCACCTAAAAAAGCGCAAACTCTCTGTTGAAATAACCAAAGGTTGGGTTTTTACTTTTTGACAAATAAATTCGCAGGATCCATGTGGCCTCCTCGGCTGCTTAGATATAAAAGGACACCTCTCCATCAGTCAGTCAGACGGTCCTTTATAACCAGGCAAGAGACCATTGAGAGCGAAAGTCTCTAGAGGTTCCTAGGTGAGATAAGGGTGGCGAATACAAAGAATATAAAGTACGCCGCCAAAGTGGAGCGGTACAAAAAACAAAACTCAGTCACTGTTTTAAGCGCAAAGTTGAATCACGGTTCAAAAACGATGTAGATTTGGGGATGGAATTAACTACCCCCCCGCGGTTTGATGAATTTGATCAATTTAAAACCACGGTATGATTTAGGACTGAATCAAAATATTATTTAACATTGTGAGCGCAGGCGCCGCTAGTGGCTGCGTGCACCTTGCGTACCCATCGCCTCCAACGTGCGCAGATACGCAGATATAAAAACACCGATTTGTACACGGATTGCCATATTTAAACGAGCATTAAAAAACCCAAAAAGAAATTGTTGCTGATTTTCCGTTCTCTATCGTTGCTCTCCGCAGCCCCGTGCAGCGCTTTGTGACCCTTGGGTGAAAAGCGCTCTATAAATGCTATTATTATTATAATTACAATTGAGTGTTAAATTATTCTTAGCCATTTAACCCTGTGGTGCCGCTCCTCCGTTGAAATCCCCTCCAGTGTGTGATCCATCCCTTCGGCTGACATTCCGTCGTGTTATCCTCGACCGTTGGGCACCTTCGATTCTAGCGACGCGTCCGCGCGGCGGTTGACGTCGTTTGCAATGATTTGTCCGCAGGGAGACACGGGCATCCCCGGTATTCCGGGACGGGATGGGATGCAAGGCATGGACGTGAGTAGAATCGACTCAGGTCTCTCATATGCGTGGCCACTCCGGCTCCCTCTGCTCTCCTCTCTCCCCGTCGCCCCCCGTGAACTGTAACTCGCTGCTTCCGTCTGTCCTGTCCTTACCCGCACTTCCATCCCCTCCCATCATCATCATCATCATCCTCTCGTTCCTAACAGCTTCCTGTCTCTGTGTCCCTATGTCTCCCCCTCCCTGCCTGTCTCCCTCAGTGTTTGTCTTAAAGGAAGTGACGGCCATCTTAGGGGACGCTGGCAGATTTTTGCCGCTCTTAAGATTGCCAGTTTCACGACCTTTCAGTATATTCGAAGCAGCCTTAATCAATTTTTGTATGTTCCTTTGGTTTTTTTGTTCGTTGTTGACATGCCGTTCTCTTCGCGGCCCTTGTGCAGCGCTTTGTGACCCTCGGGTGAACGGCACTATATAAAACGCTATTATTATTATTAACATTTTAGCGCGGTCATTCCTTATCCCCCTGCTCCCCTTCCCGCCCGGCGCTCCTTCTCAATTCTCGTTGTTCATTTATCGCCGTGCCCTCCTTTCTGTCCGTCTGTCTCGGGGACTTTCGTCGTGACCTCTCTTCCCTTGCCCGCTCATCCTGCTGCCTCCCCCCACCTCCCTGTGTGCTGCCCTGTCGCGCATCTGACTGTACTCCCCCTCCCGTGATGCAGGGTCACGGGTACAACGTATTAACAAAAATCGATTTCGGTGCAAACAATCAAGGAACAATGATGCTGACCACGATGCTGGTGAAGGATGGTGACACAAGTAGACCGATAGAATTTTGAGTCGATGTGTGTACTAAGATTTGAAATTATGCCGTCCTAACCGAAAGTCTTACAGCTCTACCAGCTGCGGAGAAAGACTATTTTTTTTACGTTACATAAAGTTAAAATAATCGTTGAGCTTCATTTGTAAAGATAACGACAAATAAGTAGCTATTTCCTCAAAGCAGTTGCGTACAAGCAAACGCGTTTAAAACGCACGGTGCGCAAAGCAAGCATTTGCACATTCCAAAAATGCATTTCATTAGAATGTTATAGCCATATTTTGGAAGAAATACACTTCGAACAAAAAACCCACCATTCAGAGCACAGCTTGCACATTGCTGCGAGTCTGCAAACAGCTACGTGATGGAACGCCCAATAACTGACATCACGCAGAGCTGGTGCGTTATTAGCGGCTGGGGGAAGGGGGCCATTTCGGCAGGTCCACTCGGTGCGCGGTTATTAAGACCGGGCCGCGTTAGGAATCCCCACTATTTTGATGCTCGTTTCCCGCTGTTTGCATTGCGATTTCCAATAACTCTGGACCGCAGGTTGCACTTAATTACCGAAGACGTGTCACGGTGATGACTTTTTTTTTTCCCTTCATCATTTGCTTTATTAGCGAATTTTTTCATATGCCGGCAGCAGTTAAACCTCGCCACAGGCCACGATATTAAAAGGTGCTCCGCGGCGCATCCTTATTTCTTCATTATTATATCTGAGCTCATAACTTCGGCGCGTGTCTGCCAGGCTACGGTTATGCGGTAGAGACGCGGCTGTCGATTGACGATTAGTAATAATAATAATGACGATGATCGGCAAGTTTCTTGAACCCCCGCCGCGTCTCTGCCTGCCTGGCATTACAAATGGGTACGCCACGGTAGTCGATCGGCAGGTGGTGGCGGCTAACGCCCACCTCTTTCAATACGAACCACTGCACCGCCGTTCCCCCCCCTGGGCATGGGAACATTGCCCATTATCTACGAGTTGGCAGCGCAATAAAAGAATTCGCCTCTCCTTGAAAGTAAGTTTCTCGAATCTGCCGATGTGGGCAGTGGAAGGAAATGGGATCCTGTTGAGTTGAATCGCTCCAGGAGCCAAGCTCAGATATTTCTGGTGCTGCTCCGATTGACCACCTCGTAAGGCTCTGAACGTCGTAACCTGTCCTTTTATCAGATCTTTGTCGACAAAGAGGGTGATCAAATTTCTGTTCTTTTTCGAACACCAGCGTGGCTGCTTTGTTCACACTTAACTTCCGTACTTCCTATCCGCATGGCTTTCCTGTCGTTAATGTCTCTTTTAGGTTAATATAGCTGGACCAAATTGTACGAACCGGACAGAAGAACATCAGAAATAGTACAAACGAGATGGTAGAAAAAATAGCGAAGTCAATGGATTTTTGAATCGAATCGCAACTGCGGGTTGCGACATTTCCGCAGAACGCTGCTGAGCCAAATATTCCCACGCTTCTAATGAAGTCGAGGAATCAAAGCAACGACTTTAAATGAAACATAACACCTGTTTGCACGTATGAAAAGGTATCAGATCTCCCTTGCAAAGAGAACAATTCATCGAATTGAGGTACCTTCCCTTGGCTTCATTAATAAAATCAATGAACCGGTGTTAGTGGTGCCGGTATTGTGTTACAAGCGATCGATGCGTGGCTGTATTGCGAACGTCCCCGAGTCTACACAAACAACCCTAGCCGCGCTGCAGATGTAAACAACCCATGGGATGAGGAACAACGCACAACCAGAGGAATTCGATCAGGTTTCTCAGAACGTCTATCGACGTGTTCGGCCTGCGCATTGATATCAAAGGTTCCCAATTTCAGCAATTACCGTGAATCCGCGATGAAAGAGTTCCACCGCACAGACGCCTTTTCGATCACCCTTCATCGATGTGGCTGGGCGAGCGGGTGGGCGTGGGGGGGGGGGCATCTCGGTGCTCCGCTCGTACGTTTATTGAGCGTGTATTTGTTGTTGTTCTCAGGGAGCTCTGGGACTCCTAGGGCTAAGGGGACCCATGGGATCGACCGGAGCGAAGGTGAGAGACGGGCGATCTTTGAGGAATTTGCTCCCCCTGCATCGTGGGGCACTCGGTGGAGGGCACGTGCATGCACACACGTACACGGACAGACACGTGTACGCACATGCACCCATACACGGACAGGCGCATGTACGCACGGATAACAAAGATCCCCTGTATAGCCTTATCAGACTGTAGGGTCAAGTTCTGTTAGCGAGTAGCACCTATGAAGGCCATCACGGCACACGAGAGGGTGGGTGACCAACACCACGCCCGGCCGCCTTTGTCTCCCGAGTGGCAATGTTTACACACCCAACTAGGTACTCATTTGAGGCCGAGTCGACCTAGGGGAGGCCCAGGACCGGTTCAGAAAATCGTCACAGGTGTTGGTGGCCGTGAGCCGGATTCGAACTCGGGTCGCTAGATTCGTAGCCCAGTGCGCTAACCGCTGGGCTACCGCTCCCCACAGCGCACGCACGTGGAACACACAAACGTACACGGACAGACCCACGCGACGCAGGCATGCACGCACGCACGCAGAAATGCACGCGTGCACTTTAAGCCGCGCGGCTCATCACGGGGAGAAGAATCTCACAAGAACCCGACGAGGAGGGGAAACTACATCTAAAGGATCGGTGGGTTTATTCTCATTCTCATGCAACTGACAACGTCTCGGGAAGACGTGTAGATTTCCCCGGACAGCCACCACGATTCTGAGAAATCCAGGACACGTGCCGAGACTGGCGCATGGTCTGAGTGAATCTCCCACGAGGGAGCCCCCCCCACCTGACCAAATGCACAAATCGCCTAAAAGTAAATTACTGCCTGTTGCTGTCGGTGGCAGGATGGAGGGGGGTGGAGGAAATCCAACCGCAGGTGTTTTATGCCACAGGCCGCTGGGTCCAAATGAGGGCATCTGCTGGGACCAAATGCAGCAGCCCCAGGCCATTAATCAATGAGCGCGCGATAACAATAATACATGTGGCTTATCACGTACACCTTCAACATTGGTAGAACAATCGCATCTGTTTAGGTTTTTTATAGCCGGATGCTAATTTTAAGCCCAGCTCCCTCTCCACATTTGGGCTCGTATGGCAACGCATAATTAGCGCTAAGACCCGCCATTCTCAACCGGTGGGTCGCGACCCAACAGTGTGCCGCGAGCGCCACCTAGCGGTCCGTGGAGACCAGATCCAACCGGGCCTTGACGTGCAAACCGTTAAGAAGACCCTTTGGCTTGGAAGGCTGGCCTGCCTCAAGCTTTGTCAGACAGGTCGGGTTCAGATATGAATCTCACCGCTGATGTTAGCCTTGTCCTCGGATCAAACTCGATTGCTAGGTTGATAGCGCAATATGCTGATTACAGTGTCACACCTCTGCCCTCTAATCCGGTTATGAGCCAAGGTCATTTGGATCGACTTTTTTGGTTTTAAACACAGTTGCTGAGCATACGGTCCCCACGGGCCCCCAAAACGTCAAGCGGCCAGCAACAATCCGCACTGCCAAGGTTGTAACGGACAAAAGAGTTAATGCGTTCAGTGGATTTAGCGAGGCTGTCGTGACATCTCAGAGAGTAGAGACGATGTGAAGGAATCGCAAAGCGGAGCAGCACGGGGGAAGAAGTTTCGCTCAACCGAGATGTAAACGCCCAATTATACGATATTTACATATTGTGCGGCGGATGATTGACTCGTAGCACATCCCTCTGGCTGTGCATGAAGGAGCAGCGTGTAAGCGTTGCGCTAGACAGTCTTCTGAAGAGAAAGACAGATCAGACGGAATTTTGTAAAATACTCTTCCAAGGCAGTTCCCTAGAGTTGTTTGATGCCTCGCTGGCAGAAGCGGCTGCGCAGACACACATTTACTGTGTTCTGTGCCTCGGCTCCGCTGGAGCAGCGGTGAGACAGTCTGTGCCACTGGGTTTGACATATCACAGATGTAGTTTAAAATGAAAGTCTACAACGGCTTGACGGACAAAACGGAGTGTTTTTGAAGAACGAGAATGAAGAATGAAAGACAACACTTTATTTCGCGTACGCGGATTTTACTTACAGTTCCGTCCAACTCGAGGCACGGTCGTCACCAGTGTTGAGAGTTTGAAGGCCACCAGGGAGCAGAGTTAATAGGCACCATGTCGTACGTATAACACAATACTGTTTGTACATCTGAGGCGATGATTTAAAGTATAGTGGTGCAGTGATTTTGGATTATGGTATAATGCTTTGTGACCCTCGGGTGAAAGGCGCTATATAAATTGAATTATTATTATTAACTATAAACTTTTACAGATTTCATTTGTGGATTTTCATTTTAGCCCGAGTCAAGTTTTTACTTCTGGAAATGTGCTACAAACCCAGCGACAGGAGTTCAATTGCCAGTCATGGCATTTGAAATCTGAAATGGTATGGCCAGACAACCCCTCACAACTGAAATTACGGTGGCGTGTTGAGTATGGTTGCTGCCTCAGAGCGTGAAATGCGTGGGTTTGATAATCAGCTCGGGTACTTTTCTGTGCTCTTCCCGCGTCTGCGTGGGTTTTGCCCAGGTACTCCAGTTTTCCTCCTACATTCCAGAGACATGCTGCCGAGGTTAATTGTCCTGACTAAATTGCCCCCAATGCCCCCAGATGTTGTAACTTGCTTACCCTTCCCCCACTGGACAATAAAAACTGACTGACTGAAATTATATGGCGAGGCCTTCGCCCTGCAGTGGACTGATATTCTAAGGGCTGAAAATGTTGACTATCATTATCATCAGGCTTCACTGCCTACGTTCTTTCCCTTACATATTTTATTTTAGTCAAGGACATTTACATATCACACGGAGCTGTGTGTATTCGTAATGCATTCACATTTGACTACATCTCTAGATGTTGTACAAAGGGGAGAGATATTTAACATCCAGACGTTTGGATCTGGTGTGCACATCCTGGATACAGCCCTACCTTGCGCTCTGTGTCGGCCGCGATAGGCTGCAGCTGACCGCGACCCTCTACACTGGGATTAAGCAGCTCATGCCAATGAATGGATGAATATTGTTGACCTGACAACGCTGGTGTGATGGATGCTGTGTGTCGCAGGGAGATTTGGGAGACAAGGGCATCGAAGGACCCCAAGGACACATTGGCCGAGCTGTAAGTTTCCTGCAAACACTCCGGGTCATGATGTTTGTGTTTGAGTCTGGCACGGGCTGGACAGCGCATAGGCTGATGAGGTACAGCAGATTAATCATTGATTTTCTGTTCCTTTGGTTTTTATTGGTTTTTTTTCTTTCGTTGTTGACATGTATGTTCTTTAGTTTTTTCTTTCGTTGTTGACATGCCGTCCTCTTCGCTGCCCTTCTGCAGCGCTTTGTGACCCTCGCGTGAAAAGCGCTATATAAATTGATATTATTATTATATCCAAGCACTACACCGTCACAGATAGACGCTAATTGCCCAATAACATCATACGTATTATATAGGACAAAGTATCTGGCGGGGGTTGGCGCCGGCTGACCGCACGGCTGCCTCCCCGCCTCACCTCTCTGCAATTTCCTCGCGCCTCCGAGTCGTTCCCCGTTTGAACGTATACCCTCGACGTCGAACGAACAACACCGTGCCGCGCATTACAAACTGCGCATTCAAATGTAATTTAAACAATACCCACGCAGCGCAACTTTCCTCCCGCTGCTGATGGAAATCAGAATTAGACTCCCGTGCTGTCGTCGCTCTCGGCTATTGTTGTTGGCTCACCGCCTGTTGTTCCGCCTCTCCCAGGGACCGAAGGGAGACAAAGGGACAGCCGGGCGTCACGGCAAGCCTGGCAAGGCGGGCCCCAAGGGCCTACGGGTAAGGCCGCCGCCGTCTCGCTCCAACGCTCGCGGTTCATTTGCACTCTCAAACCATTTCGCCACCTCCTAACCTGCTGCCACTTTCGTCTCGCAAACAAGTTGGGCGCCGAGTCCCCCGGGGTGCGGCCGATGGGTTTGAAGAGGGTTTTTAAAGCCCCCCCGAAAAGCGGCGGCCGCCCCCTGCGACGCGGGGGGGTTAAGGCTGAGACGGAAATAAATTACGCGTATTATTTTGACTTTATTTTGGAAAGTGCGAGCTGGGCTCTTTGCCACGCGTTGCTTTTTAAAAAAAAACAACGCGGGTTACAACTTGACGGGCGCAATGTTGCGCGCAGCTGCCGTTGCCTTGGTTTTTTTTTTTTACCGGAGTTTTGACCGAAGCGTGCCAAAGTCTCCGTCGCCAACAAGGCGGTCGTTGACCTTTGGCCGATGTGTGAGTTTGCGTCTGACCCCACGCGCTACGGCCACGTGACTCGCAGCGTGGCTCCCTTGGCACGGTTTTCCACTGCATGCCGTGGCTTCTCCGTGCTTTTAGACAGGCGCAGGAATTGCACGGGCGTCAAACCGTTGCCACTAGCCTTGCTCTAGCCGTAGTGAACAAATAAACTCGGGGGGGGCAATGCCTCGATTAGAGCCATGCCCATGCTGAAGAGCGTTCAACAAGTGGCACTTGAATCGCTTGCTCTGCCACTCGGCGTGGTGGTTTATGTTTTTACTATTATTATGCAACGAGGCTCCGTTTGATAAAGCCGGCCTCGCTGCTAATGCATAGTGGGGAGTGGTTGTGTAGCGGTTGGCTCACTGCGCTACGAACCCTGCGGTCTGAGAATGGGTCCTGGGCCTCCCGTTGTTCGACTGGGTCTAAAACACACACATTGCCAATATCATTTTCGGCTTTTACGAGTTGCGGCCTTAAAATGCCTTTGCAGCCTGCATGTTTACAAATGCATTTTCATAACTTTACACGATTAACTCTGAGCGGTTCTCCCCACAGGATAAATGTCCAAATATTTACATAAAGCATGCCTCCTGGACATGAACTTGAAAGATTTAAGGTTTTTCTGTCTGAATTTTTATCAGCAATTAAACAACAGGCGGTGGGGGTGGAGAGACATTTTACAAATGAGCCTTACGTGGCTCCATCAGTCTGTACCGTGTGTGCAGACAACGTTTACGATTACACGTATGCAAAACTAAAGTATTCACGTTGAGCGGAAGAACGCTCGTCACGGCTACCCTCAAAAGAGCAGCTCTCAAGAGCGTTTCTCAAACGGAATTAAAATGAACCTGTATATCGTTCTGCGGTCCTTTCCGGAGCAAACTAAATACGACAAACAACAGGCCGACAAAGGACGATACGGCACGAATGTGACGTTCAAATATTAACCACGGTCCCGGTTGAATATTTCACACCGAGGGGCCACCTGGGTGGGGGGCAACGTTAACTTTAGTTCCCGAAATTAAAAATGCTAAGCGTATTTTGGTTTTTATTATCTATCTCACAATGAATATGGTAATGCTTTCTTTAGCTTCTGATGTTTTCGTGTTGCAGGGCTCTATCGGAGACGCTGGTGAAGAAGGTCCCATGGTAAGACTCTCCGTCACGCGCTCCTACACCGATAAACAAAAACAACGCAGAGAAAGATCCCCCGTATAGCCTTCGTGCACGGAGGGGCAAGTGCTGTTTGCGAGCACCTATGATTGTGAGACCCTCGGTCAAACGCTGAGCCATGTGGCCGATTTTACGATAAATAGTTACAAACGTAACAGTCTGCGTCACGTTCACCCCTCTTGAACGGAAGACTGGTGGTAGGATGTTAGTCAGGTCTTGTCAACAATACAGCGTTGGTATGTTTGTAACTCATTTTCCACTTCAGACATTCACATCCGCATAGTCCCTATTAAAAAAACACAAATTCTCATTAACCTGTTTAAAACAAAAAAATCCCTTCAAGTCAATTCATTTCCTGCGGGTATAAACAGGAGGTTGCACAAAGTGAAACTTTAGTTGCAGGCGATTGCCGGGAAGTAACGAAGTCGTATTTTTAGTTCCGCTCTGTGGCAATGCATCAATAGAAATAATATTATCGCTTAAAGAGGAAAATAGCATTGATGGTGCAGTTAAAAATCTCTTCCGAGTAGGAAAATAAACATTCCCGCGCACGCGTGTTATACTGCGTCAGTTTAAACTTTAAAACAACAGCCTATACTGCACATTATGTTATATGACTTTGTTGGGAGGGGAAGTTGAGGAAATTAAGTCTTGTAACTCTATCTTTATGACTGTGTTAAATTCATTGCCTGTGGAAATGAGGCCCTTGATCGTGAACACGCTAAATGAGCATATACGGTACGTGAGAGTTGTGGTTCAGCGAGTAGCGCATCGAGTTAGATTCCCGGCAAGGGGTAATGTCAGTGGTGAACGATATCTGCTCCTGGGCTCCCTTCTCACTTAATTCTGAAATATTACAACTTATAACGAGCACAGTGTCCGGTCAATGTTGATTGTATTAATTCGAAGAGAGAGCGACTTGGAAGCACAGCAAGGAATCCGCAGAGAGGCAACCACGCGGTTAGCCAGCACCAACATTTGGCAGATACATCTTTTATATTACGATTTTCTTAGCCGATTAATGAGTGTTTTAACAATAATAATAATAACCTACTTTTGTAACGCGCGCATTTTCTCCGGGCGCGTTGCACCCGTTGATTCGGAGGCGCGTTGCCCTGCTCACTCGGTTTGTTGTGAGTCGGTAAAAAGGTGACTTTTTAAGAGGTTTTTTTAAGGCTGTAGGGGACTGTGTTTGACGCAATAGGTGTGGCAGGCTGTTCCAGGTTGTGGTTGCCGCGACCGAGAATCGGCGTTTCGCGAAGGTTGTGCGTGAGCGTGGTGTGTGGAGTAGACAACTGGATAACCCGGCCGAAACATACGCAGAACAGGGAAGTGCCCGAGGCAGGAGTCGAACTGCCTCGGGCAGGACTTCTTTCTGTGATACGCGGATGTTACCACTGACCAGCTTGGCGAAAGTATGGCCAAAACAACGCCCACGAGCATCACCGCACGGGGCGACCTTCATCCTGCGGTGGATTTCCAGACGGCTGAACACTTTTAATGTATACATTCACCTGCATTACGATTTCTCACGTCTAAACGTCGTGTCGTTTGTCAGGGCGACATCGGTCGCGACGGCAAAGCAGGACCCGTGGGACCCAAGGTAATGTTTCTCTTCAGCTCGACGTGGCCTCCTCTTCATCAGGCCGCTCAATCATTCCTCCTTATCGGCGCCGCGTTTCCGCGCTTGAATAATGTAATAACCCTGTAAAACGAAACCTTCAGTCAAACAGCAACAACCCGCTTGTATCGCGGCGCGGAGCGTCGTTAATTTTTAATCTCCACAATGACTGAGCTGGTGGTGGCGGCGGTGGTTTTTACGCGACACTTTGTCTTGTCTACCATTGCAGGGAGACAAGGGCACCACTGGAGACAAAGGACAGGTAACGATGTTTGAAGTGGATTTTCATTTAGCCCCTGATCATATTCTCGTATTACCTCCCCGGTTGCGTCCGTTACGTTCGCGACAGTTTGTCGTCCCGGATAAACGACGAATGATTGCTGAGAGTTGTTCTTGACAGATTGCTCTTTCGGGATAGCCGTGTCGAGCGTGCCTTCTCAGTCGTTCGCGACGTTTCACCTCCCACGTTGGAGGCGTCGTCAGGCGAGTGAATGGCCCACGTGTGTGTTCTTGTCGAGTGTGTGTGTGTCAGTGGCTTAAAGAGTGTTGTTAATTGTTGCGCACATTCCGCACACATAAATAAAAAACGACAGATAACTTTTCTTGGCGGTGAGATGTCTGGCATTGAAGAAGGCCCATTGCCTGAAACGTCACCAATTACATATTTTTGCATATTTTTCCAGCAGTGTTACTGATGAATATGTTTGGTTTTCAACGTGCTTGTGCGCCACGGCCAACGCTATAATACGTAAAAAATGGCATTTTGATCATGTGTAATATATTAAGCGTACGTGCTCTTTGTATATATAATCTCATTGTGTGTGTACATTAAACACATTTGCACATTCATGTCACAAATGATGAATCTGTAGCCTTCCTTAAAAAAGTGATACTGCATCTCAATTAGTCAAACAACCTTTAGAGACTGTATAACGACCAGTAGAGAGGGGGCTTTACCGGCTTTCAGCTTTAGCATCACATTCTACAGGGGGCAAGGTACTCGGGTCACCGATTATAGGATTCATATCATTTAGTTGTTTAACATGAGATGTAAAATGGAAATTTTCAACATCAGGCTCACCCTGCCATATGAACAACACTAATAAACCCATAACTTGTGAGGGCCTAAATTAGAATATGATGGGGTTTTAGATTATTATTAATTATAGTTGTAAGTGAGAAGACAGTGGCATGGTGGTGCCTTGCTTAGCACTCTGACTTCTTAAATCTTGCCATCGCTAACATCAGAATAATAATAATGATAGTATTTTATAGAGCGCCTTTCACCCGAGGGTCACAAAGCGCTGCACAAGGGTCGCGGAGAGAACGGCATGTC
>JAZEWU010000036.1:2208264-2222433 GCA_036362915.1 Geotria australis
TTAAGCGCTTTCTGACAATGGACGGACGGATGATTCTCAGTAAGGTTGTCTCTCGAGCATAAAAACGCGCGCCTTCGTTTGAGTGAGCGTTCGCGCGCGCTTCAGCGGCTCACATTTTTTGGTACAGTCACAAAATCCCAGCAACAAAACGCAGACTTCCTTAACGGACTGGCTCGCCGGCTTTATTTTTAGTTCCGGTGCACTGTAACGTTTCTGCTTTAGAACGAGGTCCGTTCCGGCGGCCTCGAGGCCAGGTCTCACGGAGAGGAAGTATTTTAAGGAACAACAGTTTTGATGGACCCTTTCGTTCATTATCAGTGGCCGCTTAATCAGCCACATTGTTCGTCCACGTCTACTTGTGGCAAAACCATGCAAAACAAATGCTATCGCAATGCAGGTCATTCAAACTTATTGGCCAACACCAGACGGCTTTCTCTTTGCAAAAAAGGTGTCCACTTAGTGTTTAAACATCTTAACACTGTGTTCTTATTGCCGGAAATGGTAAAACCTCGTATTTTCTACTTCATTTGTACGACGGCAAAAAGGGTCCTATGGTCTTAATAGCTTGCCCTGAGCTGCAGATGCTGTGATCTTTGCTTTGTCCTGAGAGCGTCTGCCTTGTGGCGGAAACTGGCTGAACACAGACCAGGCTACAGAGAAAACCGTCTGGTGTTGGCCAATAAGCTCGAAGGACAATGCATTGCGATAGCATTTATTTTGCACGGTTTCGCCACAAGCATGTGTGGACGAACAACGTTGAAATGCGGGTCACAAGACATTTGGACCACCCCGTACATTCTACAACAACCCCTGGATCCTACCGCCACCACCAGAGGGCGGTGAACTCCAACAAGTTGTCGTTCGGGCTCCTCGCTCTGGCCGCAGCGCGCTAGTTGTCAGTGGAGTAGGAGGAGACGGGATCGTTGGAGGGGCTTGTTCATTGACTTTTTATTATTATTATCATCATCATTGCGTTAACAGTGCAAGTTTGTGTGGCGTTGCGCTGGGGAGGTGTAGGCGGGTGGCGAATGGCGGGTTAGGAGGAGGTTGGGGCTGGGTTCTGTGGGTTTGGGGTGGCGGCTTTGGGTGTTGCTGCTGCTGCTCCGCTTTGGGTGAGCTGCTGGGACATGGGGCAGGTGAAGCGGCAGGGCGGAGCGCAGCACGGCCACTTCAAGTGCAGCTGAACTTCCAACAAGCAGAAGCGGCGGCGACAAGCAGCTGATGGTCCTCGGCTCCACGCGACCACAGACCGGACTCGAGCGAACGCACGGGGTATGGCTTGCGAACTGTTAACGATGCCGCAAACACTTTAGGGGACGTTGGTTTTATCATTATCATCACGCGTGCTTTTGTTTGTAAAGAGAATGCCCGCGTCTAATTAAATTATGTTTTTCTTTGCAAGCGGTGCAGTTGTAACCGTTTGCAATGTTTGCCGTTAAAGTTGAGAATCTTTGTTGCTGCTAAAACGCGCTAAGTCTTTCAGATATACGCTACAGCAGCTAGGCTTGCATTGTAATTTATTACAGAAGTTTGGCTGCAGCTCTTAGGAGAGGCAGCGGCGTCAGATGCATTCACTGCTTTATCCGCAGACTTTAATGTTTGATTACTCTTTGAGGCTGCACGACTGTTTAAGACGATTTTAACTTTCAGAAAGTTAAGATGCTGTCTGTGCAAGCCACAACTTGACTCACTGCTTTGCGGAAATTAAATTAACGTGATTGGAGAAAGCTTTTTTTGCCTTTCTAAAAATAAGATTAAGTTAAAGTAATGATTAATCGTCGTTATGCGTCGACTATTAATCAGTAATCCTATTAAAATTACAGAGCTGTACAAAAGTATGCAGAGTGTGCCGTGTGTGGATTCAGTTTCGCTTTGCTAAATCTGACCGGCAAGATTTTTTTTTACTATAGCGTTTCCTCCGGATAATCCATGTTCTGAAATTATATTTATCCAAACTAATCCAGGTTAAAAAAACCCAACAAAGATCCGATTTAACAAAAAAAACTGTGCCCCGGAGGTTGTATAACCAAGCATTAAACTAAGTCGAAACGTCTTAGTGACAGAAACAGATAGAAATCTGACGTGATTCTGGTGGTATATAAATAAATTAAAACGTAATAATTTATACAAGTAATTGGTATGCATTGGTCACACGAGACGTTGTATAGCATGGCAATTCTGTAGGGGAGGCTGATTTATGAAGCCCTCACTTTAAACGCGTTCTTTTTAAAATACAGCCGGAGTTTCTGCCAAGTTGGGGATTTTTTTCCATTTGTTACAGGAGGCATCTGGAAGGCAGGGATTTTTTTTTTCCCCCTTGGACTTCATTGTCTCTCGTTTCTTAAACGTTGCTGGTTTACGGTGCATCTCACTCCGAATCGCCTCGTGTGTGTTCGTTTGTGTGTTCACACTTTGTACATGGGTTAAGGAAACACCTGTGTAGCTTGGTGACTCAGTGGGAACGCGAGCGCCTCGCAACTGAAGCGTTGCCAGTTCAAATCCTGTGTTTGCGGCTTGATTCAGCCCATCAGCCAATCATCGCTCTGGGGTCGATAAAATACCCACCACTTTGTGGGTTACCCAACATGTGCTTGTTCTATGCGGTGTCTCGCCGCCGTTGTCGCCATGGGAATGTGGAATTTCCACAACTGGCTCGGCAAAGGCTGCAAACAGATGAGCGTCAGTGCCTCATTTGAGCAGGAAATCACTGTGACTTTTGGCTCTGCGTCGACATGGGAGCAGTTCTATGTGTTTAGGAATAGCGCCAGCCATCGTACATAAAACACACGCAGGACGCACGCTCCTTTCCTCTGATGTAGGTTTCCATGGCTCGATTCATGACGGCTGCTCTTCAGACCTGTTCTTTCGGCATTGGCGTGTCGAGCGATCTCCCTCTCTCCCTCGCGACGTTTCGCCTCCCACGCCTGATGATTGCTTCCCACGTGCGAGGCGAAACGTCGCGACGGAGAGAGGTAACACTTGGTATTGCCTGCGAATTCTACCAAACACTTCGAGGCCGAGCTGAATGACAACGATGTCCAGAGGCTGACCATCGTGCTTCGAAGAATCGCAAAGAAGAAGATTACGATAATCATCACATAAAATAGCAACGGTGCACAACATCTATGGAAGTTATTGCTCCCGTAGCGTTTGATTAAATTTCCAATCCCCCGTTCTCCTCCGCAGAAAAAAAAAGTCTGCACGGACGCTGTGTCTGCGTGTAACTCTATCCAGCTCGAATAATGTGTCCACGCCTTCGCTTTTGTACGCTGAATCCCTTACAATGCGAGCAGCAGTAGAATCCCTCGCGTCCTTCCCTGGTGTTACATTCCATCGCGGGAGGAGGTAGGGAGGGAGGGAGGGACGGGTTACGTTTCCCTCCTACTGCATTCAGAGAACACACACACAGGAGGATTGTTTTTGTCTACTATCTTGTAACTCCCCCGATCGTGCTCTGCTGGAGTTGAGTGCACGTTTCGTGGTTTTCAAAGCCGCCTGACTCGTCTCAGATTGATTGGATAATTGATTGGATCCCCCTGGTCCGTGTTGACACTCAGCGCGCCGCATCACACAGCTGTGTTTGATGTTGATAGATTTCGATTGGTGTTTATTGTTACAGCAGAGCGTACCGTTGAGATTGCAGGCTCTGGAAGCCGGATTCCTGCGTTACGACGCACGTTCGAGTTAACAAACGCGAACAGTGTGTAAGGTAGAGGTCATGTGAAAAAAGTGTGTAAGTGTAGTGCACCCGTCGATATGTTGGAGAAAACGAGCGAGCACATACACAGCACTTACCTTAAAAGATGGCACGTGCTGTATGTGCTCGCTCGTTTTTGCCAACATATCGACGGGTGAACTAGACTTACACACTTTTTCACATGACCTAAACTCACAAACAGAGCTTCACTATGGATAACATTGCTCATGAAAGCCTACGAGTTAATTTTAGTGTGTCGGTATGTCACGGCTCGATGTATGACAACTGCTCTCCGTAGCTGTTCCATCGCGATAGCCGTGTCGAGTGTTACTTCTCTGTTCCTTCGCGATGTCGGAGGCGAAACGTCACGTATTCAGGGGAGATCATCATTATTATTATGGCATTGTGTTCGCGCGTGCACCTATTATGGGTGGCGCGGTGATTAGCGCTGCCGCCTCAAAGCAAGTGAGCACCTGGGTTCGATAACCGATTCGGGTGCCGCCCTTCTGTGTGGAGTTCGCACGTTCTCCCTGTGTCCGCGTGGGTTTTTGCCGGGTACCTCGGTTTCCTCGCACAGCCGAAAGACACGCTGCCTTGGTTAACTGCCCTGACTAAAGTACTAGCGGTACCCGAAGAAGTTGTAACTTGCTTACCCCTCCCCGCTGGACAACTGCACGACAAACTAGACAACAAAAGAGTTACGCAGCTCAAACCGATCCTTCCAGCTTAAATCGAATCTCACTGATTCGCAAGAGGAGCTGGCGCACCCTGCAGGGGTGTGTGACTGGTCGATAATTAGGCACGGGGAGGCGATAATTGATTGGTCTAGTTGGTGGTGGGTATAACGTGGATGGAGAGAGCGACTCGCCTGCTCAGACTGAGATACGCAGCGCTGTGTTGAGGCTGCGCTCCCGTTCGGTAGCGCTACGGAGCCGAGTTTGATTCCCGCTCACGGCCAATACCAGCGCCGATTTTCTGAAACCGGTTTTGGGCAAACGTCGCCACGAGGGAGACAACGGCGGCCGGGCGTGGTGCTGGCCACCCTTCGCCTCGTGTGCCCTACTGTTGCTCACTTAACAGCACTTGAACCGACAGTCTGGTAAGGCTACACCGGGGGTGAGTGTGTCGCCCTGTGCAGAACACAGTTTGTTATGAAGAGAGCTGAATGCGCGTCGCAGCCGCGGGTGTTGCGGGAAAAAGTGGGGGGGATGGAATCGTGTTTCTGTGAAAGTGCGCGTGTCGCAACACCCCCAACACCCGCGGCTGCGACGCGCCTGGCTCAGCTGACCATTATTTCGCCGTCTATCCACTGCTGGACGAAGGCCTCCCAGAGCTGGCTCGGTCATCAACGTACTTCACCACTCTTCCGAACTCGGCTGCCAAACTCGCTCAACCCACTCGCCTATCCACTCACTCGCCCACCCATCCCACTCACCCGCCCACCCCACTCACCAGCCCATCCCATCCATCCGCCTACCCACTCACCCACCCACCGCCTTCACGTATACACTTGGCAGTGCGAAGTTACTTGCTCCACGGTTCTGAGTTAAGAGCCGCAGTCCCACACGAGACTTTCACAATTGGAAGCTTGAGACAGCTCCTCCTATAGGGTTATTTCAGACTATTGGTCTACTCTTCCATTAGACACGGCTATCCCGAAAGAACAGCTCTGAAGAGCAACCGTCATGAATCGAGCCGTGACAACCTACATCTCAGTACAGTATCATTATTGTATTAATTCAATAAATACTTTACAGTTATAATGAACCACGTTACAATGATCTCTCTTAACGGATGTATCGCTTAGCGAATGAGCTTCAAGAACGGATCCTATCCGTTAAAAGAGGCGTGCCTGCATGCACGTTTAACGAGCGCCGCGGCCCAGAGTTATGCGCGGGAGTTCGACGGGGTAAAATAAATACACGGATTAAAATGTCAGCAATAGCTTGTTGTTTAGTGTCGAGGCTCACGCCTGCCGTCTGTCACCGCGCGTGTTGTTGTTTGTTAGTACGATACCTTGTTGGTTTTACTGGATAAACTCCGCTTTGCAACGCGGAACGAATTGAGCCGGGGTTTTTTTTTCCTTCTTTCTCGAAGCAACTTCGTAAGTAATTTTAGGCGTTTGGCTGAAATTTGAATTCGAGAACAGATTTTAGTTTTGTTGCGTCTCCTTCCCACCCCCCCTCTCCACATCGGCATCGAACCCCCGTGAAAGTTTGGGGGAGGGCTGAGATCGATGCTCACACTGAGACCACGTGTCTCCCAGTACTGCAGTGAACAGGTTCCTGCCGTCCCTCACAATGCTCCCCCCGCTGCCCTGAGTCGCTGCCCTTGACCTCTAACCTCTCCCACCACTCCCGCTGCCCACGGTCGCTGCGCTCTGCCATCCAGCCCTTAATCTTACATGGTTATTTGAAACAAAATGTGCAATGCTGTGTATTTTGGACTAGTTCATTTGAAAAATGTGTGCAATGCTATGTGTAAATGGTTTGTTTGTTCCATCCATCCATTTTCAGAAACCGCTTAATCCCGTACAGTGTCGCCGTGAGCCGGAGCCTATCCCGGTAGACACAGGGCGCAAGGCAGGGGCATACCGAGGACGGGACGCCAGTCAATCGCAGGGCACCTGGTGGCAATTTCACTCAGTAGGCCAATTAACCTGGCAGCACGTCTTTAGGACGGTGGGATGAAACCGGAGTTGCCCGGCGAAAACCCACGCGGACCCCGCACAGAAAGGCGCCCGAGCCGGGATTCGAACGCCGTGAACCTGCTTGCTGCGGGGCGCCACCGTGGCGCCCGGTGATTGTGACCGCGAGTGTGATGTTGTGATCAGGCGGCGTCGTGGGGGATGACGAGCGGCTCGTGATGGCGCGCAGGGCCCCGCGCCGACACGCCACCATGATCGTCCTGATCCTGGCACTCCTCGCATCCACGGCAGGCGCGCAGGAGGAGCCGGACTACAGGGCAGGTGCGTGGTCTTCGTCTTCTATGCGATTCTTCGAAGCACGATGGTCAGTCAGCCTCTGGACGTCGTTGTCTTTCAGCTCCTCGGCCTCGAAGTGTGTGGTAGAATTCGCAGGCAATACCAAGTATTACCTGACCAGGGATCGCGACGTGAACGCTTCTAACTTGACCCCCCCCAGGTGCGTGGTGCGTGTGTGGGGAGCGGTGGCCCCCCAGTGGTTAGCACTCTGAGCTACAAACCTGGCGACCCGAGTTCGAATCCCGCTCACGGCCAACACCACTGACGATTTTCTGAACCGGTCCTGGGCCTCCCCTAGGTCGAATCGGCCTCAAATGAGTACCGAGTGCAGTGTGTGCAATGTGCGTGCTTTGTGCTTGCAACAACGTGTGCGTACGGGTTTGTGTGCCGTGCGCTGTTTTCTGTGCGCTTCGTGTGTGTGCTGTGCTGAATATGCGTGCGTTGCGCCGTGTGCATTACGTGCCAACACCCGATCTCTGCAGCGTACATCGTGTGTGCGCTCTGCACATTATGTCTGCAGCGTGCCTTGAGTTGTGCATCGTGTGCCGAGTACGTTGCTCGTCTAAACCCGTGGTTTATTCGCGCTGCAAGGCGCTCGCTGCAATCCAGGAAGCATCGCCACTTGCCTTAATCGTTCGCTCTTTAACACTGTGCCATGTTCTCCGTGTTCTAAAAACATAACGCCGGTCTCCGTACACCCCTCCCTCCACCACCGCCTCCTTCCTGCCTCCCTCGCACTGTTCCTTAACAGATTATTATTTTTTTCCCAAATTGTTCTCGTGTTCTTTTCCTCCCAAGATGCTCAATGAAATATCAGAACCCCCGCCGCTTGCAGCAATAGTGCTGGCACGGCAGACGGCAGCGTGCCAGAGCAAATAGGATGCGCGCCTCGCGTCCGAGACAAATGAAGGAAAGCCGCGGATGCGATGGAGGAACGTGCGATAACCGCGAGCCGCGTCAATAACGCGAGGTTTTTTTTTTGGTGACTTTTGTCGCTCGTTTGTTTTTGTGCGATGTTCCAAACGCTACGCTGGTTTTGGTGTCTGCAGCTTGATATATGAGCGATGTTAATTTTCGCACGTTCCAACGTTTCGGTCGGAGTGGCTCTATCAGACGTCACCTGTATTCCGCATGCAAACGTGATAACTCTGGAGGCGTCACTCTGTACGAACGAGATTCGTAGCCTTGTTACTCTCCGGAGCTCTCGCGCCAAAGCGGTAACACCCGCGCCTACCAGAAATAAAGTCTTGCCCGAGGCGGTTCGACTCCCGCCTCGGGTGCCTTTCATTGCGGCGTTTCAGCTCGGCTTCAACGATGTCCACAAGCTAACCATCGTGCTTCAAAGAATCGCGAAGAAGAAGATTGCAGGGTTTGCGTGTTCTCCCCCCGTTCTGCGTGAATTTCCTCCGCTTCCCTCGCACGACCAAAAAACCGCACTCGTTAACGAACCGGCCGACAGCGCCGTGATATATAACGACACGCGCGCGTCTGGCGTGTTGGCGCCGGCCTATCCACGCGGCTGCCTCCCGCCCCGCGTCTCCCGCAGGCTGCCGCACGGCCGCCAACGAGATGGTGTTCGTGCTGGACGGCTCGTGGAGCGTGGAGCCGCACAACTTCGAGACGGTGAAGAGGTGGCTCGTCAACATCTCGAGCAGCTTCGACATCGGCCTGCAGTACACGCAGGTGAGCGCCGCTCGACCTCTCCACACAGAAAGGCACCCGAGCCGGGTTACAAACCCGGGCAGCCTTTTTGCAGTGAGGCGGCAGCGCTACTCACCGCTACGCCACCGTGCCGCCTCCACACGAGTATCGTAGCTGCTGTAAACGCTGCGCTTTCTAATTTAGTCAGCAGGACAATAAACGCAGCCCACAGCATGTGTTTGGACTGTGGTAACGAAACCGGAGTACCTGGCGAAAAACCCAGGAGGATGCGGGGGAGAACACGCAACCTCCGCATAGAAAGGCACCCGAGCCGGGAATCGAACCCGGGAACTTCTTGCTGTGAGGCGGCAGCGCGACTCACCACTACGCCACCGTGCACCAATAATTTGTTTTATTATTATTGCTATCATTACTACGCTGGAGGGATTATATCCTTCGGCTGGCCTGGGAACGTCTGGGAATCCCCCCTCGGGAAGAGCTGGAATCTGTCGCTGAGGAAAGGGATGTCTGGTCCACTCTACTTGGACTGCTGCCACCGCGACCCTCACCAGGACGAAGCGGTTTAGAAAATGGACGGACAGATGGATAATAATAGCATTTATAGAGCGCCTTTCAGCCGAGGGTCACAAAGCGCTGCACAGGGCTGTGGAGAGAACGGCATGTCAGCATCAAGACAGCTCAACTGAGAGTCAAGCAATAGCGATAAATTATAGGACATCGGACATAAAGACAGCAGAATAAATACTAATAATTCTACAACAAGCAAGGAGGGAACAGATGTTCCCGAGCAGACGCAGATCGGAAAAGAGAGAGAGTCAACATCCTGGCACGGCACCACTGACCCGCACCAACAGTCCAAGCCAGAGGAAGGAATACATGTTCCCGTGGAAGGCGCAGGTAGGAAGAGAGCCAACATCAATGGCACGACAGCGTTGAGTCGCATCAGTAGTACCTAGCCGGATCATCGCTAATTTAACTTGTTGCGCGTGGGGGGTGGGGGCACAGGTCGGCGTCATCCAGTACAGCGACGCGCCGCAGCTGGAGATCCCGCTGGGCGCGCAGCCCTCCAGCGAGGAGCTGATGGCCGCCCTGGGGCAGATCTCCTACCTGGGCGGCAACACGAAGACGGGCCGAGCCATCCAGTTCGTGACCCGGAACGTGTTCCCGGCGTCGCCGCGCGCCGACAGCAAAATGGTGCGCACCGTCGTGGTCGTCACCGACGGCAAGTCGCAGGACAACGTCACGGTGAGGCCACGGGCGTAGCTCGGGTGCGGCAGGTATGGCGCGTGCCCCGGGCGCCACTTGAATGAGGGGGGGCGCCACCACCACCGCCACCACCACTGAGCAGTTTCTGTTAAAGTCAGACGAAAGCCATCCTCGTGGTGTGAAAAAAAATAAAATAAAAATCTGCAAGATTCTTTTCACGTAGTGCCATAATTTGTTAAATTAAAAGATTATCGAGCTTGACTTGTATTTTTTTTAGCTGTTATTATGGTAAAGTTGTCAGACGTTTGGATGTCAGATGTTTGGATGTCAGATAGGGGCGCAAATTCAGTGCTTGCCATAGGCGCTATTTTCCGTGGATACGACCCCCCCCCCACCCCGGCTCGCCGCCCGATCCCGACTCGGAACGCCCGCCCGTCTCCCGCAATGTTTTGATCGCTCGGTGTCTGGGAAATGTTGGCGCCGGCTGGCTGTGTAACCGCCTTCCCGCCCCCCGCCGCCACCTCTCTGCGGTCTCCTCCGCGCCTCTGAATCGCGTTCTCTGTGCAAATGCCACCGACATTGAAGGGATATGAGAGGCGCGTTGTGAGTTGTATTTTCTTACCGGCGCTCGGCTGGCTGCACAATCCATTCCTGAGCCCACGATTAGTCGCGATCTTATGTAATGGAGCGCATGTGTGTGTACGGCACTTAGGTTCGAATCCTTAATAAGCGCAAATTTTATCTGCTCAATACCAAGGCTTTTTTACGTCTTATTTCAGTTTTACTTTTCAATTATTGGTTACTTTTTGGAAACTTTAACACTACGTCAGCCTTCAGTTCCGACGTTTGCACAACTACGATCAACCCTCTTAAGCGCTCTTTCGCCTGCAACCTGATGTCAGAAGAACGTGTTACACGCTTAGAACAATATCGCTCACGGGGCGAGTATTTTGGTAGTCTTATTAACGATCTGTCATGACCTTGCCCCTGATGACCTCTCGACTGCTGTCATGGCCTTACGCGGTACCTCATGGTATGTTCGAGCAGGAGACGCTCAGACTGGCCCGAGAGCAGTTCCCTTATGTAGGCGATGGACTTTTTGAGACTTCAAATTCAAAGGTTGTTTGTCATCGAAAATTATATTATATTTACACAGGAAAGCCTCGCGGAGGCTCTCTGCCGAATCGGATCAGTGCTACGCCAATAAAAGGCGCGACTGAAAAGTACTCGGATTGACTAAATAATAGTAGTACTATTTGCGTTTTTAAAATGGCAAACTTTTGTATTATTAGTATGAGACTTTATGAGTTCCCAAGGAGCTATAGAGGTAGTCTGGGGCGGAATGTTCTCTCGTCCAAGTGGAGTGTTTCCAAACCAGCCTTCATCTCATCCCTTTAATGCCCTATCGGGGGCACAATATAAAAAAATACATTTCATTTTTGGCTATTGCTTGCTCGCCGATGAATTTTAATGCCAGAAAAACTGCCCTCAAAATAACTATTTTCCAAAGCCACTCTAGCTGGGAGAACGATATCCCAGTAGAAATGAGAACCTAAGACTCGCTGACAAGATTCTTAAATTATCTGCGTTCACTGCGTTCTCTCTGCAGCCTTGTGCAGCGCTTTGTGACCCTCGGGTGAAAGGCGCTCTATAAATGCTATTATTATTATTATTAAAACGTTTACAGGCACATTTAGTCAATACCCATCTATAGGTATGAGCACAACAACAATACTTCTGAAACTTACATCAACTCGCAACAAGAAGTATTTATTTATTGTCTATTTGTTTATTAATAATATGTGTAACGTGTTAATGTTAGTCACCCTGGATAAGGCTATCTGCTAAATTGTAAATATTAATGTTCATCAGCTTTGTTTAAATGCTAAGCAGCATCGGTAAGAGCCTTCAGAAGTGAGTGGATATTTTAAATAATAATATAAATTTATATAGCGCCTTTCACCCGAGGGTCACAAAGCGCTGTACAAGGGCCGCGAAGAGGGCGGCATGTCAACAACGAAAGAAAAAACAACCAATAAAAACCAAAGCAACAGAAAATAAATGATTAAATAAACAACGCCGATTCTCTTTTCGAGGTTTTTACCGAACGCCAAACTTGATATTTGCACAGACCAGCCAGCGCCAGTAATTTCACTTTGAAAATATTTTAGACTTACGAACAGTATTTTTTTTTAGGAGTTTCAAGAACAGGATTTATTTTCATTGTTGCTGGAAGTACTTTAAAGCTTGCTTGCCCATGTAAACACCGACATGAAGCTAGGTAAATTGTTTTATATAAAACAGTTTTATTTATAGTTTAGTTAAAATCTTCCAGCTGGGGGCCCGAGTCTCGTCAGTCGGCACCACGTGTGTTCGCGAGGCTGCGGTTACGTCGGTTTGCGACAAGCAGATGGGCTATTGTGATCAGGCTAAACCTAATGGAATATACAACGCTGGCAGAATGTTGCCGCTCTTACGATTGCCAGTTTCACGACCTTTCAGCATATTCGAAGTAGCCTTAAACATTTATTTTCTGTTGCTTTGGTTTTTATGGTTTTTTTCTTTCGTTGTTGACATGCCGTCCTCTTCGTGGCCCTTGTGCAGCGCTTTGTGACCCTCGGGTGAAAGGCGCTATTATAAATTGAAATTATTATTATTATATGACATATACAATTAACATATATAAAATATACACTCAGAGCACTCGGTGACACGGCTATCCCGAAAGAACAGCTCTGAAGAGCAACCATCATCAAGACTCTATCAAGAGGGTGGCTGTTTGGCTGAGCGATTGGTTTCATATGGGAGGAAACGGGAACGCCCAGAGGAAACTCACAATGCAGGCAATGGACATCGCTCAAGAAGCCACCAAGGATGATGGGTCGACAGCCCCACACGATCAAATTTACGACCATGTAATGAGAGCCCAATGAGACCAACGTCTCTGATGTTGGTCCGGCCCCAGTGGCTGCGTGGAAAGAATGTTTCAAACTTGCGGTCATGAAGCTACAAATTCCAGTCCGAGTTGAGGAATCCGCTACGTACGGGCCTAGCGATTTAGCCCTCGTCCCGTGTGACTTGACGAAATCGCTCGATTCGGGATTGTGGAGCGATTGGAGGACCGAGCGTTTTCAACGACTGGGTGGTGACCGTAGCGTCCGCCACTGCGGTAGATGAACCAATCGCACGGGACGTGTGTTGTTTGAATCATACCGACACGCACGTCTGATCCGATACACGATTCTCGAGTTCGAGCATCAATATCATCGCTCAATCATTGCGTTATGCAGTTGTCCCACTGTATAAATAACGCCAGTGTTATTTAGTACATAATACCTATGCGATCGGTAAAATTAGTAGCGCTTTGTAGGAAAATACTACTCTGCTTTCCTGGCATATTAAACTCTCCTGAAAGAAATAAGTCAAACATCCAAATGTCGGACCATCGTAAAGTAAACTCAGCGAGGCCTCTCCTGGGTAAAGGCCAATACTATTAACATGATTATTCGCCGACGAATTCTGTCTAAATATTTGTAGCTCATCCTCTTTAGCTTTGGCCACGTCACTGCTGGATAAAGATCTCCCCCGACCCGTTGTGATCTCCCACCCACGATCCTTTGATGAAACAACATTTATACATGTGTGTTTCATTATGCCCTCTGTTTTTGTAAGAATAGCTGCGACAACAAAAAGCGTGGATGGATGGATAGCCGGGCCCTCTGTGTGGATGGCAGCCCGAGGGGTGGGGTAGGCCCCTGGATGAGTGGGCCCCCGGGTAGATAGATAGATCAATGATAGATGTTTATTATTACAGCCGAAAAATACCCAGTGAGCCTGCAAGCTCTTTACGGGACTCCTGCGATGGGCCCCCAGGTAGACGGGCCACTGTTTGATGGGCCCCTGGGTGGATAGACCGCTGAGCGGATGGGCCCCTGACTGGGTAGGCCCATGGGCAAGTAGCCACTGGGTGAATGGGCCCTTGATGAACGGGCTCCTGGGTTATTCAATTCAATTCAACTTTATTTGTTAACTCTAGCATATGTACAGGACATACAGAGAATCGAAATACCGTTTCTCTCAGACCCCGGCGTTGTTTACTGTCGTTCTGTAAATGACTCCCAGAAACCGACAGCTAATAATTAATGGGCCTCTGGGTGAATAGGCTACTAAATGGACGTCCCGCTGTGTGGCCAGGTCCTTTAGTGGTTAGACCCCTGAGCAGGTGGGCCCTTGGGGGGGTGCGTGACCCCCGTGGCGTGACCCCCGTGGCGTGACCCCCCTCCCGTCCGCGCGACCCCCGCGCAGATCGCGTCGCTGGAGGCGAAGGAGAACCGGATCATCATGTTCGCGATCGGCGTGGGCCAGGCCATTGAGGAGGCCGAGCTGCGGGAGATCGCCAACCGGCCGTCCTCCTCCTACGTCTTCTACGTCAAGGACTACAACGCCATCTCGCGCATCAAGGAGACCATCAAGCAGAAGCTCTGCGAAGGTGACCGCGCGGCAAGTGTGGGCATGGGTGACGGTGCCGCCCGCGGGGCGCTCCTGGGTGTGCGCGAACGTAACTCGTGCCTTCGTTGTGAATGTTTGTCGGTTCGATATCCCAACGTACCGGTGTGCTGCT
>JAZEWU010000036.1:2222519-2235907 GCA_036362915.1 Geotria australis
ACGTGAACGCTTCTACCTTGACCCCCAGCACTTTACTGATTAGCTGCGTCGGGTGGAGACGGGTTTGCGACGCTAACCTTTCACGAGACCTAACTCGTGAAACGAGCTATACTGGTCCGGTCGTCGCGTTACCGGTGCACCGTGCCGTACCGGGCGACTTTCTCCCCCGCGTGCGCGCGCTCGCTCGGCAGAGACGGTGTGCCCCGGGCGGATCCCGTCTCGCGGCCGCGACGAGAAAGGCTTCGACCTGCTGGAGGGCATGCGCATCTACCAGAAGGCGGAGCGCAGGGTGGGCTCCCTGCGCTCCGAGGTGGGATTCTCGCTCACCTCCAGGATGGACTTCACCGAGAAGACACGGTGAGAGGCGCCGCGGGTTCGCCGCTGGACGCGTGCAGCGCGCGCGTGGACGAGTGGTTGAGTGAGTGGTTGAGGGAGCAGACAAGTGGGAGGGTGAGCGGATTAATGAGCAGGAGAGTGACTGGTAGAGCGTGTGGGTGGCTGAAGGAGCGGGTGAGTGAGTGAGTGAGTGATCGAGCCGGGTATTGAGCGGGCGGGCAGGCGAGTGGGTGACTTGATATTTGCGTGCTTGAGTGAGCAGGCGAGTGGGAGAGTGAGCGGATGAATAAGCAGTTGGGTGCCGAGTTTGCTTGTGGGTGGATGCGTGAGTTGGTGGGTGGCTGAAAGAGTGGGTGAGTAAGTGATTAAAGTCGGGGATCGAGCCAGGGATTGAGCGGGTGAACGAGCGGTTGAGTGAGCAGGCGAGTGGGAGGGTGAGCGGATGAATGAGGAGGAGGAGGCTGCTGGGAGGGCGTGTGGGCGAGCGGGTGGGTGGGTAAACGAGCAGGTGGATGAGCGAGCGGGCGGGTGAGTGAACGGGTGATTGAGCCTTGGGTTGACCCGGGGATTGAGCCAGGGATTGTACAGGCTAGCGGGGTGAGCGAGACTCCACGTCGGCTTGATTGATGAGCCGGCGCTCGGGGTTCCGCACGCGCTCAACACCCGGGCAGTTCTGCTACACTCGTGCGGCTCACCGCCACCAACCCTGGCCTCCGCGGGAACCGGACAGCGATCCGTGCTCGTCTCGCGAGAACCTGCTCCGATCGGGGCGCGCGTTCCGGTGTGGAATTCGGTCTATCGTGTACAACGGCGCGCGTTAATCAAACCGTCGTCTTGCGTCGCTGCCGAGAATTGGTGAGCGGAGGAACGCTCGCTCGGCACGAAGGCGCGAAATCGGCCTCCGGCGGAGGGGTGGGGTTGGGGGGGGAGAGCGCGGCCTCGATGTTACGAGCAACGCCGACCAGATGTGTGTCCACGGAAGCTTTAGGAAAAATCATCGTCCGATTAGACCCCCGCGCGATGTTCCCAAGCCGGGGCCGCGCTGCGCCCGGCGAGCGAGACGCAAACCGGAGCTCCACTCCATCTTCCCAAGGTCAGCGGCCAGATGTGTTGGAACGAAATCGCTTTTGGACGCTTCCTCCATCTGCGCCACCCGCTTGCCTCCAGGGCGCGCGGAGAAGCTTGTGCGTGGGTGGGTGAGTGTGGGTGCGTGTGTGTGTGTGGGTGTCGACCTTCATAGGTGCTACTCGCAAATGGCACTGTTAAGGCTACACGGGCGGGATCTTTGGTGTGTGGGTGCGTGGGTCCGTGTGTGTGTCTTGTGAGCGTGCGTGTGCATGTACGTGTGGGCGTGGGTGTGCTGAGCGGTGGCTCGGTGGTTAACGCGCTGGGCTACAAACCTGGCGACCCCAGTTCGAATCCCGCTCACGGCCAACACCGGTGAATATTTTCTGAACCGGTGCCGGGCTTCCCCTGGGTCGACTCGGCCTCAACCGAGTACTTAGTGCGGTGTGTAAACATTGCCACTAGGGAGACAGAGGCGGCGGGCGTGGTGCTGGTCACCCACCCCTTCGTGTGCCGTGTTGACCTTCATAGGTACTCGATAATGGCACTTGACCCTACAGTCTGTTAATACTATGCGGGCGGGGGGGGGGATCTCTGTCNNNNGGGGGAATGGGTGGGTGTGTGGGTGTGCGGGTGTATGGGTGCGCGAGCGTGGGCGAGTGTGTGTGGGTGGGCGAAAGTGGGTGGGCGAGCGAGCGTGCGTTTACGAATCAGCGGCAGGAAAGAGAGCGATGCCGCGATGTGTCTTCGGCGTTTAACGGAGCGGAGAGCCGAGTTGGAGATGCACTCCGTCCGCCCTGGGTTTTTTAACGGCTCCCCCGTTGAGTCGCGCCCCTCGTACACGTCGCTCTGGTCAAGACTAACAACGGAGCGGCAGCCAAAGGAGCAAGAACCCTGTGGAGAAACAGCAGCGATGTCGGGCGAATACGCCAGGGGTGGGATGGAGAGATGGTCGCGGATTGTTGGTGCCTTCATTCAGCAGTTGATAAAGCATAGCTGATGGTGATTTAAAAGATGAATGTGATTAATTGACCGGACAACAACAGGCGTTCTTGCGAGTGGATTTCAGGCCACACGATATTTTGATTTCTGAAAGCCCTGTCGCCCACGATTTAATTACCAATGTGCCCCGAGTTCATGATTGAGTCCTACCTGTGATCGCATTAAGAGTGATATATTTTTCAGGGTAATTTTCCCCCCTGTGACCCGTTTCAATAGTAAACCAATTATTTCCCCGAAGAAACAAAAAAACAAATCTTGAATAGTGCCATTAACTGGCTGTTATCTCCACATCGCGATGTAGATTTGGGGAATAATTTCTCAACTTTGAACTTTAAACGCATTCAGCTTGTTTACGCACGTCATTAACATTCCTGCCGAGTTTTAAATATATATATTTTTTGTCATTTGTAAACCTTTGCGAACAAAACTGCCGCAATAAATGTTTTTCTCCAAAGCAAACAGCAGCACCATGCGGTTAAGTGATAGCAGCCGCACCAGCAGAGGGTTTCCTGTTTAGTTTCAGACGGTGATCGCGCCTCCCTTTGGAAACTCAGATGGAAACAAAGCTGCAAGGCCGAGTCTCAGCTCGCGTACTCGCCGCCAGCCACCGAGCAGCGCGCGGCTACTCATCACTGTCATCCTCCTCGTTGTTGTCATGAGCGGCCACAATCTATCCACTGTTGGATAATAATAATAATAGCATTTTATAGAGCGCCTTTCACCCGGTGACCATCGTGCTTCGAAGAATCGCAAAGAAGAAGAAGTTTTATAGAGCGCCTTTCAACCGAGGGTAACGAAGCGCTGCACAAGGGCCGCGGAGAGAACTGCATGTCAACAACGATAGAAAAATAAACCAGCTAATAAAAAGCATAGCAACAAAAATTTAATGATTAAGGCTGCTTCGAATACACTGAAAGGTCGTGAAACTGGCAATCTTAAGAGCGGAAAAAATCTGCCAGCGTCCCCTAAAGGTCCCCCGCCACTCCTCCAAGCCGTCGCTATTTTGCGTGGTCTCGCGATGCCGATGGTTGGCACCGCGCGAGAGGGTCTCGTCGCCGTTGGACTTTCGGGTGATGATTCCGGCCTTTGGCCTGTGCTTCGTCCGTTAGCCTCGACCGTTGTCTGCGTCGGAGAGAGATCGTAAATAAACAAATTGAGTCTCCCGATGACGGCCTTCAACGTCGGAGGCGAAACTTCGAGCTGGAGAGAGGAGGAATGTTCGGTATGGCTATCGCGAAAAAAACCGAGCTCTTGAGAGCAATTCTGTAAAATCAAAATTTCCTAATTAAAATCGACGAAGAAAAATAGTTGTCTCTTGAACCAAAGCTCGATCCGGAATCACGAGAGGAGTTCCTGAGACCACTTGGGGCTGAATCATTGCGTGCCTGACTAATACCCGGCATTGCATTCGCTCACAATTGCACGCTCGCGAACTCTCAAATGTTGATTGACTAAATATCATTGGCAGCAGCCGTGACAGGCTTCGGTTTAATGTTTGGTTGGTGCGATGCGTTAGCCGCCAGGTGTTTGTAGTTGGAGTCCGTGTAGGTGTTAAGGTCGACCGACATACGGAATTGTACTGATGTAGGTTTCCACGGCTCGATTTATGATAGTTGCTCTCCAGAGCCGTTCTTTCGGGATATCCGCGTCGAACGCCTGAGGATGCTTCCAACGTGGGAGGCGGAACGTCGCGAGAGAGAGAGAGGGAGAATGCTCGACACGGCTATCCCGTAAGGAACAGCTCTGAAGAGCAACCGTCATAATAATAGTAAACATTATATTTCCCATTTTTACGAGGCTACGCAGTATGTAAACATCGTCCGCTATTCCCATCAGCGGTTCACATGTGCATGTCCTTTTCTAGGTCACCCATCAAAGCGAGCGAATGTTCGCATTTATCTGCAATCTCTGGCGTGCAGTTGGAAAATATTTCCCTCCTTTGAGTGCGGGTGCTTACTTATTAATTTATTTGGCTCTTTGGAGATTTCATTTTCCAGCTCTCGTTTTCTTTATCCGCTCAATCGCACCCTTATCGGCCGTTGCCCTCTGGCTGTCTTGTCCAGTAAACCTCGGAGACCCCCCACCCACCAACTCGGAGGGGGTCATATCTGCTCCAAGATAAACAACCAGTGACTTGGTAATCGTCACGCGTGCGGATGTGACCGGGTGGCTCGGAGGTCAGAAGCTCTCAGCCGGTACCGCTGAGAGACCGCGGGTTCGAATCCGGCACGGTGGCTCCGGTGATTAGCGCTGTGGCCTCACAGCAAGACACAGCCGGGTTCGATTCCAGGCTCAGTTGCCGTCCTGCGTTGAGAGACGCGTCTGTCCGCTACTTCCGAGACAGCATTCTGCGCTGGAAATAATTGAAATACGATTTTTTATTTGTGTTTTTATTGCCGTCATTACATAAGCAAAAAATATTGGTATTAAGGTGTTAACAATAGGATATAATAATAATAATAGCAATTTATAGAGCGCCTTTCACCCGAGGGTCACAAAGCGCTGCAGAAGGGTCGCGGAGAGAACGGCACGTCAACAACGACAGAAAAAAAAACCAGCTAATAAAAAACCAAAGCAACATTGGTCGTTACACTCTATATAAGATCGTCAAATAAACATCCGGATTTAACAGACTTTCCAGACAAGCTTTTTCCCCCCCCTAGTAGTCCGTTAAAGCAAAAGTCATTAACGGCGCCGCGTCGTAATTCCGTTTAAGCGAGATGCTGCTGCCGATTGGCCGCTCGGAAGAGTGGGCGGCGGCGGCGGCGGCGGATGAATGCCACCCGCCACTGAGGTCAAGGTCAAGAGCGTGAAATTGAAAACGGCGCGCGGGGGTCACGTCTGGGTCCGATTGTCACGCGTGTAGCGGTTGCGCGGCCGGTGCCTTTGTGGTTTGACGCCGTGATCACGCGCCACGCCAACCCCAGCCTTCCTCTCTTGGTTGGGTTGGCTGGTACTTGGAGCCCTCGTGTGAGTGCTCGCCCCCACCCCTCCCCCCCCCGCGCTATCCCCATTGAGCACTTCCAGACGTGACGGGCAGCGTGGCTGCTGAGCGATTGAAGCCGGCGGCTGGAATGGGGCCACGCGTTACGCCCGCACGCCCAACCGACCCCCGCTACAGTTAGCGGATATTCCCCGTTCGACGGATCCGTTTTTTGATGGTTGTGGTTGCGCTGACGAAGCTGTTCTTTGCGGGATAGCCGTGTCGAGCGATCTACCTCCCTCTCACCCTCGCGACGTTTCGCCTCCCCACGTTAGAAGCATCTGATGCTTCCAGCAGGGGAAGGGTAAGCAAGTTACAACATCTCAGGGCACCGGGGCGCAATTTAGTCAGGATAATTGACCTAGGCGGCGGCAGCAGCAGCATGTCTTCGGACTGTGAGAGGACACCGGAGTGTACGCGGCAAAAACCCACATGCGGACACACAGAGAACGTGCAAACTCCGCACAGAAAAGTACCACCCGAGCCGGTAATCAAACCCACACGGACACAGAGAGAGAACATGCAAACTCCGCACAGAAAGGCGGCACCCGAGGTGGGATTCGAAACCGCGACCTTCTCGCTGTGAATCCGCAGCGCCCCTCATTGCACCACCGTGGTGGCCGTTGACTCTCATCTAACCGCTTGAATCTCTTCCACCCCACCCGACCCCTGCCCCCCCCAAGGGAGATCCTTCCGGAGGGTCTGCCGCCGTCCTACGTGTTCGTGGCGACGCTGCGCGTGGAGGGGGCGGCGCGGCGCGAGGCGTGGGACCTGTGGCGCGTGCGCGCCCTGGACGGCTCCATCCAGATGGCGGTGACGCTCAACGGCGCCGATCGCTCGGTCACCTTCTCGTCGCCGAGCCTGCAGAACGGCGTGCAGACGGCGCGCTTCGCCGGCCCGGCGCTCGCGGTGAGACGATAACGCCGGAACGTACCGGTCTCTCTCCTCGACTTACGACGGGCTTACGTTACGATGACCCCCCCACGTCGTCGTCGTCGGGACGGCCGTCGTAAGTCCGGGTGGTCGTAAGTCGAATATGTCGTAAGTCGAGGAGAGACTGTAACGCGCGTTTGCGTGTGTGTCTGCGTTGAGAACATCGGGTTCGAATCCTTCATAACACCGGGAGCCGGCAGATTAACGACGGGACCCCAACGACGGGAAGCTAAATCAGGGAAGCTAACGCTGGGTGCCGAACGACGGGAGTCTGACGCTGTCGGTACCCCCCCCCGTCCCCCGTGTCGCGACCGCCCGCCCGCCCGGCTGCGACAGAAACTCTTCAACGAGAAGTGGCACCAGCTGCGGGTGCTGGTGCGCGAGGGCACCGCCTACCTGTTCGTGGACGGCGACGCGGTGGGCCAGGTGGAGCTCGAGCAAGTGGTGGCCATGTACGTCGGCGGCTACATGCAAGTCGGGAAGTACGTCGGCAAGGAGGCCTCCATCCCGGTGAGCGGCGGAGCCGACGCGCGGGCACAACAGCGGGGCAGCGAGCTGGCAGCAGCAGTAGCTAGTGAGCTGGCAACACACCAGTTAGTAGTGAGCTGGCAACACACCAGTTAGTAGTGAGCTGGCACAGCATAAGCAGGGGTTGTGATCTGTCGAAACTGCTTTGTTCGCAGAGGTTCGCGGTTAATCTGGCAGCTGCCCCAGTTATAACAGCCGTGTGATAACTGATGATAAGTTTACGTGCGGTGTGGTTCAGTCGCAGCGGACGTTCGAGAGCCCTTGGTGTTATTCGTAAGCCTTGCCTGTTGTCTGGCAGGGGCGTGATGGTACACATTTGGCAGATTTTTGCACTTGATTTCATCGCGTCCCGTCCTGTTGTGTGCAGCGCCTTGAGGCCTCCGATCAGGCGATTTTTAAATCCGACAAATTACAATGATTAAATTCGAAGGTTACAGCGCGGCGTGCGTGCGTGCATTTGTTTTCGCGTTCGTAACTCAAACGCCGCGGCTCACTGTCAGCGCTGTCGTCACAGTTCGAGGTGCAGAAGCTGCGGATTTACTGCGACCCGGAGCAGAACGAGCGCGAGACGGCCTGCGAGATACCCAGCGTGGTGAGTCCCGCAACACCGATCGCTCGATCGCTCGCTCGCTTGCCAGCACCGCTCGTCTCTTCGTGCGGCGGTGTACTCGCGACCGCTCGCTCGACCCGGGTCGGATTGCGACCCTCACGGCGCCCGTTTGCAGCAATCTCGTCTCCAGTCACGTTGGCCGTCGTCGTGTTACGACGATAGTTACGATCTTTTATCCCCCACCGGGGCCAGGCCCTCGTAAGCCTAGCGGTGAAACCCGATATGCCCGCTAACCTCCCCCAATGTGCTCGGCAGCTGGGACGGAGCTGCGTGCGTCTGTGATGAAGTGGACGCTTAGTTGTAATAATAGTAAAATAAATCATATCTGTCAGTTTGATGGTTGCTCTTCAAAGCTCTTGTTTCGGGATAGCCGTGTTCAGCACTCTCCCTTCCGCGTTCGTTGTGTCGATGCAGGAATCCCGGAAAGAGCTTGCTGTAATAATAAACATCTATCTATCTAACCAGTCGATCCCAGAGTCTTGAACAATCGATCTTAATGTAGCCGCTGTGGGGCTTATTTAAGAGTCAAATGTGTAACCGCGTCAAATGTGTAACCGCGTTACCGATTTTGGGACAAATTCGGGAACCGATCAGTTTCGAAAAATCCAGAATCGATTCCGAAAGTTGATCTCGTGTTACAAAAAGATTGCAGACAACTGCTGTAGACGGGTTCTTCTTCTTCTTTGCGATTCTTCGAAGCACGATGGCTAGCTTCTGGACATCGTCGTCTTTCAGCTTGGCTTCGAAGTGTTTGGTAGAATTCGCAGGCAATACCAAGTACTACCTGACAGGGATCGCGACGTGGGGTTGAAGGAGACGGATTGAGTGAGACGCACGAGTGAGACGCACGAAGGAGCCACGGTTGACGGATTAACTCTGGCACGTGCGGTGACGTCCATTCGTTAAGGGACCGCATTCGCAAATCCGCTAGGGCTTCGGTCAAAGTTATAAGAATTCTGGACTCGTTCACTGCGCGCATTCACTCGCATCGCCAAGATTATGTCCTGAGGGGGATTTGAGGGTTTGGTGGGGTTGGCGAGGGGGTAGTGGAGGGGACAGAGGGAGTAAACGCAGCGACATGTGCTCGTGGCAGGAAAGCCGCCGCGATGATTGGACGCAGGACCGAGTCGACTGCGTTTGTTCAGCGTGTCTGGCGGGAAGCCGACAACGGCCAGCTCAACAACAAAAAAAAAGCATCGAACAGAAAACATTTTTTAACAGAGTCATTATTTCAATGGAAATGTTGTTATTTAATTCGTACCGAGTCGCCGCTTCATCATCACCATCATCATCGTCGTTATTGTGGTAATGTCGTAATAATCATCGCGATCATCACCACCACCGGCCGTTGTCTCTGCGCCTGTGTCCGTGCGTCATCGCCATCCGTCACCGTCCTTGGCGATGCCACCGCGCGTCTCCCTGCCCGCTCGCTGACCTCATCGCTCCATCTCCGCCTGGGTCGTCGTCTTTCTCTTGGGCGCATTCTCCCAATTTCCTTTGGCTGCCACTCCGTGCATCTGCCGTCAAGCCCTCTCGCAATCCGCCCAGCCCCTGTGTACGGCCTGTTTGTCGTTGCTCCTTCTCCTCAGTGTGCGTCCTATTGGGACGGTTCCCTCCTTTGGCTGTCACTCTGTTGTTAGTCTTGACCACCCGGCCACTATACCTTGCAGCCATGGGTCCTCCCCAAGCCCACGCGATTTTTTGTCAACGTTCAATTTCACTTCTTTGTATGCTATATATTTTGTATTTAAGCCGGGGGTGGCAGGATGACACGGCTGTAATATTTGACCCTCGTAGAAAGAAGGTCCTGCCCGAGGCGGTTTGATTCTCACCTCGGCTGCCTTTCTGTATGTCGTTTGTGTGTTCCCCTCCCCCTGTTCTGCACGGGTTTCCTCCGGGTTCGTCAGTTTCCTTCCGTAATTATTTAAATATGAATTGGCCAATAACATCATAATATATAGCACGCGGTGTGTGCTGGAATAGGAGAGACATTAATAATAATAATAGCATTTATATAGCGCCTTTCACCCGAGGGTCACAAAGCGCTGCACAAGGCTGTGGAGAGAACGACATGTCAACAATGACAGAGAACGGAAAATCAGCAACAACATTTTTTGGGTTTTTTTTTTAATAATCCGAGCTGTGGAGAGAACGGCATATCGTAAAATCAGCAACTTTGCAGCGCACGCGGGCAAAGAAGCTGCGGTGGTGGTGGTTGGTGGTGAGTGACCACTGTGGATGGGTTGAAGCGGTGTTGGAGGCCGCGGGATAGGTGGAATAGTCGATGAGTGAATGTGTTTACACACCTGTATACCAACTGTTACACAAATGTCTCCGTTTACACAACTGTGTCGCATATTAACGCCTGCCGAGAATGTCACTGTTTTTACAAAAACACGTCGGGGAAATTTCGAACCTTACTCAAATAATTGTTTTTTTTTCTTCTTCATATAAGTCCAGGAACTCGGTTTTCCGTTTTTAAAAACATGTGTTTCGGTCTCATGACGACAATTGACGTCGTGCGATGTAGGTTACTGTGTTGCCTTTACAGTCGTCACAACTATAACCATTAATAATAATAATTTAGTATTTTTTTCCCAGAAAGCCACGTTGAGTCATACGACTATTTTTTGTTATTAAGCAGTTACGCTGCCACATCGGGGTTATTTTTTTTGTTATTTTAAGACGTTTTCAGCCAATTAATAATCGGTGTTTTAAAAGCGTCCTGCGAAGTGGGAGGACACCGGACCACCCGGGGAAAATCCACGTATGTTGGGGGGGGAAACACTGTGTCCACTTACAGATGGAAAAAGATGACTGTTGGTTCCACTTGCTCTCCAGCCGTGTCTTGGTGAGTCAAGGTGTGGCACCTCGGTGGCGGGCAGAGGAAAGGAGTTTTACTCCATCCGTGTGGTTTATTCATTCATTCACTCGTTGTCAGAACCTCGCTTAATCCTGTACAGGGTTGCGGTGAGCCGGAGCCTATCCCGGCAGACACAGGGCGCAAGGCAGCGCTATACCCAGGTTGGGACTACAGTCAATCACAGCGCACCGGGGGGCAATTTAGTCAGCAGGACAATTAACCTATGCAGCAGAATGTATTTGGGCTGTGGGAGGAAACCGGATTGCCCGGCGAAAAGTCACGCGGACACGGGGAGAACATGCAAACTCCACACAGAAAGGACCCCGAGCCGGGATTCGAACCCGGGAGTTTCTCGCTGTGAGGCGGCAGCGCTACTTACCGTGCCACCGTGCCACCCGTCTGATATACACCGCTTTGAAATTGAACTCGACCCATGACACAAACCGACCGACGTTTGCAACGATTACAGGCTGCTGTGCCCCTTTTATAAAAACAAAAACCGTGCAGAATTTCGCATGTTAGCGCTTGAATCCGGATTTAATCGCGCGCAAAAAAACCAACACGTTTCTTCGCGCGGTCGGTGTTTTTGCGACGTGTCGCGCGCTTTGCCGAGTAAGCGTAACGCACACCCGCCGTTATGGGAAACGCTTTGGTTCGGAGCCAGCGATCAAACCTCGGTGCAGCCACCCGAGTTTGGTGCCAAATTGGCTCGGGGTTTTTGCGAATTAGGAAAGATGCTTCAAGATGAGCAAGGGGTTTTTTGAAAACGGTTTATTATTACTATTACGATAACTTTTATTGGTGTTATTTTAAGCTGTGACGCGTCGGATCCGCTGCGCGAAGGGCTGGAAAAAAGAATTCTGAGCACGACAGGGTGGGCGCAGTGGTAACAGCTGCGCCTCACAGCAAGAAGGCCCTGGGTTCGAATCTCGGCTCGGGCACCTTTCAGTGTGGAGTTTGTTTGTTCACCCCCTGTTCTCATTAATTATTTGGCCGATAACATCATAATGAATAGGAAGCAGTGTGTGGCAATATGGCGCCAGAGAGGCCTTCATCCAGCAGTGGATATCTAGCACTGAAATGAAGTCTGAGTCTGTAAGAAATTGCCAAAGAGACCTATCGATCAATCAATTTTCAGAAACCGCTTAATCCTGTACAGGGTCGTGGTGAGCCGGAGCCTATCCTGGCAGACACAGGCCGCAAGGCAGGGCTACACCCAGGATAGGACGCCAGTCCATCACAAGGCTCACTTTGCACCGTTCCCATCGCGGGAATCTGTCTGGAGTGCATTAAGCGCGCTGACATTAGTATTTGCTTCTGCAGAAAACAGTGTTGTGTTTGGACAGGCCTCACCCGTGCAGATTGCGAACAAAATATATATATATTTTTTTAGCGAATCGTTAAAAAATAATAATACTGTATAACAAAACTGCCCCCTTTGCCGGGAAGTTTGCCCGTTGCCGAAACGCGGGTCTCCTCTCGTGTACAGTGGGTGTAAAGAACTCGAAGAAGAAAACCGCAAAAGGAAAACCCGCGAGTGTGTTGAAACACGAGTGAGATACACTATGTGGCCACCTTTTTTGCCAGAACACAAAAAAATTTCAAAAAGGTGTCCATCTGCTGTTGTAAGATCTTAACACGTTTCTCATTGCCAGAAAGGGTGAAACTTTGTGTATTCTGCATTACGAGTGAGGTGATAGCGGCGTTCCACACGTCGGCTTGACAAACGCTCACCGATTATATCCCAGCGGTGGTGAAGCGGCATGAGGAATAGCTGCGTGCTGCCGCTAACAGGCAGCGGCAGCTGACACCAAAAAGCACCGGTTAAATCCTCCATCCATCCATCCTCAGAAACCGCTTAATCCTGTACAGGGTCGCGGTGAGCCGGAGCCTATCCTGGCAGACACTGGGCGCAAGGCAGGGCTATACCCAGGATGGGACGCCAGTCCATCACAGGGCACAGGGCGCAATTTAGTCCGCAGGCCAATGAACCTATGCAGCAATTACGTCTTTGGACTGTGGGAGGAAACCGGAGTGCCCGGCGAAATCGCACGCGGACACGGGGAGAACATGCAAATTCCACACAGACAACCGAGCCGGGATTCGAACCTTCTTGCTGTGAGGCGGCAGCTCTACTCACCGCACCAACACTGATCCCACAAAGCTTAATTCAATATCGCAATTCATTCAGTGTCGAGGGTTTTCGTTCAAAGAGAGAACGACTCGGAGGTCGATCTCATCGTGCGTTCTTTTCGGGGGTCGTACCGCGTGTTGTTCGGCACGATGTCGGACGTTTCGCTCCACGAACCAACTTCAGGAACCAGCAGCGGTGTCACGCTCCCGCGACGGGGCTCCGTCGTCGACTTTCGCCACGTGTTTGACTGAGGCTAAAACGCACGCGGATTGAAACGTCGGGAAATTGTGCCAAACAACCCGCGCTACAACCCGAGAACCTCACCCACAAACGCCCGCCTGGTAACACTCGCACAATTGTCAATCCTTGGCTTTTTGCCGTGTGTGTAATTCTGGTTTTTTTCCCCTCCCCTCTCTCTGTGCGTTCTCTCTTTCAGGACGATGAAAGGGTAAGTGCCGAGATTGATACAAAGCACAGTTGCACACCGCGCAGGTAAGTGAGAGAAACACCTCGTCAGCCTGCTCGGCTCTGACCTTCGAACGCCGCAGGGGTTTTGATTCGGAGAGGGTTGCTCGTTTAGAGTTGACCCGTTTGCTTGTTTCTCGAGGTGGTTCAATTCCCGCCACGAACACCTTTCCGCGTGGAGTTTGTCTGTGTTCTCCCCCTGTTCTGCGTGGGTTTCTGCCAGGTTCTCCGGTTTCCTCCCACAACTAAAAACAACAGTTATATATAGGAAAGCAGTGTCTGGCGTGTTGGCGCCGGTTGACCGACCGGCTAACTTCTCCCCTCTCTGCGGTTTCCTCGCTGACGCCTCAATTCAATTCAACTTTATTTGTCAATTCTGCCATACGTACAGGGCATATAGAGGATCGAAATTCCGTTTATCTCAGACCCCGGTGTCGGCATATAACATGGACTGGAACACAACAACAAA